>CM052447.1:29278765-29317163 GCA_028533085.1 Varecia variegata | reverse complement strand
TGACATTATCAGGTACCAGGGATTAGGACTTCAACATTTGAATTTGAGGCAGACAAAATTCAACCCATAACACCATCTCATGGCTCTTGAGTCAATGGAGGGTCATATAAATAAAATACATCTAGAAGATTCTCAAGTCGGCTATCTTCCCATAATTAATTTTCTAACCAACTATTTTCCTGCCAAAGACGAACTCCTTTTCTGTTCCCCCTTGTAATTCTTTTCTTGGCTAGTGCCTGTGTGTGCCAAACGACTACAGCACTCACACACAGTGCAGGGCTGCTGACCACGCTGGCGTCTTCCCTCTGCACAGATCAGAGCAGGTCCCTGGATAGCCCTGAATGACCTAACTGGCAGGGAACTCAGGGCTTCAGACTGAGCCTATTTCCCTGCATCTGCCTCTGTCACACCCTTGGATCATACTGCCTGAGAGCCACTATTTGTCTTGTCAACACAGACCAGGAAAAGAACACTAAAGCTGAGCTGTGCAGCCCCGTCTTTTCTGCATCTTGTCCTAGACCCTGCGTCTGGAATGCCTTGCGCCTACCCCCAGGGCAACACGAGAAAAGGCTTTTCTCTCCAGGGCTTGAAATGTTCAGCTTGATTCCGCTGGCTCCAGGCTGCTGAGACTACAGACGTTCTGATGCAGAAGTTAATGTTTTGCCTGGGCTCAGCGATGAGATTGTGTCAGAGGCAGGACAGAGACAGCAGGCACAACCAGCATCTGCAGAGAACTGCGGCTGGGTGCTAGGTCAGGCGCAGGGGAGATGGGTGAACATGTCACAGCTTTCACGGGACTTGCAGACACTGTGAGAGACTTGTCATGGACAGTGAGGCACTGGGGCCAGGAGCAGACTGGAAAGGGGTTGTCCTGGGCTCACGTGGTCCTGCTGCACTGGACCATCAGTGTCACACCTGGAGGATGGGCATCCTCTTCAGGTTCTCCTGAAGACTGAGCAACCCACACTCTGGGTTGTATTGATGCCAGTCTCTTGTATGATTTTCAGCGCAGGCCCTAGGGATCAGACTGGTGATGGATTCCTCCTGGAGAGATTGAAAACATGTGCTGTCCGTCATCCTAGGCAATAAATGATTTGGAAGACAGGCTCTAGATCAGGGCATGGTAAAAATGTCCCCCTCTTCCAGGGTCCATCTGGCCTGACTCTGAGGCAAGGAGGGGTCCTGATTTTCGGGTGAGCTCGCCCTGCCACAAGGAAGCCACTCAGTAATGAGTAAAAGAGATAGCAGACGAGAACCGCCAGGGCAGGCCAGCCCGCCCAGCAGTTGAATGCTACTCTCCTGTATTCTCATTATTCTTACACTTTGGTAAAATTTCAGAGTGGAGCTTGGCCCATGCCCTACTGCAGGTAGCAATGGGAAGGGAAGGACTTCCCCTTATGGGGAAGTAGGCAAAGCTGGAGCAGGGTGTCCTCTGAGGCTCAGTGGTGGCATCACCTGGGAGATGTGTAGGAGGGGGCATTTCTGCAGAAGAGCTGGTGGAGCTCATGTCACTGTGACGTGAGGAACATAAATAAGCAGTCAGTTGAAATTCAGCCCGATAAATCCTGGGCGCCAGGTTAGCACAGATGCAGTGTGGAACACAAACACAATGTAGCCGAATGGTTAGGAGCGTGGGAGTGTGGCTGGGTGGTTAGACTGGCTCAGAGCACGGGTTCTGGAACCAGACAGCTTTGCTTTGAAGGCTGTCACAACTGCTTGTTGACGTGATTGTGGGTAGGGTACTTTTGCTAAACCTCAGTTTCCTCATTTATAAAATGGAGATGATCACAGTACCTTGTAAGATTCCTATAGGATTCAGTGAGATAATCTGTGTAAAGTTCTTTGCATCCTGCATTCATTCATTCATAATTCAGAAGTATGCATTGATCACCTGCAATGCACCGGGCCCTGTTTTATGCTCACAAAAATTAATTCAAAATGGATACAAGACTTAAATGTAAGGCTTTAAACCATAAGAATTCTAGAATAAAAAGTAGGAAAAATTCTTCTAGATATTGGTCTAGGCAAAGAATTTATGACTAAGACCCAAATGGCAATAATGGCAACAACAAAAATTGATAAGTGGGATTTGATTAAACTAAAAAGGTTCTGTACAGCTAAGGAAGCAATCAACAGAGCAAATAGACAACCTACAGAATGGGAGAAAATATTCGCAAGCTATATATCTGATAAAAGTCTACTATCCAGAATCTACAAAGAACTCAAGCAAATCAGCAAGAAAAAAACAAACAACCCTATTAAAAAATGGGCAAAAGACATGAACAGAAGTTTCCCAAAAGAAGAAAGACAAATGGCCGATAAACATATGAAAAAATGTTCTACATCATTAATCATCAGGGAAATGGAAACTAAAACCACAATGGGATATCACTTTACCCCTGTTAGAATGGCTTTTATTAAAAAGTCCAAAACAATAGATGCTGGTGTGGATATAGAAGACAAGAATGTTTATCCTCTGTTGATGGGACTGCAAATTAGTACAACCCTTATGGAAAACAGTATGGAGATTCCTCAAAGAACTAAAAGTAGACCTACCATTCGATCCAGCAATTCCACTATTGGGTATCTACCCAAAGGAAAAGAAGACTTTTTATCAAAAAGACAGCTGCACTTGAATGTTTATTGCAGCACAATTCACAATCACAAAGATGTGGGAATCAACCCAAGTGCCCAGCAGTACATGAGTGGATTAATAAAATGTGGTACATGTATACCATGGAGTACTACTCAGCCATAAAAAGATGACTTAATACCTTTTGCAACAATCTGGACAGAAATGGAGACCATCCTCCTAAGTGAAGTATGTCAAGAATGGAAAAACAAACACCACATGTACTCACTATTAAATTGGAACTAATTGATGAACACACGTGCACAGAGGGAAGTAAAACTCAGCGGAAATCAAGCAGGGGGTAGGGGGAGAGAAGGGGAGCAGCAAAACCTACCTAATGAGTACAATGAACACTGTTTGGGTGATAGGCACACCTACAGCCAGGACTCAAGCATTGCAAAAGCGATCCATGTAACCAAAAATGTGTACTCTCTTAATATTTGGAAATTAAAAAAAAAGAAGAAAGGGCCAAAGAACAGATTTTATGGGAAAGGGCAAGTTCCTACAAATTCCTACATACCCCTTATAAACAAACAAACAAATACCCAAAGGCATTTGGCCCTGAGCAAGTTAACAAATGGGAAAGGCAGCTCAAGATTTTTATTATTAATTGAGTGTCACCAAGGTAACACTCTCCTTTGTGACGCTGTGAAGCCGCAGAGACCCTCACAAGGTACTGGCCGTGGAGAGAGTAAACTGCAGCAGCCCTGATTGTCTTGAACAAGTCCCAGAGACCACACAGAGGGTGGCATGGCACCCAGGTTCCACCAAATGGGGTAGCCATCTTCAGTCTTCACCCTGGAAGGGAAGTGATGATTTCTATTAGAGCCTGAGATGTTACCCTTCCTTCCCTGCAGAGAGCAGAAGAAGGCTGGGCCCTCAGGAAAGACACAGTCACCCAAGGGCAGACCCGGCATGTCTCCTGTAGAGAGACAGAGCTGCCTCCTTCTCAAGGATAAAGAACCAACACCAAGATGCACAGTGTCCCTGGATGGAAAGAACTAGTGTTGTTAAGATGCCAATACTCTCTGACTTCATCTGAAAGCATGAAAGTTTCAGTGAATTCTAAATCAAAATCAACAGGAAATTTCATGGAACCTGCCAAGCCAATTGTAAAGTTTTTAAAGGCAGAGAAAGTTTTTTTTTTAAAAAAGAAAGAACTGTTGACAGAGAACAGTGATGAATGTACTTGACCTAACAGTTAATAATAAAGGCAGAGTAATTAAGACAGTGTGGTGTTGGTGGAGAAGAGAAGTTAATAAATAGATCATTAGAATAAAACAGAGGATATAGAAATGGTTCCAGGTAGATACAGAAATTTAACTTAGGGAAAGGATGATTTATTTTCCCCTCAAGTGGAGAGCTAGATGTCCCAACATCATTGATTTCATAAAGCTAGACATGCCCCAAGTCTCTGCCCCCAGCACCAAAATATAACTGAAGACGGGCTAAGCAACTCTGTATTCAAGACCATGATAATGTTAGAAGGAAATAAGCAAGAATATTTTGATGACCTTGGAGTGAGTTAGGTCTTCCTATATAGGATTCAAAATGTGAGCAGTTAAAAAAAAAAACTGTTCACAGCTGTGTAAAATAAATTTAAATTCTGTATATAAAATGCATTATAAGAGTTTAAAAAATGAGTGACATTCTTCCAAATTGCTGAGTATTTGAAATTTTTTATAATAAAATTTTGGGAAAAATAAGGAACAGACTAAGAGAAAATGTTTAGACACTAATTATAGGCAGGATTAATATTCAGAATATATAAATAGTTCCTATAAATGCCAGAAACAATGAAAAATCGAGAAAGAATAGAAATAGGCAATTAACATAGAAAGAAATGCCAACAGACTATAAACATAAGAAAAGTTGTTCAACTTGACTAGTAATCAGGGAAATGAAAATTAAATCAACAATTAGCTCACATTTCTTATACTTTAGATTGGAAATAATTAAACATATTGATCAAACTTAATGTTGTGAAGGAAACAGACACTCTCCTATTTTCTGGTTTAGCGTATTATTTGTTGCGAAGCCACTGGGAGGATAGTGCGGCAGTATTGGCAACATTGTGAGTGTGTACATTCCTTAATCCAGTAATTCTGTATCTCAGAATTTATTCTACAGACAGACACATTTTCTTCAAGATTCATGTAAAAACATTGGGAAAAATGTCCATCATTAGACATAGTTAAGTAAACTGCTGATGCACATAAACTATAGTCATTGGTATGTATCGACATAAAAACATTTCCAGGGCATTTTTCTCTGCCGGTGAGAAAAGGTCAGTCAGAAAACAGGTCATAGAACATGATTCCCATTGTATGCAGGGAAAACAAATATACTTGCTTTGCACAGAAACATGACTGGAAGGATGACCATCACGATGTCTCCTCTCTCTCCCTTTCTCTCACCCCGCAAATCTGTTCTGATCTTTTTGAACATGCTAATTGCTCTCTCAACTTAGAACCTTTTTACTTTTCTTCCTCTGCATCTTCATGAGGCTGCCTCCTTCTCATCCATGAAGTGTCCATGAAGTTGCACACACAGTGATCACTAGTCAGCCGTCCACCGCCACCTCCTAGCAAAATGTTCCTGCTCCTCCTCCTGAGAGAACCACAGCTTTCCCCGCCAAGTGGTTTTGGTAGGGCCAGTCTGCTTTCAGCTCCTGGAATGGGTCATAACTGCCTTACGCCAATCAGTGATTCCATCCCACAGGCTGTAACAATTGGTTTGGGAATGGACCACGTTAGCCCAAGCAAGCCAGTGAAACTGAATTCCAGGACTACGGGTTTGTGTGTTGGTGAAGTAACGGCTGAGAATGAGAAAAGTTGCAGTCCCAGGAGCTGCTAGAAGATATACCAGGTCTTGAGAATGGAGCCCACCTGACAGTGGTACCAGTGCTGAGGTAGCTAAGCCAAAAAGTGGAGACAGAATCCAGTTCTTTGACAATGTCATTGGGACAACTGGGTCAAACTGTGTCTCTGGGTGTTTGGCTAGAGTGTCCAGGCTTTCCGTGACTTGCAAAAGCACCACCACCACCACCATCTGAAGGAGCCCCCTCTATCCCACCTTCTTTCCCTCTCATACATGGTCCGTGCGCACCTCTAGACCGTAAGCCCCCTGAGAACAGATATGCGTCTGCCGTAGGGACCGCTGTCACTCCAGAGTTGAGCACCATAATTAAAACTCAATACTTTTGAATGGCTGGGCAAATAAATGAGTCAAACTAAAGGATGCTATGGGGAAACTTTCATGTTTTGCTCTGTGTATTCATGTATCACTTGAATCTTTTACCTGAAAGATATACTATGTATTACTTTCATAATGTTTAGTAAAAGGTTAAAAAGAAAGGACTGAGACGCATACCTACAAATGTTTATAGAAATTATCTCTGATGGTGAGATTACAGTTGTATTCTTTTCTTCTTCCTATTTTTCTGATTTTTCTAAAATTTCTACAATAAACATACACTGCCCTATAGTTTTTTAAAAAGGAATATTTTTAAAGCACTTTTCTGTGCTTAATAACCAGGGTCCTGAGGTGAGAATTAGACTTCCTACGCAGGCAAACGAGAGCCATGTTGGTCAAACAGAAGAATCCAGAGTCTGCGGGGACCTATCTATCCCTCAGCTACTCAGGTGCAGGGTTAGTCTGAGTCCCTTAATGAAGAGGAACAGTAGAAAAGGTATAAAGGTTCTTTATAACTTGCTGTGTTTAGCTCCATGATGAACCTTCCATAACGTCCTCAGTAGGGGACGTGGCAGAGAGCACTGTTTATTTGCCAATCCCTCTTCTCCTCTTCTTTGGCAATAAAACCCCAATTTTCTAACTGTACACACGGTCCTCTAGGACACAGCTTCCTTTGCAGCTTGTGTGTATGTCGCTAAGCTTCAGCCAACGGGACCAGAGCAGAAGTGCCAAGTGCAGTGTTCCCAAAGGGACAGGCTTCAGCCGGCTTTCCCTTCTTCCTTCCTGCTGCCGGGGCCAGGGCAGGAGGCCGGAGCCCTGCACCCGGGGCTGTGCGCGGGGGCCGCGTGCTGAGGATGGCGAGACAGGAGTAGCTCGGTCTCCGGTGCTGAGAAGGCGCGTGCCAGCTCTGGACTGCTCACCGCCAGCCCCCGCCCCTCTGTTCTTTTACACAAGGAAGAATCTTCTATCTTGTTCAAGTAGCCAGTATCTTGTCTTGTTTTGTTTTACCATTATGCAGTTGAACCTAAATCTAACTGATCCACGGAGTGTGGCCATTCCCAGTAAATTCATATTCTCTGTCGCTCTCCATCAATCCTATTGTCTCTTTCAGACAATCCCAGGTTAGTGAAATCCACTGAGCGCCGTGCTATTTAGATAGCTGGACCGAGTAGCCACCCCATGAATAACTTGATAAAGATTTTTATGCCCAAAGTAGACAAAACCAAGAAAGCACCTCTCCCCATCTCGCCCTTGTTCCTTCACACATACACACGTTTGCAAACTACTTATACAATTAGATCCTAATTAGGTTATAATTTTCTTTCCCTACTCTGTGTTCGCATAAGACCTTGTTCTTCCACCTCCCTCATCTTTATCGTATTCAAACACTTTTCCCCACTAGCTTCCAGAAGGGATGGACTATGTGTTATAGACTGGTGTATCCCCAACGCCTAACTAACACTGGGCTTGGCACATAGCAGGCACTAAATAAATATTTGTTGAATGAACAAATAACACCTTTTTAAAAGCCAACATTGAAATAATACGTTGTTATTTAATAAATTAAAAAACAAATTATCATCCCCTATGTCAAATGACTAATTGGAAAATAAGAAGGTCACATGTGACAAAGTGTGGGGCTGTGTCACATGCACCCCCTCCCCAAGCTAGCACCTGTACCGTTATATTTTCTCTAATTTGCAATCAGAAGAGATCAGCTGCCTGTTCTTGTTTTTCATGGACACGAACACAGGCTTTACCACGTGTTCTTTCCGTGTCACTGATATGGGAATCTCGATAGCGGAAAGACAGGGAAAGGGGTGGGACAGGCCCTTTTTGTCGTTGTTGTTGTTCACTTTGTCGAGGTGAACACTGGCACCTCAATTTTTATTTAAAAAAAAGGGAAAAAATGAAGCTGGCAGAGATAACGTAGAGGTTGGGTTCCACAAAAACAGATAAAGGCTGGAAGAAACGTGGCTCTCCTGTAAACACAGATAAGGCGTGAGGACCAGAGAAACCCAGCATCTCAGGGGTGGGATGGGCCTGAAAGATTAGCCGTTCCAGTGAAATTATTTTTGTTATAACATACAAGTCTGCAGTGGATACGTTATCACCGCGGGTGGGTTTTCGGAGAGGGATAACGCCGTACGTGGGCGCTGGGAGGAAGAGTGCCATGTGGTGAGGACAGATGGAGCTGGAGGGGAAAACCGGGTAAAATGAACCTTCTTGTCTTTGTCTTCAACTTCAAGCCGCTCTGGTTGTGTCTGGGTGTATTCTGAGCAGACACCGTCAGTGGCTCTGTGAGCAGAATGAGGTGATGTCACCACGCAAATGAACAATGCCGTGATCACGGCTCGAGTCGGAATTCCCCGTGCACCGTCCATCTCGCCAGTCTAGAGACCTGCTCAGTGTCTGGCTCTCCAGGGCCAGCCACTGCCAGCACGTAGTAGGCAATTAACAAACGTTTACTGAAGTCATAACATCAGATGCCTTTTTTTACATGGAAAGAAGAAGGTGGCCCTTTAGTTGAACCAGTATATGGCTTTAAAAGACAGGAAAAAAAGAAAAATTTGAACATCTTTTTTATCTCTGGATTGTTCCTTGGAATTGGGTATATGGCTTTTGCCCTATTTGATAAATAAGATTGGAGACCGAGAGGCCCAATAGAAAGAAAGTCAGTCATAGGCTCGCAGTTGCTCCAGTCTTAGATTATTCTAGATCAGTGGCTTTCGCTCTGTGTTTCTCAAAAGGGGATGGGGAGATCGGAAGGTAGGAAAGCCAACAAGTGACCCCACGTTTGTCTGCCGCACGTGCTGTGTTTTTCTCAGGGAAGGCTCCTGGGTTGTGCGATGATGGTTCTGCTAGTAGCCCTGTTCTCTGGCCATCACTCCGTGCCCCCAGAGCCCGTGGAGGGGCGGGCGCGGGCAGCCATGACAGCCCCATCACCCAGCTTTCGGTGCACGTCGTTGCTCCAACAGGAACAAACTGATTCTCTCTCCTGAGAACTTCAGCTGCCACAGAAGCCAAAGTAGTCTCTTTAAGGCTCCAGAGTCGAAAGTCCACGTAGAAATTCAGGGTTGGGCTCGGTGCGAGGAACACAAAAGCCATGTGCCAGCCAAAGTTCCAGTAGGAGTCCAGGCGAGCAGAGGGGGCCAGGCTGTGGGGAGAGGCGCTCACGTCAGAGAGGAGCTGGGAGAGTCCTGGTGGGGCCTGAGGACAAGAGACAGAGTCCAGACACTCAGACACATGGGGTCCACAGTGACATACGGTGACTCCCCAGTGGCTGTCTGTGAGATTGCCTCCTTACAATGAATGCCTGTAAATGGGTACTGAGGTAGGTGGGTATCGACTCCTTGCTATCAATCTCTAAGACGCTTGCATTTGATGAAAGCAATCTGTCTTTCTGTTAGTGCGTATTGGTGTGGGGTTTGTGCATGTGTGTGCGTGTGTGTGTGCACACGCTGCTCCTAAGGCTTCAGCTACAACAGTCCGTTCAGACTTCTGTGCATTTTCAACCAGGAAAGACATGTGCCCATTACCAGGTACCTCTACTTAAGTAACAATGTTGAATTTAAGGACTAATTCTTTAAAAACTGAGTTTCCTACACATACGTTAAACACAACTTATTAATACACACATTTTTAGGAATGTTAGATCTACAGCAAGGTCACTCTGAACACAAATCCTATTCTCAGCTGTCTTCCCCTGGACAGCTGTGTCATCGCTGTGCCGTGCAGCATGTCTACACCACAAGGGGTTCAGACTGTCGGGTGAATTTGTCTCCTTTACAGATGAAGAAACTGAGGCCCAAGGAGGTCAAGTGACCTCCTTACCCGAGGTCATGGAGTGATCTGGGCCAAAACTGGGCTGAAAGAACTCGGGCATCACCACGTCCCATGTCCCCTTTCCTCGCACAACCTCCTTGCCTGGCCGACGTTTAATTTCTCCCCTGGTTACAACAGACGCCTCTTGGCCGCTTGAGTCTAAACTTAGACACAGTTTATTTCTTTTCCAGTGAAGGTTTTCCATATGGTCCTTTATATAATTGGTCCCTGGCTAGGAGAGAAGATGTACGCTGGCGTCAGGGGTAAGCCCTCCAACCGTTCCAAGGTTAGCTTTCTGCCTGCTACGTTTCTCAGCTGCAGAGTCAAGTAAATCTAGGACGAGCGCTCCCGCCAATCACTGATGGGGTCTGTGAGGAAGAATATTTCCAGTCCCTCTGAGGCCTGGCTTAAGAAACGCAAGCAGCTTTAGAAAAAGCGAGAGGAGAGGCTGCCGCTTTGCCAAACAGCGCTCTGTCCACCCCTGGGCTCTCTGGCCTGGGAGCACATCAGCTCCCGCAGCGGGATCCGCTCAGCTCCCCTGGCCGCCGTCTCGAGTCCCCGTGCTCCGTATGTGAGGAGCGAGGCTGTGTGCAGGCAGAAGGCAAGACTACAAAAATCCTGGAGCAAATAAGCTGCGGAGAAGGCAGCGAGTAGCGGGGAGGCAATTCTGCAACAGCCGGAGCACTGGAGCGAGAAGTCCAAGGGTGTCAGGAAATCCAGTGTTCTGGCCAGTCCCAGGGTCCCAGGTTCTGGCCATGGTGCAGAATGCTGACAGGTGTTCCCTACCGTGAGTGCACGTTGAGGAGGGAATAGAAGGTGCTGGAAATCCTGGGGATGGCAGAAGCAAGGCTTCAGGGATGGAAGCCGACGGGCCGTGCGGGGAGCACAGCACCAGCCGTTAAGCCTGTGCTTTGAGCCTGTGCTGGGCCCTCGCGCGGGAAACAGGCGCTGGCTGTGGGCTCATCCCAGCCGGCTCCCAGCCCAGGCCCAGGGACTCGATTTACCCTCCTGCTGTGCTGGGCGCTTACGGGCATTAGGCATTCGCTCAATCTTCCCCCAAAGCCTGCTAGGTCGGTTGTCGTTACCCCCATTTTCCAAATGATGAAGCAGAACTCTGCAAAGTCAAACGATTTTCCCAATTTAGACATCTGTAAAGCAGAAAGGCCTAGATTTAAACCAAGGTCTCTCTGACCTTAGAACCCAAATTGTAAATTATTGTGCAAATTACCTCTTGCCTTGTGTTTGTTCTGTGAGACATCTCAGACCCTCTTGGTCACTATGCTTAGATGCTGCCAAAGTAATTTCGAGGACCCAGGCTTCCTAACTCCACACTCCGTCTCTCTCTTCCTCCTTTCCTCTTTCCCTTCTGCTGTTTCTTGTTTTCATTCCTTTTTTCCTTCCTTCTGTACCTGCTGAGAAGCTCTCCCTAACCCCTAACACTATTTTTGAAACCAGTATTGGGTTCTCTGTGCCAAAAGGTTTCCTATTTGGAGGCAAGGATCTCACTCTTTTTCTTATGTAATTTCCAACTCTTTGCTCGGCAGAACTTTCTTTCTATGATCTAACACTTGCAGAAAAGTTTAAATTGTTGGTGAGCCTTATAATGGAGGTGTCAAGCACTGTCAATAAAAAAATATCACCCAGTGGTGAAGAACCACAGAAGAAATCAGACAACGTGGAAATTAGGTCACCAAGGAGAGGACTCTGTCACCAAGAGGAACTGAGGTCATCATCAGGCCCAGGAGGAGGGAGGCTTTATATGAGCCTCCCTAGTTGACTTTTAAATCACCAGCAGGCAATGGTCTTCCTTCTCCCTGCAGCCCAGCCCAGGAAAGGGCCAGGTGGCCTCCTCCCCTCACCCCACTTGCTTCCTTCTTAACCTGGTCCCGACCCCTGTTGCATGTCCTACCCGCCCGCCACTTGAGCCAGTCCTCGCAGCCTCTCACATGACCCATTTACCCAGGCCCTGGATAAAGAGTCTTTACAGACAACCTGTCTTTCCCTCTACCCACTTTGGCACCACAAAAAAGTATATGGGGAAATCACACCTAGAAAAGAACATTCCCAGAGATATTCTCAGAATTTGCGACTTCTCACTGCTGCAGGGGACGGGGCGGCTAAGGCAACGGCTGTTCCAAGCCACAGAAGTATGAAGACGGCCAACATCACTGAGGACCATCCTCCCCACCCCTGTGTTTCATTAGCTCAGCTCCAAATGACTTAACTAGAACAGACAAAGACTCATTAAAATATCATGCTGGACGAGATGTAATTCTCAGAATAATGTTAACATCAAACAAGCAGTTGGGAGACAGCATTGCTCCAGCCCTGCGAGGGAGGAGGTATTTTGCAGGGTGAGTGCGCTGCTCACCAGCGGGGTTTGGGGGCTGGAGGAGAGAAAGCAGTGTGGATGAAGAGGCTGTCGTTGTGAGAATAGAAACTCCATGTCGATTACACCCAACCCTGTCTAGCCAGCCCAATGCCCTGAATATTCAGCTTCTCAAAACATAATTATTTTTTAAACCTAAATCCACTAATTACATCTTCTCTAAATTGACCATTCAGCAACTCATCCATATAAATCAACCACGAGTCCACTTTTAAGAGAAGCTGCCAAATTCTCGTTGGAGTCCGCTGGCATCTGCCATCTTTCCCATAGAGAGGATCAGTCAGTTGTGACGCATTGTGGGAAATGTCACCTACACAGAGGCTGTCAGTTTGGTGTAGTGTAAAGATCATGGCCTCAAGTGAGCTCTGACATACAGTCCTATCTCAGTCACTGTACTGGGCTCATTAGTGTGCCCGAGACATTCATGTCCAGCCATAACCTCAAAATGTGACCATGTTTAGAAACACGGTTTCTACAAATGTAATTAGGGAAGACGAGGCCATACCGGATTAGGGTGGGCCACGCCAATGACTGGTATTCTAAAGAGGAAGAGAGGCTCGGAGTGACGCCCTGTGAAGACACAGGCAGAGATTAGAGCAATGCAACTACAAGCCAAAGAACGCAGAGGACTGCCGGGAGCCGCCAGGAGTTAGGAAGAAACAAGGAAGGATTCTTCCCTGGAGCCTTCAGAGGGAGAAGGGCCCTACCAACACCTTGCTTTTGTACGTCCGGCCTCCAGAACTGTGAGAGAACAAATTTCTGTGATTTTAAGTCACCAACTTTATGGCAATTTGTTACAGCAGCCCTGGGAGACTCACACAGACACGAATCAGCTGCGTAAACTTGAACCAGTTATTTATCCTCTTGGAATCTGAGTTTCTTTGTCTAGATCAGAGTTTAGGCCTACAACTCTGGGTAAATTCTATAAGCACTCTATGCCCTTCTTAAAATGGGGGTAATAGTGCTCACTTTTTTAAATAGAGAGAATTGCAGTGAACCTGTGCAGGGCTCCTAGCACATCACGAGCATTAGTAGGCATCTCACTAAATATTTGTGACCTATTTCTGTACCCTGTGCTGATCTGAAAAGAAGTTGAGATGGCTTAACAAATTCTTGCCATAAAGCATGGTACGTTTGGGCAGAACTTGGTGCTAAGCTTTCCAGCATTCAATGCAAAAAGGGAAACATGGCATTTTATGTGACTCACGTGTCCGCAGGGTAAATTATCACTATGTTACCGTGGCAATCCTAGGAAAGATATTAATGGGCCAAACCATACCCTCCCAGGAGGGTATGGACAAAGTAATTTCGAGGACCCAGGCTTCCTAACTCCACACTCCGTCTCTCTCTTCCTCCTTTCCTCTTTCCCTTCTGCTGTTTCTTGTTTTCATTCCTTTTTTCCTATGTATAGGACAAAAAGTTTTCCTATGCATCTTTTCAGATTTCATTTAACCTCATATGTTATTAAATTTCTACAGTGTACAAGGCTGACAGTAGCAGAAATAAGGAAAGACCTAATTTCTGTCTAGAAAGAACTTCTTGTCCAGCAGTGGGGTAGGATTTGGAGGGCAGTCACACAAGCCTGTGGGAAGCTTATGGAAAGCAGATGGGATCACGTCCTCAGTCCTTTGAAAGTTGAAAGGATAGACAGATCACTCAGTGACTTTCTGAAACAACACAAGCCCAAGTTCTGTCTCACAGCCAGGGAACATGTTTCAAACCAAGCAGTGGCCACCCCAAACCTCATCTCACCTCCTGCCTCCAGCCCGGTGCCCTAACAGGGCAGTTCAGAGGATGTGGGACTTTTTATTCCCTGGAAAACCTACTCCCAGGATTGTCATTTCCAAGAAAACCAAAGTAATAGTGTGCTATGTGCTGGGAATATACTAGTGAGAAAACAGACAAGATCCTCCCTCTGATAAGAGATTATACTATAACAGGAGAGACAGATACCAATTTATCATCACCAAAGTGGAGGTGAAACTGTTCTATACTATGAGAATAGATAATACCAATGAGTGTGCTAGTTAGAGAAGTCAGAGACATTGTCCTGTATAAGTGATGTTAGAGTTGAGATCTGAAGGATAAGTGAAATTTATCTAGGAGAAAAGATGAAGAAGCATCCAGACAGAATGGACAGCATGTGCAAAGGGCCTGAGGTGAGCAGTGCTTGGCTAGCAGAAAGGACTGAGCAAAGAACAAAGTCAGTGCTCTGGGAAGAGCAAAGGAAGTCACGGGGGGAAGATGAAGCTGTTGAGTTAGATGGCAACAAGACCATGCAAGGACCTCATAAGCCATGTTAAGTTTTGTCTTTTGCCCAAAACAAATGTGAAGCCATTTGAGAGTTTAAAAGTTTACTGCTCAGTGTGGTTCCTGAATCAGCAGCATGGACATCACTGGGGGACATGTTGGAAAGGTATCATCTCAGGCACGGCCCCTCCCTCCTCAAACAGTCTGTTCTCCAGGTGACCTGTGTGCATAATTTGAGAAGCACTGGTTTAGAACGTTTTCAGGTAGTAGATGAATTACCAGTTGTGGAACATCAACTCAAAACACTTGTATTATTAAGTGTGAGAGTGTGTGTGTGTGTGTGTTTGTGTGAGTGTGAGGAGGGACAATAATAAATCTCATCACAGGATCATGGTCGAGGGACCACATATCACTCTCCTTGAGACAGTAGCTATGTCAGAGCTCTCCGGGCAGCTGGGACAGAGCAAACTGAGCTAAGCAGTCCCTGCACGCCCCATGGTGACCACTCTGAGTCACCCAAACCCAGTGCCTCAGAGGGGCCAGCTCCCACTCCCGACAGATATCTCTAATCAGTCTGTTCCCCCCACTTTTTTTTCTATTAAACTCCAGAGTTCAGACGTAGCCTGAGATTCTCTCTGCACAGCCCTCCCGTGCATACCAATTGATCTGAATTAACACACAAGATTAAATCAATTGGCCACCCCCAATTACTCTGAGCAAAGCATGGAAACAAATATCAGCAACAATTGAAATTTCTGAACCTTCAAATGTGTTTGTTCAGGACCTTGCTTGCTTGCAAGCGTAATTTCTGAGACGTGCTCTGCAGGATAGAGGCAGAATCACACCCTCTTAGAGGCTGGCCGTGGGAGGCTGGGACAGTCACACAGGCTCCCCAGCTAGAAGAGGAGGAACAGGTCCTGGCTCTGAGAGCTCCGTCCTCACAGCAGCACTGATGGCTGAGGAAGGAACGTCTTTAATGATGACGCCACGCTAAACAAACTCGGCACTATCTGGACCGTACAGAGGAGCTCTGGTGTGGTAGCAAATGTAGTTACTGCTCTCAAGCAGTGCTTCCTCCTGGGGGAAGAAATTATTTGTTCTTTTTGAACCTCTAGAACTGCCTCTGGGTCTACAAAGAAAGATGACTGGAAGCTGTTCAGAAAGACAACTTAACCTTCCTCCCACTGGGCAGCTTCAGTTACCACAAGCTTGGAGATATATAAGCTGTCAAACACCACAAAACTAATCCTTAATCTCTGAACCAAGCCAGATTCCCAGCAGCAGGAGCAGCCAGCTTCGTTTTGCCCTCAGATTGTTTGTAAAGGACAGACAAATCTTCCTCTCCCCCAACACATGCATGGAGGTGAACGATAAAACTAGATTTGCCACCAACTGTGCCAAATCCAGTATCTGGTCAGTTCTTTCAAGCATAAGCATTTTTGTGGACACTCGGCTACATGAGTGTAATCAAATGAAATTGATTATGTTTCTGAATGAATCAACTTCATTATTTGGAGGTTAAGTGGACTTGGCCTAAGTCAGCTTCTAGGTTGTATCATGGAGTAGGTTCAGAAGGACCAGTGAGAATATTTGACCATATCTGAGTGCCCTTTGAGTTCTAGTGGTAGGAGGAAGAAGCAAGAAACTCAGGACACAGCTCTATCCTCAAAATCATCGCCACATAATTAAGTGACATTTTGTTTATCATTATGACATCAGCAGAGGCAAATACATGGTGGACTCTAATAACCAGAGACAGTGAATAGCGCCAGGCAGTCAAACAGAAGATTCTGGGGAGAGAGACAAAACATATCAATGGGGGCTGCAGGCTCAAAGGAAGAGGGCAAACTCGGGATGCATGCTGAGAGGTGAAAAGGAAAAAAAATGTTGAACTGTTAAGTCATCCAGTAGATATATATGTAGCCTTACTGAGCGTGTTCAGAAGTTCTTAGTGCATGCTGTTCCCCTCACACCTACAGCACTCTTCCCAGGGAGAGTCAGGAACGGGCCCGGCTGGCAAATCCTGAAAGAAAGGTCATTCAAACAGGTAAAGACATCTTCTTTCCTGACATCAGAAGTCCCCAGCCACTTCTCTGCAATGTTCAGAAAGATTTATTCTGGAACACAAAAAGGTAGCAGCTAATTCCAGCTTTCATATCTGAGTACTATAATTTCTATATTCCCCTGGGAGTTATTCCACCACAGTTTTGTTTTATTACTAGGTTCAGTTTTATGCTCGGCATGAAAACCTAAGACTTTTTCCCACCAAATTCCATGACACTGATTCAATATTTTTTAGACTTTGGCTAACCCTCTGGGAAAAGTACTATTCAGAGCTATTCCTGTTTGAGAGAGCTATGATTTGCTAATCAACACAGCCCTTTGCTGAACAAAAGGCGTGTGTTTGCATGTGCTTATTATGCATCCTTGGTGTGAGCGTAAGCCTCTCTGAACAATAAGGAAAGTGCTAGTTCATTCAGAAAGTCCGTCAGAGCAGTTGTTGATTTCAAACGGTGAGAACATCTGGATGAAGCATGGAATTTAAATGAATTGTTTGAAATTTCATCAATGGGGTAGGTTTAATGAGCGTGGGAGGTTGCATAAAGGAGATAATTACATTTAGCTCACTTTCTTCAAATGGAGATCTAAAACCACAAAAACATGATATATATTTTAAGCAGCAGATACAAGAAAATACAATCCAAAAAAAATGATGTTATGTTCAATTCTGGTCAGAATATAATAGGGAAAACGTATTTAGATCTGGGCTCCTTATTTTAACAAACATAAATATTCATAGGAACATGGTCAGAGTGGCGAAGTATTCAGAAACTGTCCTGCCAGAGGATGTTTACCTAATTTTAATCCTGGGAGGAAGACGTCAGAAAAGTGTCTTTGAATAGCTGAAGAACTACTCTGTAGATGCAAATTCATTCTGTGTTGCTCTAGGAGGGCAGAAGCCATACAGAAGTGAGCACAATTATAGAATTTTCAAGCCACTAGAACTGCCCGGTGATGGAATCAGGCTGGCAGAAGCAGAACCAGATGGGACGAAAAAGACAAAGGGAAATAGGTCACAGAGGGGGGAGCTGAGTGAGGAATATTGAGTATGACAAACCTGACCCAAATCTCTACATAAAAGAAATCAGAACCAGAGGAGCTTTTTTTTTTTTAAGAGATTTTATTTTTTAGAACAGTTATAGATGTGGCAAAAAATTGAGAGGCTAGTACACAGAGCTCCCATATGCCCCACACCCAGTTCCCTTCTCATTGACCACTTAGGTTACTGTGATCCATGTGTTACATTAATGAACCGACACTGATACAATGTTATTAACTAAAAGTCCATACTGCATTCAGGTTACCTTAGTTTTACCTAAGGCCTTCTTCTGTGTCAGAGTCCCAGCCAGGAGACCGCATTGCATTAAGGTGTCCTGTCTCCTTAGGCTCCTCTTGGCTGTGAAGGTTTCTCACGTCTTCCTTGTTTTTGACGGTCTTGACGGTTTTGAGGAGTGCCGGTCAAATACTTTGTAGGATGCCCTTCAAATGGGATTTACCTGACACTTTTCCTCATAGTTAGACTGAGATTGTGGGTTTTGGGGAGGAAGACCGCAGAGATAAAGAGCCATTTTCAGCACATCCTAGCAACATGGTTTATCACTGTGGATATTGACCCTGATCACGTGGCTCAGGGGCCGCTTGTCAGGTTTCCTTGCTGTAAAGCTACTCCTCCCTCCACTTCTTGTCTATGAACACAGAATCTCTCTCCATTTGTTTTGATCTTTTTAATTCTTCTTATCAGTGTTTTATAGTTTTCTGCATATAGGCTGTATATGTATTTTGTTAGATTTATACCTAGTTATTTTCATTTTTTGTGTTAACATAAATGGTATTGTTGTCAGTTTTAAAGTTCTTCACAAATGTTTCTTAGCTCTCTCCTTCCAGACACCCTTAGGTGAGACAGAAAGGCTAACGGGGGCTGAGTTGGTTATTTGCCCTTCTCCCTTCTGCCTCGTAAAATAGGCTCTGAAAAGTCTTTTTCATTGGAGAGTGGCCCCTTTGTTATGGAGCGCACACCCAGTGTGTTTCAGGTTGGTTACTTTTCCCCTCCTCCTGCCAGAACCAGGAGGTGATTTTCTTGGCTCCTCACCTTGAGAGCCTGGTGGGCACCAGAAGTGAAAACCTATAAAAGTGTAGCTCCCTCAAAACTGCAGCCGCCAGGGGCTTCTCACTCTCAAGCTAGTCTACATTTAGCCTCCAGCAGTTCCTCAAAATTACCCTGTAAGTGTTCCTACCGGTTTATGGCCCCAAGGGCTTCTGCTCTAGGAAAACTCACCCTGGCTGTAATTCTTTTTTTTTTTAATTTTATTTAATTGACAATAATGATTGTACATATTCATGCCAACATAGTGATGTTTTGGTATATGTAACATATAGCAATTAGTATGTATATCCATCATCTCAAACATTTATCATTTCTTTTTTTAAGTGGTAAACTTTTTATTTGTGTTTTTTTATTACTTTAAAATATCATGGGAATACAAATGTTTTTGGTTATATGAATCACTTTTGTTATGCTTGAGTCAGGGTTATAAGTGTGCTCATCACGCAGACAGTGTTCAGTGTATTCGTCACGTAGGTTTTCCCACATCCTCCCCTGGCCCCTCCCCTCTGCTTGATTTCCACTGAGTTTTATATCCCTCTGCACCTGTGTGCTCATTGGCTAGCTTCAATTTAGTAGAAAGTACATGTGGTGTTTGTTTTTCCATTATTTAGATACTTCAGTTAGGATAACGGTCTCCAGTTCCATCTAAATTATTGCAAAAGGCCTTAATTCATCCTTCTTCATGGCTGAGTAGTATTCCATGGTATACATATGCCATATTTTGTTAATCTGCTCATGAATTGTTGGGCACTTGGGTTGATTCCAGATCTTTGCAATTGTGAATTGTGCTGAAATTAACATTTGAGTGCAGGTGTCTTGGCTGTAATTCTCTGTATTCACCTGTTTCTCCCGATTTGGGAGTGGTGATTTACCTCTATAACTTCAATTCTTTGATGAGTCAAAGAAAAGTTGTTGATTTTTATCTTGCTCAGCTTTTTGTTGTTGTTCGAAGGATGGGAGAGATGACTTCCAAGCTCTCAATGTGTTGGAGCTGAAACATGAAGAACTTGGGGAAATGAGGCCAGGAAGGAAATCACAAGTGAGATGTTTATTCCGAATTTTGATTTTCAGACTTAAAAAGAATTTTCTTTTCTCTCATGAAACAAGGGCAGCTGTGAACATACAGCATCGATGTTGATGTTCAGCCACAAAGATGGTTAGACATTCATTTACCAATTTGCAGTAACTTACAGTCAGAGACGGCAGACTTTGTTGGGTTTACTCAGGAGTGGCGTGGAAGGAAAGAGTGAGTTGCTCGTGGTATCTGTGTCATATTATGTATGGTGCTCCAGCAGATGGTCCACAGCTGGAAAACGTGCTGTTCCCATTTGTTAGTATTTTTCTTATTTCTTTCATTTATTAAGCCTAAATTTGATTCACTAATGGCTAATGTTTGTAGCATTTGCTTTAACTTTCTCTTCGTTCAGATAGATATCTTTTCTGAATCTTTGAGAATTTGTTGCAGATATGTAAATACTTCTGTGTGTAGCTCCTAAGAATGGGACAGTCCCCTGTATAACAATATAATTTTCACACTCAAAAAATTCAATATGAATATCTAATATCTGATTAATTTCATCTTTCACCAATTGTCCCCAAAAGGCCACTGATTGTTTTGATCCCTTATGCAATCAAAGATCATGAATTGCTTTTAATTGGCAGATGTCTTTAATATTCTTTCAAATAGCTGTCCAGATTTTTTGTGTGTGGAGGAGTATCTTTTATGACATTAACGTCTTTTGAGAATCCAGGTCATTTTTCTTTTCAGAGTGTCCCAAGATTTGGATTGTTTTCCAAGGGTTTGATTCTGCTTAAACATTTCAGGAAGGAATACTACATGGGTTATATTGTCTCCCTTTAAGGAATCATTTCAGGAGACACAGGATGTATTTCCTCAGCTGCTCCCTCTATTGGTAACATTTGATTTGATCTCTTATTTCAGGTAGTGTCCATGAGGTTTTTCCATTATAAAGTAATCTTTTCAAATTTGTAATTGATAACTAATTGATGGAGAGACTTTTTGAGATGTTGTAAATGTCCTGTTCCCCAACATTTTTTTCCCTCAGTAGTTTAAACATTATAGATATATTCTGCCTGAATCAATTACTTTCTGGCTATAGAATGGGGGTATTTTTTCTATCATTTATTTTACATTTATCATTTGGCATTCTTCTGTAAAATAGAGATTCACATATTCTCCCACTTATAGTTTTTAATACCAGCAGTTATACGTGTATGTATGTGTGTGTGTGTGTACATGTATACGTAACACAGGGATTTGAAGCTCCTCGCACCCATAGCTACAGACATTATCAGCATAAACTCATGCGTTCTTTTTAATTAAATATGTTAGAATCCCTTCTGGTTATTTTTCATTTTTATACTTAAATTGTCCTAATCTGGTCAATGAGAACTTCATGAAGCTGGCTCTTATATGCTTTTGACATCCACCCTCTAGTCTTTTAGCAAATTCTTATTTTCTATCACGACAAGAGGTTCCAGGTTTGCTTTTCTTTCTGTACAGAAGATCTAGAATCAGACATTTCTCCATAGAGCCCAGGTCCTTTTTAGTGGGAAATGGTATTTAGAAATCATGATCTGAGCATTAGGTGTGCTCATTGCCACGGGGGTATAACTGCTCTGTGCCCTTTCTGTGGACAAAGCTAGAACATAATTTAAAATTATGACTTCATACTATTATAATATCTTGAATTATTATCTAATGCCACAGGATTCATCTTCTCCTTCCTGCATTCCATATTAGTATATTCCTTCTCATATAGCGAGAACCAACAGTGTTACCAAAATTTCGGTACTTGTCCCCGAGGCCGAATCAGTGAGAACAAAGAACGAGGACAAATGACTTGAGGAAAAGGAAAGAGAAGTTTATTAATTTGCTGGCAAATGAGGAGGGCAGCAGAGCAGTGTCTCAAAAGACCACCATCCTGCCTTTCAGCAGAAAAACGGAGCTTTTTCAAGGGGCGTTTCTGGTGGTTGGGCTAGGGCGTCCCCTGTCATGGTTTCAGGCTATTGTCGTTTAACTATAATTGGTGGTTTCAGTCACCTTATCTCTGGTCATGATGATCTTGTGACCCTTGTCTGGACAATTCAGTTGAGCTATCTCCTGTGGTTTAAAGTAATAGAAAACAAACAGCAAAGAACATTTTTCTCTCCCTTTGATTACTGGCCTCAGGAAGGAATGCAGGTTTTAACTCCCAGAAACAGGGGGTGGTTAAAAAGACATTTCATGGCCCTTTTTCAGACTTTTACCACTGTTATGATATTCTATAAATAAGTATAGTGAAAACTCTGGTTCCCAGCATCACTATAGTTACCATCGTTCATATCTACAATACACATATTAGTAGCTTCAGAGTTGCTATGACAATACCACTACCAAAACAAATCTCCTAAACAGAGTTCAAGGTTTCCTTATTGTTCTTTTTGTCTTTAAATAAATCTCAGCACTGGTATTGGGAGTGATGTATTCAAGAGTTAGTTGAACAAAACTTGTTTTTTCTTTTGTGTGGTTTTGATAACTATTTGATATTAACATAAGATTATTAGTCTATGTTTAAATTTATTTTACCTTTCTCCCATCTTTGTTAATTTATTTTGATTGTTTCAAATATGTAAAACATTAGCATGGAGTGAAAGGCAAAACTATAGAAAAGGATATTCAGAGAGGCTCCAATTTCCTCCCTAGCTCCTGTGCCCTATTCCTACCCCTCCCTCTAGGTCAGTGGTCCCCAACCTTTTTGGCACCAGGGAACAGTTTCATGGAAGACAATTTTTCCATGGATGGGGAGTGATGGGGAGGCAGAGCTCAGGTGGTGATGCGAGTGATGGGGAGCAGCTATAAATACAGATGAAGCTTCGCTCACTTGCCCGCCACTCACCTCCTGCTATGTGGTCCGGTTCCTAAGTTTAATGGAAGACAATTTTTCCATGGACAGGTGTAGGGGGAGGAGGCAGAGCTCTGCAGCCCAATTCCTAACAGGCCACAGACTGGTACTGGTCCATGGCCTGGGGGTTGGGGACTGCAGTTCTAGATTATTAAGTAGATGCTCTAGTTTGGTTTGTTTGACCCCTGCAAATCTAATGTTGAAATGTTATCCCAGTGTTGGAGGTGGGCTTAATGAGAGGTGTTTGAGTCACTGGGATAGATCCTTCCTGAGCAGATTAATGCCCTCTCTGGGAGAAGGAGACGAGGAGTGAGTTGTCACTCTTTTAGCTTCCACAAGAGCTGGTTGTTAAAAAGAGAAAGGCACCTCCCTTTCTTGCCGGCTTCCTCTCTTGCCATGTGATCTCTGCCCTCTCTATCTGCCCTTCACCTTCCACCATGAGTTGAAGCAGTTGCCAGTACTGTGCTTCTTGTACAGCCTGCAGAACCACGAGTCAAATAAACCTCCTTTCTTTATAAATCACCCAGCCTTTATATTCCTTTATAGCAATACAAATAGACTAAGAGATAAAATTGGACTGAAGGGTTGGGTGTTGCAGCTGAAAATCCAAAAGCAGCTTTGGAACTGGGCAACAGGAAGAGGCTGGAAGAGTTTGGAGCACTCAGAAGAAGACAAGAAGGGAAAGTTTGGAACTTCTTATGGTTTGGTTACGTGGTTGTGACCCAAATGCTGATGGAAATATAGGCAGTAAAGGCCATGCAGAAAAGGCCTCAGATACAGAGGAGGAACTTGTTGGGAACTGAAGCAGAGGTCACCCATATTATGCCTTAACAAACAACTTTGATCTTAACATAAGATTATTAGTCTATGTTTAAATTTATTTTACCTTTCTCCCATCTTTGTTAATTTGTTTTAATTGTTTCAAATATGTAAAACATTAGCATGGAGTGAAAGGCAAAACTATAGAAAAGGATATTCAGAGAGGCTCCAATTTCTTCCCTACCTCCTGTGCCCTAGTCCTACCCCTCCCTCTAGGTCAGTGGTCCCCAACCTTTGTGGCACCAGGGACCAGTTTCATGGAAGACAATTTTTCCATGGATGGGGAGTGATGGGGAGGCATTGTGTCCACGCCCAGGGCTTTATCAAAGGCCGGACTTAAGAGTGATGACTTACGGTGTCTGGTGGAAGAAATTTATAAGCAGCAAAGCCTTCAAGAAGTGGTGAAGCTGCTTTTAATAGCTTATAATCAGCAATGGCAGCAAAAGAATGACCTAAAGGTAGAATTTGTAATGAAAAAGGAAGCAGAGCATAAAAATTTGAAAAATCCACAGCTTGTGCATGTGTTGGAGCAGGAAAGAGCATTTTCAGGAGGTGAATCCAAGGGAGCTGTGAGCAACCACTTGCTGAAGAGGTTAGCAGGACTGAAAGGGAGCCAGGTGCTAATAGAACAGCGGGGAAAGGCCGGGAGGGCATTTCAGAAATCTCTGCGGTTGCCCCTCCCATCACGGGCCCAGAGGCCTGGGAGGACAGAATAGTTTGCGGGAGGACAGGCCTGGGGCACTGCTGCCCCACACCACCTTGGGATCCTGCTCCAGCCTCTCAGCCGCCCTGGCCCCACCTGCGTCTCCAGCAGCCCCAGGTCCTGCTCAGGCCGCCACTCTGAAGGGTGCCAGCCGTAAGCCTTGGGCTTTCACGTGGTGTTAAGTCTGCGGGAACCTAGAAGGCAAGCGTGGTGGAGGTCTGGCAGCTTCCACGTAGACTTCAGAGGATGCAACAGAAGCCCTGGGCGCTCAGGCAGAATCGGCCTCAGGGCTGGAGCTGCCACAGGAAGTACCCACTAGGGCAGTGCCTCGCTGAGCCATGGGAGCAGGGCCACCCTCAAAACCAGAGGTAAAGAGCCAGTGATAATGTAAAACCTCAGCCTGGAAAAGCCTGTGGCATTTATTAATAGCTGCAACCCATGACAGCAGCCACGTGGGCTGTGCCCAGCAGCCATCGGGGTGGGGCTGCCTGAGGCCTCAGGAGCCCCTTGCTCCCGTGTGTCCAGGATGACATGGTGTCAAGGGAGATGATTTGGGAAGTTTAAGGTTTAATGTCTGCCCGACTGTGTTTTGGACTTGCACGAGGCCTGTGAATGTTTACTCAGTCATATTTTGGGGCGAAATTTCCTAAGCTCTTTCAATCTCCTGCTCCCACACATGTGATGTTCCTCATTGTCAACGCCCCCACCAAAGTGGTTCATTGGTTAAAGCTGGTGAACCTACATCGACACATCATAATCGTCCAAAGGCCACAGTTTGATTAGGGTTCACTCGTGGTGTTTGGGTGTTTTACCTTCTACGGGTTTAGACAAAAGCACGTGACATGTGCCCACCATTATAGTATTGCATGGAGTGTTTTCACTGCTCTAAAAATTTTCCATGCTCTGCCTTTCACCCCCTCCACCTTCAACCCCTGGCTACCACTGACCTTTTTATTGTTTTCATAGTTTTGCCTTTTCCAGAGTGTCATAAAGGATGTAACCTCTTCAGATTGCCTTCTTTCACTTAGTGATATGCATTTGAGATGCCTCCGTGTCTTTTCATGGCTTGATAGCTCATTTTTCTAAGTGCTGAATAATATTCCATTGTCTAGATGTACCATAGTTTATTTACTCATTCCCCTGTTGAAAGACGTCTGAGTTCTTTCCAATTCTAAATAAAGCTGCTATAAACATCCATTTGCAGGCTTTTGTGTGGATGTAAGTTTTCAGCTCCTTTGGGAAAATACCAAAGAGGTTTTTGTTGTTTTTTTTTTTTTTTTTACATAAAAGGCAAAATAGTATATATAATTTTTTGTGCCATGCTTCTTTTCACTTAAAGACACATATCCTGGAAATCACTCCAGATCAGCTTATATATACCAACCTTATTTATTTCTACAAATGCGTATCACTTTGCTGTGTGAATGTGCCACCAGTGTTGTAAGAATAGGCATTTAGTTCATTCCAGTATTTTGCTGTAACAAATATGGCCTCGATGAATAATGTCCCTCACATGGGTGTTTGTCTGTTTTTGGTATTATTGAGGATCAATCTTAAGGGTAAGTTCCTGGAAGTGAGATTGCAAAATCAAAGGGTTTCCTAGCTTTTCTTTCCCCTCTTACTTGAATGCTTAGACTCGATTTTGAAAGCGGAGGGGTTTTGTTTGTTAGGGTTGTTTTGTTTTGTTTTGCTTTTGCATTGTGGAGGGGTGGGGAGGGGAGAAATATCTTGGTTATGCAAAACGGTCAAGGCTGTGGCAATGGGGAGCTGAACCCCTAAGTGCAATCATCTAGAAGTTCACCGTATCTGTGTGTAGAACTGCATCAAGAGGCAGGGCCTGAAACAGGAAGTAATGAGGAAACTGTATTTATTCTCATTCTGAACCTCAAAAAGTAAAATCCCCAAAGAGCTGGAGAACAGCAGGGCTGCCACACTGCCAACTCCATGAGGAACTATTTATGCAAAATACTATTTTAATAGTGTCACCAAGGAGTTACAAAATGTGACAGCTTTGGGAATTTGGACTCTAGAGGGGACAGGCTGGTTAGATCCCTGCTATGTGGGCGCCACAGGGAAGGGCCCCACTGAGGACGAGGAGGCCGGAGCATCTGGACAGCAGCAACGACAACAGTTTGTTTCCAAGCCATCAGATGGATTCAGCACGATTCAGCTTGCATTTATTAGGCACACACCTGAGAAACAGGGCACACAGAGCACTCCGTGAACACCTGCTGTGTGCAGTCGTTACTTGGGTTCATGTTAACAAGCTTGTGAGTTAGGTGATATCAATATCTCCATTATAAAGATGGGGAAACTGAGATTCTGGGTGTTTCATGTATGTCGGAGCAACCACCTTCCAAAGCGCAGTTCAGCTGCATCCTAGCAATATCACCTTGGGTAACACAGTTACCCTGAGACTCGGTGTCCTCAGCTGCAATGAGGGACATGATGGGGCACCGGCAACGCAGTCAGCAGCCTCAGCAGCAGTGTCAGCGTCACCTGGGAACTTTGTAGAGCTACGTCTTCTCTGGCTCAACCTCAGAAGCAGAAGCTGGCAGGGTGGAGGAGAGGGTGGTCAGGACCCAGAAATTTATGTTTTAATGAGCTCTCCAGGTGATTCTGAAGCAGGCTGGCTGTGGGGGACCCGGGGTGCAGAGGTTAAGACTGGATTCTGGAGTTTGACTGCACAGGCTTGAATGCCAGCGTTGCTCCACTGGTCCACTTTTTAGCTGTGTAAGCTTGTTACTCAGTCTCCGGTTGCTTAATCCATCTAAATTCAGCTCATCTGTAAAATGAGAAAAATAACTACACCTACTGCACTGAGATTGTTACGAGGATCAAGTTACAAACTTACGTAAAACACAACAGTGCCTGGCACACGCTGAGTCTTGTGGTGAGTACTTCGTAGCTGTTTGTTAAACAGAATACATAAAAATGAGGCTTGTTGGGGGAATTTAGGTAATGTATATGTAAATTGTGCTTGGCTCAACAAATGTTAACAATGTCGTCATTAGTAGTCATTGTGTCCTAATAACTTGTTTGAAAGTCCCGCAGCCACTAAGGGACAGTGCCAGGACTGGAAGGAGCTCCGGTGACTCCATACCTTCACCATACATTGCCGTGTGTCCCACATGGACATGGGCTCTGCCTTCAAGGGGTGATAAACATAAACAGACCACACGAAGCAGGTGGGCATCGGGCCAGACACAAACCCGGGAGCCTAGGGCAGTTGCAAGCAGAGCTGCGAGGAACTCGACGTCAGCCTGGGAGGGGGGACATCGGTGTGGGGCAAACAGTGGAGGGAGGAGGCCGACAGCCTGCTGGGTCAGAATTGAAAGGGACACACCACTTCAGCTGGAAACACTCAAAACATCATTATTTCAAAATTGCCGAGCAAATTCAATGGCTGGTATTGCTGTGCTAGTGTGTTAATAGTAATTGTGCAGTTAGAGACAAGCCTGGGCTGTTAGCATTCAAGGCCACTTAAATTTTAAAGAGTCATTTTATGGAAAGTTTTAATTAGCTCTGGATTGTAACTAACATTCTCTTTAAAACTGTTGTGGGCGTTTGATGAGGTCTGGGTTCCAGTGGATGGAAATGAGAGCTGGATTTACTCATCGCTCTGCCATTGGGTCCAGGGTGGGCCGTCTTTCCTGGGCCTCAGCGTGAGCTCTGGGTAGCCAGGCATCGTGTCCACCGGGGAGCTTAGGCTCTGTGTCCCCTAGTCTTCTGTGCAAAAGGAGAAAGGCAGTCGGGCCTTCAGGGGGAAGGTGTGTCTGATTCCCGACTACAGCCCCTGCTTCTCTCCTCTGCAGCTTACACCCCTCCTCCTGAAGCACAGATGTCCTGCCTGGCCCTCAGGACAGCCTCCCGAGGACGACTGCAGACTCCAGCTTCATGCTGCCCCTCCGAACTCCCTTCTCCAGTTCTACCTGGACAGGTAGGCCCAGGTGTTCACCCTTCTCCTTTGCAGCATGGGGCAGTGGGGCCAATATATTAATAGGGTTCTGGTGGACCCAGGTTTGAAAACTGGCTTTGCTACATATAAGCTGTGTTCTTTAGGCCCATTAATCTCGCAGACTCAGTTTTTTCATCTATAACAGGGACAGAACACCTAACAGTGTCATCGTGATGGCTGGAGACAATCCAGTGGCTGGCACATAGTACGTATCCAAGGAGCAATTATGGCCATCGCCAATCACTTCCAACCACTCTGACATTTAGTCTGCTCTGCCCGTGTCTTTCTTTAATTATTTTAAGGTGTCCTCCCTTTAACCCCTGAGGGCAAGGACCTGGCTGATTTCTTTGAATTCTCCCTTACTGGTCCCGGCACCTAGTTCCCTGAATGCTAATCACACCTCCCTGTTGACTTGCAGACCTGTGCACGGGACGTGAGCGCCCTTGCTGATGGTGGCATTGGGGTTATTTATTTCGTGGCACCCAGGCTCACAGGGGAGGAGTGTAAAATGGCTCAATGGTGTAACAGAGAAACAATCAACCACATTTGAGATCTGGAACTTTACAATCCGTGCTGGCTCTGACAGTGGAGGAAGCCCAGGTATGGGGAGTGATCTGTGCAGTTTCTGCCGCTGTCTGTGCTGTTTGAGCATCAGGAGGCTTGCAGGAAGCTGGGGGATGCAGAGGGAGTGGAGTGAGTCTCACCCACACCTATGATTGGGCAGGAGGGAGCAGACAGCCACGCAAAGCAGGGAGTAAAGGGGAAATCAGCCAGTAGGAACCTGTGGCCTCAGTCAGCTGCCCTGAAAGGGATCCCGGGCTTCGGCTGACAGAGCAGAAAGAAGGGAAAACCGGGAAAACCGGGACGGGGCCCGAAGGATAGTGCTGAAGCTCACCCCGCAGGCATCTCGGAAGGAACTTGCTGGGCAGTGTGTGTGCAGTAACCACGCTGTGTTTCTCCTGCAGTGGACCACCTCCCGCTTCACGACTGTCTGCTCTTTCTGGCCAGGTGCCTGTTTTAAATGCAGTCTTCTTTCCTCCTGGGTTGAGTATCTTGGGACCTAGAGCTCTGGTTTTCTAGGTTTTGAGTTTTGGGCCCTTTCCCTGTGGCTGGACCATAATGGAGAAACTAGGTGGAAATATAAAAAGAATATGGTCTTTGGAATTATCCAGACCTGAATGCAGGCTCCAGCACCTATCTGCCTGCCTAGTTATACTGGAAAAGTCACTTCACTTCTTTGGTCAGTTCCTTATCTGTGAAATAGGCAAAATGAGGCATCTCTCAGCTGTGAGATTTCTCTGTTAAGGCATGTGCAGACTATTCCCTGGCCAGGAATGGCAGTTACTTGGTGCTCAATCACATTGGTGGCTCTCACAAGATCTTAGCCTAGCTGTAGTGAATTGTTCAAGGGGTGACAAACTGACCCCAAATGACTAAAGCTCTTCTTTTTTTGTGGCTAATTTAGTCCGGGCATCTTTAACTAATTCAATCAGTTCTCTTTCACCGATGGATAAATTGTCCTCATCATAGGCTTAACCATGCAGCTAATATGGTTTTGAGAGCGATTAACAGCCCTAATTGAGACAAAATAAATGAGATGAATCCAGAAGTCTATAAGACCAACCAGCAGTCCAGAAATGACCAGTGGCAATATGCAGTTACCTAATTTATTTAGCAGTATTTCAACAAATACGTATCGTGCATCTACTTTGTGTATGCGAGGGCTAAGATGATATCCTTTGTCAAAGCTGGATACTAAGGGAATACAAACTCAACCATAGTCAGCTTGAGGAGAAGACAGCGAGGAAGGATTAGCACTGCGGGGTCAGAGTTAGAGCAGGACATTTGAGGCAAGCCAGGGACAGAGCCAAGCTGAGAAAGGGACCGAAAGCCATCTCCAAGAAGCCACAGGGAGTAAACAAGATACAAACCAGGAGGTCCGGAGGGAGTTGTCAGCTAACAGAGGAGGGGACTAGAGCAGGAAGGTGAGGAACAGGGATCCAAGTGTGATCAGGCTGAGACCAACACCTGCGTGTGGCGGGGGTGAGGGCAGGGATCAGAAACGGGAAGGGTGAACCCACAAGCTGCTTTTATGGCCTGGCCACACTCATGCATGTGCAGGTGAAATGACATGGGTTACAGGGACCAAACGGACACAGATTTGTTAGAATCCACACAAAATGCTACATTCTTGAGTCAAATACGACCTGTTGTCTTTGCAGCTGTCAGCCTACCTGTCCTTCCCGCTGAGAGCAGGGAACTGCACAGATAAACAAATATGTGTCTGTTTTCCTTAATTTTAATTGTGGTCTCAGCCCCCGGCCCACGTTGTCTAAATTTACTGCACGGCGTGTGTTCTGAGCAGGGCCGTCTCACAGACTTGCTCCGCTGGCCGAAGTCAGGTTTCCTGACGCTGGCTGTGTCCTTTCCAATTCATACAACAGCATGGTTTAGGTTAGTGGAAGTCTCAACTTATTATCCAATTATCACTTTTTTCCTAATAAAAATATTTATCAGTTTTCACTCAAATCATGACACCTCTGTTCCCTCTGGCAACTATGGCTAAAAACAGAGATGGAGCGGGTGATGGTTGATGTTGTGTCAGCTTGACCCAGCTAAGAGATGCCCAGATAGTTAGCAAAGCATTATTTCCAAGTAGGTCTGTGAGGGTGTTTCCGAGGGATTAGCATTTGAATCAACAGACTGAGTCAGGATCTGCCCCCGTGATGTGAGCAGGCATCATCCAGTGCACTGTGGGCTGGGATAGAACGAAAAGGGAGAGGGAGGGCAAATTCTCTCTCTCTGCTTGAGCTGAGCTATCCATCTGCTCCTGTTCTTGGACAGCAGCCAGCACTCCCGGTTCTCAGGCCTCTGGACTCGGACCAGGACTTCCACCATTGGCTCCCCTGGTTCCCAGGCCTTTGAACTGGGACTGGAACTATATCACTGCTTTCCTGGGCCTCCAGTTTCAGACAGCAGATCATGGGACCTCTCAGCCTCTATAATTGCATGAGTTAAATCTTTCATGATAAATCTTTCTATGTCTCCATATAAATCTTACTGCTTCTGTTTCTCTGGAGAACCCTGACTACCATAGGGCAGGAGGCTCCGTATCCTCCCTGGGTAGTTTTAAACAAGCCTTGGTCACCCCTCTCCCCCCTCATGCAAACATGGCCCAGGCAAGGAGTCTGAATCTCCAATGCATTTTTTCTTCTTTTGTGTGATCAGTTACTGTTCTCCTGTGTCAGCCCTGGTGGTTTTGCTTCACAGGCTAGCTAGCAGAGTCCGTTTCACCTACCTAAGATCTGCACATCTCAGGTTCTTAGTCCTGCCCAGAGAGATGTTGTGATCCCAAATTGTTCTCTGTCTTTAGTTCCAGAAACTAAGATTCTGGATGAGTTTTCAGTTTAGGGAGGTCTCGACAAAAGTTGTGTGGGAAAATAAAAGTATTGTCCAATGATGTGTCTTAGAATCCAATTGGCTCCTGAATAAGCCCTACATTTCTTTTGATGTTTGAGTTGGTTATACTTGGTTGAGAATGTTGTTGAGCAGGAATTATATCCCACGGCAAAATTCCGATTGCTCACAGGGAGCTGGAGGGAGCCTAGGAAAGGGTTGAGAGAAGGCCTAGAGCTCTCTCATCCTTCATACGAATTTTGAGTTTCTGTTTCCTTATATAAAAGAGAAGTAACTTCACTTCTTGAATCCCCTTTTAGAAATGCCACCTGTAAAAGAAAGCTTTTCTAATGGCAGATCCGTTTCTCAACTGATTGTATTTACATCTGAACCAAAGTTCAGATCATTAATTTGCAAGGAAATCAGTGTCTTCCTCATCTGGCTTCAGCTCTGAAGGTTATACCAACCCCAGAACATGCTGCCACAGAGGGACGTGTGTATGCCCCGTCACAGATGCTAGGGAGCAGCCACGGAGACATTAATACACCTATTTAACATTCTGAAATGAGAATGAACTTGCTCTTCCAAGTCATCTGTCGTGGAGAGTTTGAGGAATAGAAAAATTTGCAGCAAAACATTTCTTACTAGGTCTACCTAGTGGATGGGCATTTGGAATCCTCTCACATGCACCTTGACCCCCTTTGCTTTGAGTTAGAAAGCAATTCCTTGCACAAAGGATTTGCTGATTTCTTTTGTTAGCTAATTATGGAAGCTGGACCCATGACTGTTCCTTCTCAACTGCTGAAAACCACTCTAAAAATCCTTTCTCAGCTCATCTATTTCTAATCTAAATTCTTAGAATGTATTTTTAGAACAAGGATGCTTAGAAGTAGGTTTTTGACATTTTCAAATATTAGAATTCGGAGCATTTTTTTTTTCTGTATCAAAAGCACAATGGCAGAATGTATCTTTAATTTCAAGAAGACTCATTAAAAACTTCCATCTTGATACATAATTATTGAGAGTCAAAGTGGTCATGATTAGTCAAGCCTCACAATTAAAATCCTGTTTGATGAACTTTTGAAATAAAATGCCATTATCATCTAAAACCTCAATCTTCTATGATAATGAAGCTCTCAATTAATTCTTTTGTTCTTCACAAAAAGATTAATAATGCTAGTTCATAATTTTTTTTTTGAGTGTCAACATCTGCAAGAGGCATACCATATAAACCATATGTAACTAATCTCTGCCAAGGGGAGCAAGAAACAGATTTAGGCATATGTTTTATGGACAGCTAATATTTTCCTGCAATAATTGCTCATGATAATTATTTTTCTTGAATCGATTATGTTTGCAATAAATTATTATCTTTATGATTATTGCTAGTTTCAGGAAAGTGTTCATGAAATAAATGGTAGTTAGTCTAAATGACCTCGCACAGAGTTACTGTTTCACATAAATGCCACATTAAATGGATAATTGCTGTGATCTGATCCTTACCCTTCTAATAGGTTCTTCAGGTCCAGCTGCTGCTTTATAAATCTTGAGCACCAAAACTGAATCCTACAAGTATTAAGACTATATTGGAACCTATTGACTAAATAAGTCCTTAAATTTGTGTGGAATATTGCTCTGGACATTATCACCATTTTGACTTAGGTGTGACCAGAATGATGGCCTTTACCTGTTTCAAGGTGGCAATCCATCATGGAAGCCACAGACGGATTGACACTTCGTCTTCATTTGCCTGTAAGTCTCATAGCTAGAAGGGCGATAGGCTGAGGCAATATTTGTCTCCCTATACAAACTCTCCTAAAGTCCATAAGCCTCACGATCGAGAAAATCTTCCTTTATGATTTAAATTTATTTTTCATCATATTTTATTCTTAGTTGCAAAAATACCTAGGAACTAGGTGCTCAAGTTCTGTTAATCATTGAAAGACACACCTTTGAGAGGGAGAATAGCTATTTATAGAGGTGAGAGTCACATAGCTAGGAGTGCATGTGTATTACCTGGGCAGGCAGGCTCCTCTTTGCTGTGGTTGGGGAAACAGCTCATGAAAGAATCGATTTCAGATGACTGTGTGATCTAAATGTCTGGATCTACTCTCAGCAAAATGAGCTTAGTGTCCTAATATGAGGGCTTGATTTTTATCCTGAATATCCCACCACTGTTGAATGTACAACATTCAACACATACATGATGCTTTCATCATGCTGGGCCCCGAGGGGCGGTTGTGAATATGACATCCGTTTCCCCTGAGCCGTCTGCTGAGCAACGTCACATAGGTAGTGACTATACAAGGCTGTGACGTGGTCATGGTGCTGAGGGTACACGGGACTGCATAATCACAGAGAGGGGCACCTAACCAGCAGGGCGTTATGGAAGACTGCGTGGCACAAGTGATGTCTAGGGAGAATTCTGGGTGATGAACAGGAGTTAAGAGAATGCAAGGTGAGCTGGGTGAGGGCCAGGAAGGCACAGAGAGAGTCAATGGGAACACAGATGTGAAGTTCCAAAGGCCAGGGAGAGTTCAGCACACTGTGAGAACAGTAGTAGCTAAGCCTGTAGAGGTAAAAAGTTTGCATTTTATGCAGAAGGTAAAGAAAAGCCATTCCAGAGTGTTAGGAGGGGAATGATGTTATCAGATGTGCATTTTAGAAAACACGCTCTGACAACAACATGGGCTCTGCATGGAAGGAGGGCAGGGGAGACTCATAAACACGCTGGAAATGTAGCCTGGGACTGAGAATGGGGCTCTGCAGTCACTCTCGCCTTTTCATGTTCTCTGCAAGTAAAATCCACTCTGGGAACCAAGTCAGCAATTCAAGGGTGTTTTCAGTTATTCTTTGCGATAGCATCATCTACCTCATAGGAGAAAAATGCTGTTTGCCATAGCTGAAAAATGCTCAATTGGTCGTTCTCTGGGAGAAACTACTCAGTTTGCTAAAATTTAAATACCCATAGAGTAAAAACAAAGGCAGCTAATAAGAACTGTGTTACTGAAACTGAGCAGTAACCAGAGAAGTCCCATTTCTCATTCTTTTTATCTTTTCAAAACCGTGGCTCTACATCAACTTACCCGCACTGTCATTCGTCCTTTGCATCATTAGCATTTGCAAAAATGACTGGAACTGTCACAATGAGACCGGCAACATGTAGAAACTAGAAATGCAGTTTGGGGAAATTAGAAAATAAAACTCTTAAAGAGGAGGATTGAATGTTTCATTAAACTTAAAGATGATGCTAAAAAAATCCCTCCTGACTTCAAGTGTTGTTGGCTACTGAAATGTCATCATCAGTTATGCCTGTTTTTGCATGCTCTGTGGTGCAAAACCAATTACCCCGACAGTCCCTGTGCTCGGAACACCAAGACCTCTGACAGCAGCAGAAGGAGCAAGAGCCAACTGGGATATAAACATATATTAAGGCAGGTTCCACTTTTAAAAGAAAGTCATTGGTGACCCTTCATTCATTCATCCACTGAGTCATGCTGGTACACACCATGCAGGGCAGGGGCACAGCAGTAGGTACCAAGAGAACTGGATGTGGGTCACGCCCACAGTAGGCGTAGTTATAATCTGGTAGGAGTGTTCTGTCATAGAATTAAAAGGCAAAAACAAAGTGGGAAGTAGTAAGTATCAACAGAGTGTGTTTCAGCAAGAGTGGGTAAGGAAACGGTGGAGTCTGGGAGGGAGTAGTGAGTAGAAGGAGGAGGAAAATAATAGCAGGTAATATTTTACCCAACCAGGCACTGTGTTAGTGTATATGTGTCTTATCTTAATAATATATTTCATGTGGTAGGGACTGTAATTACTCACATTTTAACACGAGGGAAATGAGACTTAGAAAGATTCAACAGTTGGCTGGTCCTGGGCCTGGGACCTTGGTACCCCTGGGGATCACCATGGCACCCGGTGTCGGACTTCACAGCACATGATTTTACTTCTGATCTACTCTGGAGTGGAGATCTCAGGGAGAAGAAGAGATTATGAGTTTGGTTTCAGTATTTTTCAGGCTTTAGGGTCAAGGAACCATGATCACATGTGTTTTTAATTTTGAGAATCTATGAATATTGTTCAAATAGTAAGGCAGAGGGCAGGAAGCATGGAGCGGATGAGGTATAGAGTCTCCTCTGGTGTGGTGCCCGGGTGAGCAACTCACATCACGAGGGCTCCGGGATTCCAGAATTGAGGTGTCAACCTACCAGGGAAGGTTTCCTGGAAGAGATGGGGCATAACCTGGGCCTTGCAAAGTAGGCCTGAGCAAAAGGGCCTTGGAGACCTAGATACATTCTAGACATTGGGCTCAATCATAGCTGTGACACGGGAACGAATTTGTTTTTATGAGAACTGCGGTAGCAAGGAATACCTCTTGTTCTTCTTCACCTTATTTATAGGAAAGCAGGTTGGGGCAGGGTGGGGGCACGTCCTACACAAATCAGAGAAGTGTGATTAGGAGGAAGAGGAGAGTGTTGGGTTGTCTCGATAGCGCGCTGCCCTCCACCTGCAGTTTGAGTCTGTGATACATGGCTGGGATGTCATGGGTAGATTGTCCTGTAAATACAGTGAATTCCGAAGCACTCATCTCTATGTATAATGGTGGTTACCCAATTGAAATGGCCCTAGTGTTCACAGGCGAAGCCAGCTGTTGAGGTAGAAGACCCATGGACACATACAGTTTAGAGAAATAGAATACATGCAGCAACAATGTATGCATAGCTTCAGTGTGCCTTTCAAAAGACCTTGGGGAGGGAAGAAATTTCTTTAGTCTTTCACCTCAGTTCTGGGATGGTGAGGAGATTCATTTGGCTTCGGGTGGGTTTCTGTAGGGAGAGTGGGCATCCATGCTTTCCTTCACTACCACCTTTTGACATTTGAGGTGTCTTCTTGGTCAGCACAGAGCCTTCGGAGATACCTGTCTCTCTAAACAGCTCTCCTCCAGCCTTGCTGTCATTCAGTCCACTATGGCCAATGTTATATCACCTGCACAGGAGGGGTCTGATGTCACGTGTGACAGGAGGAGCTACTATACCGGCTAATATTCAAGCGCCGTCCCAGTGGAGCTGGTACTCAACACATAGGAAGTGCGCAAAGTTCTAGTTGAATCAAACAGAATATTGTCCCAGGAAACAGGAAAAAAAGTAAAAATTAAGTTTCATGTTAAACACTTGGGTGGATTCATGCTTTCCTTATCCCAAGATTATAAGATATTTACCTGTAACCATGACATCATGCAAAATAGGTCAACGGTACCATTCTGTTTTCTAAAAGCCAATCACCGCTACAAAGTCAGTGTCTACGTAGGGCTATATTTTGATGTGTTAGGGAAAAAACTCAACACGATTAGCAAAAGTGGCCAAGTGAGTCTTGCTATTTTAGCTATTATGTTATTCCTCTTCCATTCTACTTGATAAAATCAGTGGAGGCTTAGGACAAAGCTTGAAATGCAATGAGATTAGAAGAGAGAAGAAGGAAAAGAAAAATAAAGTACCTGTAAAGGTTGGGTGGGAATTACCATTCAGGGAGTGGGAAGGATGAATTCACATTATTCTGCCTGTAATGTAATCATTCCCCCCTACCACGGTGAAGGAGGAAGTCAAATAAAATGTATGTGAGTAAAGTATAATCAAATCTACTTCTTTGCAAGGTACTTTACATAGAATTAGTACAGATTCTTGAGCCATTTCTTTGTTTCAGAGAATCTACATATCTAGTAATTACTTTGGCACAACTGGCTATTAATTTCTTTTAAGTTAATAGTCTACCTAACATTATACATCAAAATAATTTCCAGATAGCTAAAAGTTTACATAGAAATATTAATATTTATCCATAAAATTACTTAAAACATAAAGTAGCATAAACTTGGGACAGAGCTGATATTTCCAAGTGTAGCTCCAATGAATGAACCTTCCAGAGAGGTGGAGAGGGAGAAGGTGGAACTGACTGCATGAAATTACTTCTAGAGCTTCTCCATACAAAAGACACTGTAAATAAAGCTAAATGGGAAGTTTTAAAAACTGGAAAAAATCATTTACAATTTATGCCAAGAGACAGACAAATTTGGGGAAGATAATTTTTAAAAGAAATTCAAACAGCCGATCAGTATACACAAAGTATTCAGCTCCCCTAGTGATCATGCCAGAGAGCTAGCAACCTGGCGGAGATTTTAAAAACAACAATGTTAAGGAAAATAGATGCTGACACTCACTGGTGCTGGGAAACGATCTTTCTGGGTCATGATTTGGCAGCACGTTGCTGATTTGGATATATCTTTCGATCTAGAAATTCCATACTTAAGAATCTATCCTATGAAATAACAGGTTGAACGTCGTTAACCTGAAAATCTGAAATTCAAAATGCTCCCAAATCAGAAACTTTTTGGGCGCTGTCATGACACTCAAAAGAAATGTTCATTGGAGCATTTCAGATTTTGGATTTTTAGATTAGGGATGCTCAACCAGTAGGTATTTGAAAAAATCCAAAATCCAAAACACTTCTGGTCCCAAGCATTTTAGATAAGAAATACTCAACCTGAATAACAAAGAATTAAATTCCAGCTAATGCCTACTGCACATTTACGATATCAAATGCTCTGTGCCAAGCCAGTTCTGTGCTTTATCTCATTTAATAGTCCCCACAATCTCACGAGACAGAGACCGTTATCTTCTAATTTTTTTGTTTGTTTGAGGAAAGAAAGGGTCACTTAACTTTAACAGAAAATTTGAAGGTGAAATACTTGCTTCCTATTAAGTATTATTTTAATGAAAAAGAATGAAACAACTTAAAAGTCTTAGGAATTTGTTAAATTATTTCACAGTTATACAGTGGAATTCAGCCATCTTGACAATGAAAAAACAGTGTAGAATATTTTTGACATACAGAGATACCTATGATGTATTAAGTGTGAGAAAATAGGATATAAGAGAATGAATATTATATCTCCTTTTATTTAAAAATAGGTATCTATATATTTGCCTGTGTATATACAGACCCATTTTTACAAGTCACAAAGTACGTACATTGAAGTATTAGTAGGATTTGTGTCTGCAAAGTGGTATCATGAATGGCATTTATTTTCTCCCTTTTGTTAATTGCTTCTCGTTTTTCTACATTGAACACATTTTACTTGTTTAATATATGAGGTTTTCTCCA
>CM052447.1:29215122-29278265 GCA_028533085.1 Varecia variegata | reverse complement strand
GACGTGTCACAGCACTGGTGACAGAGTGTGAGCACAGAGGCTGCCACACAGTAGGCACTTTAGTATGTATCTGTCTTCTCTCCTTTCCTTTTCTCTCCGAGTGGCCAATAGCTGTGCCTCCCTACAAGCCTATTAAAAAAGAAGAAGTTAGCAACTGGCTATTTGTTAAATGCCCATCTGTCTATCGATATTCAATGGGGCTATTTTCCAACCGACATATGTGCAAACAAATTATCCATTCAAACATCTGCTGCATGCGCATCAGGTACAAGGCCCACGGGGTGATACTTGGAGGCTCAAATTGTTAGCCCTTGCGCTCAAGGAGAGCCCACCTGACGGGAGACAGAGGAGCTGTGTGCAAAGCGTTTTCACAGCAGGTGGACAGTGGAAGGAGCATTTGCGCTTCATTTCAGGGTGTGGTTGCACAGTTATTTCTGGGCTCTCTGTGCTTGCCTGCTGTTTTCTTTGTAGAAGTTTGGCTTATTTTTGTGGTGTTCTTGAAAAAACAAAACAGCATCAACAAAAACATACTAACAACCCTTTTTCACCTCTTCTCTGAGTTTGTTTTTCTGCTCCTTTTGCTGTTACCTCCCCCCGCCCCCGCTTGCTGTTGGGCAACACACAGTAGGTGTTCAATTGCTATTTGCTGATGCAAGAAGGTAGTGTCATTCTAGCGTGCAAAACACCTTCCCATCCACTGACTTACCAGTGCTCCTTAAGGGGTAGTCCAAGAAACACCTGGAGAGATTATTAAAAATAGGTTCCTGGGACTGACCCCAACCTACTGAGTCAGCGTCTCTGAGATGAGACCCCAGAAAACTGAATTTTGAGTAAGTTCTTTCCCTTCCCTTTCTGGTCCTCTTCCCCGGTGATTCTTACGCACATGGAAATTTGAGAAGTACTGTCTTCCATGATCCGCACAAAAATCCTATAAATTTGGTAGGGAAAACACTATCAGCTCACACTAGAAATTAGGAAAAGGAACTGCAGTGGTTTTGCTTAAGATAATACGTGTATAACGTGGCAGCTGATGAGGGTGTCTTTCATTCAGAGAGATGGAGCTAGGCAGGGAGGGAGAAATGTACAGAGAATTCCTGTCACCCGGAACCTGTGGATTCGGGCACAGAGAATGGAAAGTATGAGATTTGGGTAGGAAGGTAGTTCCGGGAGTTGTCGCAGGACGTCTAGGCAAAAGGAAGCAAAGGCTTCAGCAAGGACAAGGGTGCTGGGTATGAGAAGGAGAAAACACAGTCCATTCTCATTGTCCAGAGTCCACATTTGCCAATTCGCCTAGTGGTTAAAATTTATTTGTAACCCAAAATCAATGTTCAGGGTGCTTTTACTGATGATATTCACAGACAAGTGCAGAGCATTGAAAAATCTGAGTTGCCCAGTACGTTCCCAGCTGAGATGGAAAAAGGCAACACGGATGTCTTGTCTCAGCTCTCTCGCTGTACCCAAGCGTCCTTTTGCAGTCTATTTAATAGTGCCACATTTTCTACATTTTTGTTCATTTTATTGGTGATTTCACTGTTTACAATGGCCCCCAAGCATAATGCTGAAGTGATGTCTGTTTTCCTAAGTGCAAGAAGGCTGTGACGTGCCTTATGTATTGGTGGAAAATATGTGTGTTAGATAAGCTTCCTTCCAGCACGAGTTATTGTGCTGTGGACCATGAGTCCGATGTCAATGAATCAGGAAAGTATACTATGTGTCTTTCAACAGAAACACATACCAAAGGAGGTTATATATTTACCAGTTGATGACAATGTTATGAACCAAGGCTTATAGGAACCTAACCCTGTACCTCCCTAGGTGCGATGGTCCAGTATTCACTAATTCAGTGTCTGTAGCAACTTCATAGAACGTAACTACCATGAATAAGGAGAATTAGCCGTAATCATTACAGCAACAACTGAAAGTATCTGCTCCATACCAGTCCCTCTGTGCTTTAACGGTAGGGATTTTAACCCTTACAACACCTGCAGTGTGTTCGCCATGATCTACATGGCAAGGATTAGGAACCTGAGGCTCAGAATTGTTGAGTTGACCCCAAGTCACTTCTGGAAGAAATGCCAAGTGCTCATTTAGGTAGACATTTCCGAGTCAGAGCCCCAACAGGGCTCATTTACTGTTGGGATGGATGGGAAAGGAAGAAGGGAGTGTTTTAAAGATAATCCCACGATGTGAAGCCCCATGGAAAAGGATGCTGATGGTGCCACTAGAAAGAAGAACAGATTGAGAGAGACATGCATGTGCTTGACTTATTGGATTTTAGGTAAAAAGGCAGGACTTGATTTTAGCTGCAGATCTGGAAGTCCTCCACAAAGAAGCATTTATAGTCACAGGAGAGGACGAGACACAATCCTCCCCCACCAGCACCAGGATAAAGAAAACTTGAGAAATATTTATATTTAGGGAGGAGGGAGGGGAAGTGAAAGCAAAGAAAAGGAACAGAAAATGCAACCAGAAGTAGAGAAAGAGCAAAGAAACTGCAGGATAATGGAAACAAAAATGGATTTTCCACAAAGGCAGAGGAGATGGTCCACGGTGTGAGACACTCAGAAAGGTCAAGCAGTATGAGGACTGAGAAAGGTCACCGCATTTGCTGATGCAATGTCATTAGTGACCTTTGGGAGGGCAGTTCCCGTGGCTGGTAGGGACTGAAGACAGAAACGGTGAGCAGGAGATGGGGGCTGCAGGTGTGGACTGCTCTTCTCCCATCTGCAAATTCCAGAAGGAGGGAGACGGATGACAGCTTTCAGAGGAGACTGGAACTGTGCTGGAGACCGTGGAAAGGCAAGAGAAAACGTGGTTTCAAAACACAGAGAGGACTCAGAAAGGAGGAACAAGCAGATTTGTCCTACGGAAAGAGGAGACACTTCTTGTTGAGACAGTGTACAACTTGCATCTGCTGCCTATGAGTAGAGAGAGAAATCTGAAGTTCTCGAGCTAAGATCTAAACCAGTAAACATGATCATCCAAAAAGACAAAAATGAATAAACTGCAGGGAAGATTGGGACACCTACTATGTTCAGGTTTTCAGCCTCAGAGATAATATGTCGGGACATCATCAGTTCTGATTAGAGACCGTCTAGTCATTTAGGGACGTAACACTATTGAAGAAACAGACTATCACTTTAAAGCACGTAGAGTTACGTGGCTCCTTCTAAAAAGTTATGACCTAGAAATCTTGCTGAATCTGCTTCTGCCATTAATAATCATTATTTAGGAGCTGGCGTTTTCAGGCAGACACCATGATCAAGTTTCTTACAAATAAAACAAAAAACCTCTTACATCTCTCAAGTAGGTTAAACGTTTCCTATTCTTGTCTGTTTTCTTTACTCATCAAGAAACCTGGCAAACCTTTTATCTACAGATGTTGTAGAAGCAAACTTCAGCCAGGTTTATGTTAAATTGTCACAAAACCCCAAATTAATAAGACCTGACTACCTAACTCCCCTCCCCGGCTGGACCCAAATGCCCTTAACTGCCCTGAGCAGGGGCACGGGAAAGTGAGCTAGGCGACTTGAATGCGGACTGGGTTAACTGTCCTCAGAGATGAAATACTTCCAGACATAGAATGTTCCAAACAGTCTATTCCCCCAGAAATGCTGTGTAGGAGCTGATGGGTAATAGCAGCTTGCTCAGCCGAGCCCAGCCTTGAGAACTGAGATATTAAAGTCCGATATGCTAGGGAGGCTGTTCTAACCCTGGGTCTGGCTTGCAGCTGTTGCTGGCCCTTCCCTGTCCCTGGGCACGGAGGAAATTGCTCACCACCACCTGATAGCCCTGCACAGTGGCCTCCTGCTGGGCCCTCGGTACTTGGCAGGCCTGGGGCTTCTGCAGTTGGTCAGACCTGGGTTCAAATCTCAACTACACTGCTCACCAGCGGTGCAATTTCAGGCAACTACTAAGCATTTCTGAGCCTGTAAAATGGGAGCATGGGGCTGTTGCAAGATGCAAACAAGGATGTTTGTGAAGCACATAGCAGTGGGTCTGGTGCATGGTAGGCTTCAAAGACAGTGCTTGCTATTATCATTTAGTACCATTTGTTATTTTATCTGCTAAGCAATTTAATGTTTCTAACACTTTTAGTATTCTTTTCATCTCGGATTCCAGTAATAGGTACGCGCTGCGACAAGTCAAACGATACAGAGGTGTGCGCAGGAAACCTTATTCTTCCTTCCTTTCCTTTCAGACCAGGTCCAGCCTCCCGGAAGCATCCGGTGCTAAGTTTCGTGGGGATCCCTTGTGCCTTTCTCTCCACTCACTCGTGTGTACATAGACATCAGGGACTGTTTTCTCTAAGTTTGTGTGTGGTGTTTTTGCTCTTGTTTTGCAAAAATGTAATCGGAATGTTCTTAAACTTTTTCTACTTTCACAAACATCTCTCTAGGGTCAGTATGACGAATAAATTTATTCTTTTGAAGAAGGCACATGTTATCCTAAACAGCCTGTTAATATAATAGGTACATAGCACAATACTACCACAATCCACTCGACCAGCCTCCTGTTGATGGAAAGTCAGGCTACTTATAGTTTTGTTTCCCTGACATAAATATTGTCGTTGTTATGAGCAGTAGTAGCATTCCATCATGAGGATAAAACTGGGCCTCCTGTAAAATCACAGCTTTGATGGGAGAGCTAGAATTCATAATTAAGTCCCATATTCTGCATTCTTTTTTCTTCCATAAATTTCTCTCCCCCACTTCCCTCCCTCTGTCTTTCCTGATAAACCTGGAAACAAGGGGACACTGAAGGTCTGCTTTCATTTCTACATTTTATTAGACCTGGCCTTTAGGGATCCTGTAGTCATTTTTATGACAGAGTATTAGTTGTAAGAGGCCTTTGTAATCCCGAAGCGAAAGGTCTTGTATAAATGAACCACCAGGTTGTGCCCTCCCCGCTCAGCAGGCACGCTCTCCCTCCCTGGTGGGCTCGGTCTATTTCATTAGTCTTCTCAGGGAAATCAGACATACAAGCATTCCCTTAAGCAGAGGACAGCTCTTATTTCACTCTGGAGGAGCAACATTGAAAATATTTCCCAATTTCTATCATAAACTGAATTTTGGGGTCTGCAGGCTCCGATGCATAGATTGTTTCTGAGAGTTTAGTTCACTTTCTTCTTCCCACAGCCCCTGTCTCTGACATGTGCCGGGACTAGGCTGGTCGGAAGGACAGAGACCCAAGGTCATGGCCCACCTTGCGCTCCAGGGGTGGTGCCCACAGGTGGCCAGCGCCGGACACACAGTGGCACAGGCCAGGGCTGGGGAACGAGGATGGGGCTGGTCCCAGTGGGGGCAGATGCTGGCTCCCAGGCAGGGGACGGTTGACTCAGACAAGCCCTCCTCACTCTGCTTGGCAATGAGAAAATTACATTTAGCCTCATCTGCTATATTCAGTTCAACCTATAGTGTTTGGGTCACCTGTAGTTTAGAAGTCTCTCCCGGGTATTGAGTCAAATTTAGGCTCTGTCATTATGTGGGAAATACTCTCAATTCAGAGCTCTCCCTCCAGGCCTCCCACAAACACACGCATTACTGATTCCAAGCGTCTGGGGCCTCACGCCGAGCAGAAAGGGTGACAGGTGGAGGGGACGGCCTGCCGCCTGGAACTGTGGGCATGGGGGTTCTCCCCAGCCTTTGGTGGCCTCTCTGCCTCAGCCCCTGCCCTGCTGGGTGTCCTTGGTGCTGCCTGGTGAGCTGGCCTCTGTCCCTGTCACCTTCTCACCCACCCGGCCCACAGGAACCTGCCGCACCAGCCAGGCTTCGGGGGAGTGAGGGTCAGCTCTGCCCCCGTCGGCCCCTGCTGTCTGTTTCCCCACGGGCTGCTGCTTAGGGAACCGCAGGGAAGGAGCGAGTGCCAGACCCTATGTTCAGAGTCCCCCCAAATTGTTAAGAATATTCTCTGGAGACCACTCAGACAGGAGCAGACAGCCCAGAGATACAGTTCTCCCTGCGCCTTCGCTTTGCCCAAAGAGCCTCTCCTCTCTTTTCCAGTCCTTTTATTTCCTCTGTCTTGGTAGCGAAAACCACTAACGCAGTTATGCTTCATTTTCCACTTGGCGTGGACTGGGAGAGTCCGGTCTCAGGAGATATATTTCTTGTTCTTTGGAAAACATAGGACATAATCTCTCTGGCTGTCGGCTGTGAGCTTGTCTTCCATGACTGGGCACTGGTAGGAGCAGGACCAGCACACAACCAGATGGAGCAAGGAAGGCGTCTTTTGGTGACACTTCCCATCACCTTGTCCCATGATTCCATCATTAATTATGTGAACAGTTGCTTCAGGGCAGTTTCTGGGGGAGGCAGCGCATTTCCTGGTGACGGAGCGTGTGCTGTTGTTCGCTGTCACATCCCCAATACTCTGCACCTGACTTGCCAGGTCACAGGTGCTCAGGCAATGTTTGCTGAATGAATGAAGAGCCATCAGACCAGTGCCCCAGGGCAGAACCTGGCTGCCTACACAGGGGAGTTCCGCCAAACCCACCGGTCCTCATCCCAGGGCCAGAATTTGTGCAAGAGGCCAGGGCAGGCAGCATCAGCAACTGGGAAAAGAGGGGAAGGATTTGGGGCGCCCGGTATGACCTAGCACAAGGGGGAGATGCAACCTGCTAACTAGACGTCTCCGGGTCTGAGATACCAAGTGTTCACGTCTGAATATGAAGAACAAGATTCTTTGTCTGCCGGTGCAAGATTCCAGCTGTCATCACTGCCCATTTTCTGTACCTTACTTGGGTTGAATTCCTAAAGGGCAGAGAGAAAGGAATCCAAATCCCATCCACTTTGCTCTTTTCATTTGAAAGGGCTTTGTCTGTGTGCCTGGGTGCACGTGATTAAAATCCACAAGCGTAGAGCTCTCTCTTCATTTTTATACAGGCGTTTGTTATTCCCAGTTCTACGTGGGAGGCAGTACAATCCAGTGTTTAAAAGGTTGAAATCCAAATTCTGCTACTTCTTAGCTTTGTGACCTGCCGCTAAACTCTCTAAGCCTCAGCTTCCGTATCAGCAAAACAAGGGAATGTGCTTGTAATAAACATCTAATTAACACTAGCACATGTAACAGGCAGAGAGAAATCACACCTCACGCCCTTGCCTCTCCTTGGCCAATCAGTCTCCTAATCACCATGCCAACCCAGTTGCATTCGTACATTTATAAACCATTCATTCAACAAATCTTTCTCAAGCCCCTGCAGAGCAGTTGCTGAGACCACCGACTCTGGAACTCCACTACCTGGATTCAAATTTGTGCTGTTTACTGTCTGGGTCACCCTGGGGTAGTTACTTAGCCTCTCCATTCCTCCAAACCCCCATCTGCAAAGCAGGTACACCAGTGGTATCTATTTCATAGGTGATCGTGAGGATTAATTAAGTGAACGCATGAAGAAGGTGGCGAGTACCCAGCAAATGTCATCCACTGTTACGATGATGAGCCAGGCACTGTGTTTGGGTGTGGGGTCGGGTGGTAAGTGAAAAGAGATGCAGTCCGTGACCTAAAAATATCTCACGATCCTGCAGGAAAGATGGTTTACAAATCATCACACAGACATTCTTATAATCGTGCTAAGTGCTGTGAAAGCCATGTAAAGAGGGCAGTGGGAAAAGGAGCAGGGACTTGACCTGGAATGGAGGGAAAAGCAGCCTCCTAGGGAAGCCACAGTCAAGCCGGGCTCTGAGGATTGGAGAGGTTTCGCCAGGCAAAGGCAGAATTCCAGGCAGTGGGAATGTAGTTACAAAGGTCCTGGGGTGGACAGAAGCAGCGAGTTAGACAAACTGAGACAGGGCTGGTGATGTGGCAGGGGAGACGGAGGGTGACCAGGCTGGAGACACACGCAGGCGCCAGATGAGGACGTCCCCGGGACGCAGGTGAGGATCTCAGACTTGATCCAAAGAGCATCGGGAACCATCAAGGGGCTCTACGCAGGGGAGTGACATGGCAGCTGTCTCACTGTCTTCTGTCGTTACAGCCACAAGATGAGATTAGGACATGGCCTTTTGGCCACTGAGTCATCCTAACACTTTCCTTCTTTGCATTTTCATTAGCTGATCCATCTCCGCAGTCTCAAAGCCAGGGACCAATGTGGGAAAGCACTAGGGCCCGAACAATCCGAATCCTCGACCAGGTGTTTTCACAAGAGGACGCACTTGTAGAGAGAAATGATAACACACATTTTTCTTCTCCAGTCACAGCCCCAGTACTGAACCCACTGTAAGGTGTGATATAGAGTGATCCGTCCATAAACGGTCATGTTCAGAACCGTCACCAGTGCTGACATCAGTAGGCGCTCAACCCCGGATGACTTTCCCTCTGGTCTTCGTGGCTTTGGCGGGAGAGACGGGGCCTGCACACTGGCCTGCTCGTCTGAGGCTCCGGCACAGCATGAGTCAAAGTGATTTCTGATTTTGGGAAGCTCTGAGGTTCACACAGACAAGATGCTATGACACTGTTTTGCTTTATTTCTCTATTTTGCTTTGAGCAGCCATTTGTTCCTTACTCTTGTACCTCTTTGAAGAGCTCCTGATTCCCAGAGAAGGGCTGAACCATTTGCATTACAATACATCGTGTTCTGAGCCCGGTGTCTGTGCTGGTGAAACCTTCCCTTGATCAAACCCCACTACCCGACTACCGGAGAGTGTCTGGAAAGGCACAAGACTGTCTTTGCTATGCCTGAGGAGTTTCGAGACGAAAACATTGCATTCTCTGCGTAACAAATCATACCTGTCAGGTAGGCTGCCCATCTTGGGAAGAATTAAGCGCAAGGCCAAAACTCTCTGCAGTCTTCCCTGGACCGCAGCTGATTTCTCAAGGACTGATTAAACAGCAAATGCAGAGTCTGTACAGACAAATATAGGTCACCCTCCCTGTTGATGGCTGAATTGCTATCAAACAGCCAGAGCTCCTGCATGTCAGATCCCTAACAAGGTTCTGTTTTACATTGCAAACATAAGCAGGCTCCTAGAAACTTCTGCCACCCACACCGACTCCCGACCTTCCGCTCCCCGTGTGCAAACACAGCCCTCCCCTCCTGCCATGAGCCAAGGACTTGAACCAAATGCAATAACAGCACGATTCAATTCACATTCAGTTTAGGGAATATTTTTATTTTCTGGTTGAATAATTCTAGAAAAGATATAGTTTTCGTCCTGAGTCCATCAGACTTATTGGATTTATGTATTAAAAACAACTTTGACTTGCTTCATGGCTCACTTTAAAATAACCTGGGCTCAATCTGATTCTGAAAATGAGTGTGACCTGTCCCCACCTTCTGCTCAGTGCCCAGTTCAGGACCCTGTGCCCCACATATAAAGCTAAATGGAACTCAGTTCTGAAAAATAAATCTGTCAGCTTCCAAGTCTGGCTGTGCTTGGGATCCAAGGACAGTTGAAAAGTTCTCCAAAGCCCCTTTTAAAGCAAAGACCTGGTCTAGAGCCAGTTGTAATAAAAACATCTTTCCTTTTTGGCAGTGACCATAAGATCAGCCTTCCACAGGACCAGAGAAGCCCGGGGGATAGCAACCACCCTGGAAACTTGGCAGCTCATCTGAGTTCTTCCAGGAAATAGAGGGAATGGACTTTGGCTAAGTGTTGCTTGTGACGGGCTACGTGCTTCTCTCTAATCCCTTAGTATGTGTCGCCTCTTCTCCACCCCCATTGTCTGCATGCACCTGTTTCTCTTGCTGTACCTGGAACCAAGCACAGGGCCTCATCCATAACAGGTGTTTGCTAGGTGTGCATTGCATTAAATCTAACTCTCACCTTGCAGAAGTTAGGATTAGACTTGGCTGCAAGGAATAGAGATTCCCAAAAGAGTGATTTAAGATTGGAGTTGCTTTCTCTGAGTGTGTAAGTTCAGAGGTAGGCAGTCCAGGGCTGACCTGGCATCACCGTGGTGATCTAGAACCCAGTTTTCCCTCCACTGTTTGCACCAAGTTGCCTGTTTTAAAGATTTCTATAAATGGAACCATACAGTCTGTATTACTATTTGTCTGATTTCTTTTGCTCAACATATTCGTGAGGCTCTCCCATATTGTTGCGTGTAGAAGTGGTTTGTTTTCATGGCTGTGTACCATTCTAGTGAATGCAAACTCATCTGGTTTTTAATTTGCATTTTTTATTGCTAACATAGTTAAGCACTTTTTTGATAGGGTTTTTAGCCATTTGAATAACTTCCTTTGTGAATTGCCTGGCTAAATCTCCCACTCATTTTTTAATTTGCATTTTCTGTTTTATTTATCTGTAAGAACTCTTTGTATATGCTAGATACAGTTTGTCATTCACTGGGGTATAAATATCTTCTCACGCTGCATGGCGTTGCCTTTTCATTCCCATAAGAGTGTCTTCTGATGGTAGAAGCCCTTACTTTTAATGTCAAAATTATCTAGTTTTTTCTTTGCGGTTCGTGTTTTTGGTTTCTGGTTAAGAAAGCTTTCTGTACCCTGATGTCATAAAGACGTTATTTTCTGGAAGCTTTATTATTTTGTCGTTCATCTTTAGATCTACCACCCTCCCAGGATTGAGCACTGTGTGTGTGTAAGATACGGTTGAGTATTTCTTCTGCCGATATCCAGTGGGGCAGCTAGTGCCCTTGATCAAAAAGCCCATCATGTCCCTCTGCTCTGCAGTGTCACCTTTTCCGTGAATCATGTATCCACACGTGTGGTCTGAGTTTTCTAATCTAGTCTATTGATTTATTTGTCTTTCATTGATTCAATACTGCATGGTAAAAAATCACTGTAGGTTTATAGTACTAGTAGATATCACTATCTAGTAGAGCCTGTGTTTTCATTTTCTTCTCCAAGAATATCTTTACTTTCCTTGGCCCCTTGTATTCCTCTATGTCTTAGGATCTGTTGTGAAGCTATCCATGCATGCACACACATATGTCAACCTGTTGGGGTCTTGATTGGCATTTCATCATATTTGTAGGTTAAATGTGGGGAGAGCGGATGTCTGTTGAGTACTGAGTTTTCACACCCATGACATGTCACATTCTTCCTTTTAATTAGGTCTTTAATTTCTCTCAATAATATTGTATAGTTTTCTGTGTGAAGCTCTTACATGCAGGTTATTCCTAGGTATTTGATTAATTTTAATGTTGTTGTAATTATGTCTTAAAATTTCATTTCCTAACTGGTATATAGAAATGTGATAAATTTTAATATTCTGATCATGCACCCAACAATTTTCCTAAATTTAGTTATTAATTCTAATCAATCCTGTGTAGATTATTTTGGGTCTTTCACATATTATAATATCTATAATTATTGACTTTTCCAATCCTTATACTTTTTTGTTTATTTTTTTATAATTTCTTTCATTGCATTTGCTAAGACCTCCACTGAAAAGTTGATTAGAAGTGATAATGGTGAGCATTCATTCTAGGTTGTGATTTCAAAGGGAAATCTTTTAATATTTCACCACTAAGTCGATTGCTTGCTGTAAGTTATTTATAAAACATCTCATTTCAGATTAATAGATTTCTTCTATTCTTAGCTTGCTAAGATTTTTTAAAAATCATAAGTAGATATTGGATTTCATCAACTAGTTTCCTTGTATCTATTGAGACAATCAAATGATGTTTCTCTCTCTTTGTTTAATGTGATAAATTACATTAATTTTTTTTCTAATGTGAAATAAAACTTGCATTCCTAGAATCAACCCAACTGGCTCATGAAATATACAGAATAAACTGGTGGTTACCAGAGCCAGGAAGCAGGGGGGATATAAAGAGAGGTTGATTAATGGGTATAAATTTGTACTTTGATAGAAGAAAAAAAAACTAGTATTTGATAAATCAATGGAATGACTATAGTTTACAACAATCTATTATATATCTCAAAATAGCTAGAAGAGAATAATTTGAGTGTTTCCAGCATAAAGAAAAAACAAATATTTAAGGTGATGGGTATCCCAGTTATACTGATTTCATCTTTACAAATTATATGAATGTATTAAATTATCACAAGTACAAAATAAAAAAAAAGAAGCAGACTTTTTATATCTTCCTGAAGTTGGTTTGCTAACATTTCATTTGGAACTTTAGCATCTATGTTCCTGAATGACATTGGTATTGGCTTGTAACATTCCATTCTTAAGGTTCTGTTATGTTTTGGTTATCTAGTTACCCTGAGATCATAAACAAGATTTGGAAAGTTAATTTTTTTCCTAGCAGCTAGAAGAATTTGTATAAGATTACCTATTTTTCTATCCTTAAATACTTGGTGGAATTCTCTTGAAGAGGCTTCTATGTTGGAAGGTCTTATGGATTCAATTTTTTTAATGAATATAAGCTATTCAAACTTCCCACTTCTCATATTAGTTTTAAGATATATTTTCTAAGAATTTGATCATTTCAAATGCCAGGCATGGTGGTGCCAGCCTGTAATCCCAGCTACTCTGGAAGTTGAGGCAGGAGCATCACTTGAGGCCAGGAGTTTGAGATTTTGATCGTTTCAACTAAATTTTAGCTAACTAGCATAAAATGATTCATAATAATATAATTATTTCTTATTTTTGTAATGTCTGTAAGATATTTACTGATGTATCTTCTTGTTTCTGTCATTTATTAGTCACTTTTTACAACTCAATCTTTACTAATTTTATTAAAAAGCCAACATTGAACCTCTTTATTCTGTCATATAACATTTCACTATATTCTTTTTTTAATTTAAAAATATTAAGGGCATATAAATGTTTTTGTTACATGGATACATTTTGTAATGCATAAGTCAGGGCTACTAGTGTTTCCATCACCGAAGTAGTGTACGTTGTACCTAATAGGTAAGTTTTTACTCCTCCCTACCTTCCCATCCTCCTTGCTGATTTCCAGTGACCTTTACATCTCTCTGTGCCCATGTGTGCCCATCGATGAGCCTCCAATTATTAGAGAGTACATGTGGTGTTTGTTTTTCGATTCCTGAGATACTTTACTAAGGATAATGGTCTCCAATTCCATCCAAGTAGCTGCCAAACACATTATTTCATTCTTTTTCATGGCCATGGTACGTATGTAACAAAACCACATTTTGTTAAACCACTCATGAATTGGTGGGCTCTTAGGTTGATTCCACATCTTTGTGATTGTGAATTGTGCTAAAATAAACTTTCAAGTACAGGTGTCTTTTTGATAAAATGACTTCTTTTCCTCTGGGTAAATACCCAGCAGTGGGATTGCTGGGTCAAATGGTAAGTCTGTATTTGTTTCTTTGAGGAACCTCCATACTGTTTTCCATTGAGGTTGCACTAATTTGCAGTCCCACCAACAGTATATAAGCATTCCTTTCTCTCTGCATCCATGCCAGCATCTATAGTTTTTTGACTTTTTAATAATGGCCATTCTGACAGGGGTAAGGTGATATCTCATTGTGGATTTAATTTGCATTTCCCTGATAATTAGTGATGTTGAACATTTCTTATTTGCTTTTTGGCCACTGGTCTACCCTCTTTTGAAAAACTTCTGTTCATGTCTTTTGCCTATTTTTTCATGGGGTTGTTTGTTTTTTTTCTCACTGATTTGTTTGTGTACTTTGTATTAATAGATTCTTGATATTGGCTCTTCATTGGATATATACATTGCAAGTATTTTCTGCCATTCTGTAGGTTTTCTATTTACTCTGTTGATTATTCCTTTTGCTGTACAGAAGCTTTTTAATTTAATTAAGTCATATTTATTTATTTTTATTGTTGATATATTTACCTTTGGAATCTCAGTCATAAATTCTTTGCCTAGTCCAATGTCTAAAAGAGTTTTTCCTATATTTTTCTTCTAGAAGAATTTTTATGGTTTCATCCCTCACATTTAAGTCTTTTATCCATCTTGAATTAATTTTTGTGTATGGTGAAAGATAGGGATCCTGTTTCATCCTTCTGCATGTGGCTATCCAATTTTCCCAGCACCATTTATTGAATAGGGTGTCCTTTCCTGAGTGTATATTGTTGTCAGCTTTGTCAAATATCAGTGGGTTGTAGATAGATGGTTTTATATCTGGGTTATCTATTCTGTTTCATTAGTCTATGTCTCTACTTTTATACCAGTACCATGCTGTTTTGCTTAATATAGCCTTGTAGTATAATTTAAAGACTGGTAATGTGATGCCTCCAGATATATCCTTTTTGCATAAGATTAGTTTGGCTATTCAATCTTTCTTGGTTCCAAATGAAGCATAGAATTATTTTTTTCTAGATCTGTGAAATATGACATTGGTATTTTGATAGGAATTGTGTTACATCTGTAAATCACTGTGGCCAGAATGGACATTTTAACAATGTTGATTCTACCGATCCACGAGCGTGAAACGTTTTTTTCATTTCTTTGTGTCATCGACTATTTCTCTTATCAGTGTTTCACAGTTCTCATAAAGATCCTTCAGCTCCTTTGTTAGATATATTCATAAGTATTTTGTTTTCTTTGTAGTTACTGTGAATGGTATTAAGTCTTTGATTTGACTCTTGGCTTGACTGTTATTAGTTAGAAATGCTACTGATTTGTGTACATTAGTTTTGTAACCTGAGACTTTGCTAAATTTATTTATTAATTCTAGGAATCTTTTTGTGGAATGTTTGAGATACAATGGGAATGTTAAGTTAGGAGAATTTGGGAATCTAGGTGTTTTTCTTTTTTGTTTTTGTTTTGTCCCCAATGAGTGTGGTTTTTTTGTTTTAACAGGTGATTTTCTTGCCTGGGCTTGATTGTAAATTCCTTTCTTCAGGCAGCAGTTTGATCTAAAAGCAGATCTTTTGTCTTTAGCTTAGCTGCTCTAAATCTGTCCCATGCCTGAGAAGTTTACAGGTTATACAGAGATGTGTGCAAATGGAGTCTGGGGATCATCTCTCTGGAATTCTACCTTTTGAGGGTTCCTCACTCTCTGGAACTGACCACCTTCACTTTTCTGGTTCCATAGGCTGGAAAGACTACAGGCTTTTTCCTGCAACACCATCTGTCTCTGCCTGCAGCCTGAAAACCTCGGAGGTGGGAATTTATTTGTGCAGCTCCCTGGCTCCCTCCTGTAAGCTAGCACGCGCTCCCCACTAGTCTGTCTGCTTCTGTTCACTTTGCAGCATCTTCAGGCAGTTGGGTTTCATATCACGTCCGAGATTAATAGCTGTTTTCTCCAGTAGAAAGAGGTTATCTTAGTCCATCACACCCAGAAGTGTACGTTCTCTTTCAGAATTCCATTAGGGAGGTAGGGAGAGAAGGAATCCATTGGCAATGGGTCAGGATTCAGACTGACCTACTCCACTTGATATAAACATTCCACCAATACATTTCCTCGTTTCTGACATTCAGTCATGGGCAATAGGATCAGACCATCTCCCCTCCTACCCAGGGTATCTGGACACACCAGCCTTCTGAGCTGGGGGCCTCAAAGTGGGCCCAAGGCACATACCTCCTCTGGCTTTATTTGCAAAGTTATTGGGTCTCAGGCATGTTCAATAGGACACGAGTCCAGCCTGGTAATCAGAAACTTCTGTCCCATGAGTGGGAACTCCTCAAGCCCCTTGTCACTGATATTCCCCAGTAAGGACAATAGACATGGCCCAGTAGAAATCAGACACAGGAGAATCAGTCAGGAGGGCTGGAAGTTAGAGGAAGACAGAAGGAACCCACCATGAAATTCACACTGGGAAATAAAAACATAAAAAGCCCTGGAGTTTACTACGTAATGACTTACTGAGCCATCTGGGAAATAAAGTCAGTAGCAACATGTGGGCAGACAGTGGGTCCACTTGGGGCACACATTAGGCAGGGAGGGGACAGCTAGATAGTGAGTGCCCACCACATTCTGGGGCTGCCAGGACTGCCTCATAGCCCCTGGGGGACAGAGAAGGAACTGAACCTCAGACATTTTTTATCATCAGCCCAAGGTGTCACAGCTAGGAAGTGACAGAGTCAGAAAGTGAATCATGTCTGTTTAGCATCAGAACAGGTAGGAAATCAACTTGGGGGTGCTATGGTTTGGACATTTGTCCCCTCCAAACGTCATGCTGAAATTTGATCCTGATGTTGGAGGTGGGGCCTAGTGGGAGGTGTTGGGATCACGGGGGCAGATCCCTCAGGAATGGGTTAATGCCCTGCGAGGGGGGCAGTGAGTGAGTTCTCACTCTGTTGTTCCTGGGAGAGGTGCACCTCCTCCCTCACTGTCTGGCTTCCTCTCTTACCGTGTCATCCCTGAACATGCTGGCGCCCGATCACCTTTCACCCCCAGGGGAGGCAGCCTGAGGCCCTCACCAGAGGCCGATGCCCAGTCTTTTCAAGCCATCAGAGTCGTGGGCTAGATAGATCTTTTTTCTTTATAAATTGCCCAGCCTCATGTAGTCCCTTACAGCAATGCAAAACGGACTAAGATGGGGGAGAGAACTTGAAACTGTTCTCTGGATCAGAGGTTCTCAGAGTTTTCCAGGCCTCAGGCTGTAGGGTAGATAAGACAGTGGATCTTTATCAGCCACTCAAGAAAGCAAATTGAAAGACAAATGAGCAAGACTGACATTGTTAAATAATTAACCATGAATTTCAATTTTACTTAAGAAAAAAAAGAAAAGAAAAGGCACCATTTGCACATTTCACTGTCTTGATCGTTATTCACAACAAATTAGGTAGCTCTTCCCAACCCGTCAGGCTGAAAGCACTCAAGGCCCGGGGAATGTTAACCTGGACCAAGGGGAACGGCCCCGATTTGGATGTAGGGACTCGGCAGGAAAGAAGCTGGACCAGACCGTGTCCAGGGGCCTTACCACAGAGCAGAGGGGCAGCTCTGTCCACCCCCAGCCCCTCCACCTCCTCTGCCCACTCCTTGCCCGCAATCAATCAGAGCTATTGTCCAGGCTGCCTGAAAGTCATTCCCCAAATTCCATCTCCTTTCAAGTCCATTTTCTCTGCCTCGCAGACAGCCAGTTGGATTTCTCAATTATCAGATTGTACAGTCATGAGCTTATGTGCTTGTAAGAGGTAATACAGTGTAGGTTACTTTTCTGTGGAAATGTCATATTGGCTCCTTTGGGGAGGGAATGGAATATTTAAAACACTCTTTGAGGCTCTACGGGCCATCAAGAGGACTGCGAGGACGGAAGGAGACTTTGCTGAGGCTGCGGGAGCAGCGTGGGTTCGTTGGGAATCTGTGGGGCAGTTGCGTCCCTGACAGCATCGCTGCCTGGTATCAGCTGTTCCTCCTTCTCCTTCTCTACCTGGATAACAAAGTACATAAACGGGCAAATAAAAGGTCTCTCTTAACACATGTCTTTGACACACAAGAGCTAATTTTGGCAATATATTTAGCACCTTTAAAGCTAATTAAATCAGCATTGCCTGTTTATTATCTTTAAATAATAAAAGCAACTCCCGTTTGTTGGATCTGTACTTTGTGCCCAGTGTGGAGGTACTTTAAAAGTGCTATATAATGTTAAAAGTTAATTTTTACTTATAAAATAATATATAAATACATTCTCCCCATACAAATTCAAACAATTTAAATAACACTGAAGCCCAGTTTGTCCTCAGTCCCTGTTCTCACTCAGGACTCTGCTGTTCCACCCAAAGGCAGCACCTTTGCAGTCTGGTGTGTCCTTCCAGGATTGTGTACGCACTTACGTACACGTGTCCCGGCAGAAGAGATATACTGCCATGTTTTTGTGTGTGTGTTTGTTTTATAAATAGAATCATCAATATGTTTCATGCTGCAATTTGCTTTTCACACTCAACAATATGTCTTGGATGTTTCCCCATGTTGGTAAGAACGTTCTGGCGCATTCTTTTAAACTCCTATTTCATTTTCTATCACAGGGTAGCATCAAACTTTATTTAGCTGTCCCTCTTTTTAAGCACAATTAGGTTATTTCTTTTCTATTTCTTTTGTCATTGTGTTTGGTGATTGTTAGCTTTCTTGTTACCAAGGAGAGAGAGCCACAGTGACAGAGAGAGCCACACCTAGTGTGTCACTTATGCAGACAAGATTTCAGAGCCTCAATTCAGTCTCCGATTATAGACAGAATTATCTGCATTTTATTTTGAGGGTGATGATGAAGGGGGAAGAAAGAAGCTAAAAACATTAACAATAGCTGTTGAGATATCACATCTGGGATCACTTATATATTTTTCAGACAATGAAAAGGACAATCAAACCACAGGACACAAATAGTCACTGTTTCATCTTGGGTTTTTTTGTGGTTTTAATTGGGAACCAGCAGAAATCTCCTGCAGAGATGAGGGAAACAAACTCTCAATTAAGAAGAGCGTATTATGTGGGTGGGGATCCCACTCTCTCCAGACATCCCGTGTAAGTACTACTTCTGTGCACCCGCAGGGACACCCGCCACGTCTTGTGAATAAAGCTCCGATAGGTGCTGCCACCCTCTCCCCGCTCCAGGTCGCAAATGGCTGCAGTTCTCTCCTGCAGCTTCAGAAGAACAGAACCAGAATATTTGCATTTGTTTGTCTTTTCCAAATTAGTAGCTTTGTTTTGTGGGGGTTTATTATAAACATGATTTATACTCATACAAGATAGTCAAGCATTATGAAAATGTATAAAGAAGAAAGTAAAAAAAAAAATCTTCCCCAATTTCTTTATGCCAATGTTAATTAACATTTTGGTAAACAGCTTTCAGATAGTGCCTGCTATTTCTCTCTCTAAGAAACACTATTTGTATAAATGACTGACTAGCTTTTTAAAAAGAATTCTCTTTTTTTCACTCAACAACACAGTTCTATGTATCTTTCTTTACCAATGTGAATAGATGTGACTTGTCCTTGATATTGACTGAATTGTAAACAATCACATGACGGCATGGCACATTTTCTTGTTCATGTATTCACTCATCCCCTCATTCATCTGTCCTCCAAATCTTTGCTATGTGGCTTGTTACATGTCAGGCCACATACATGCACGAGGCATGCAGTGGTGAGCAGGACAGGCATGGTATGAGACCCTTAGGAATGTAGGTCTAGCAGGGAACACAAATATGCAAAACCAATGTGTGATGAATCTTACAGCGCCTAACTTAGGGAGTATGATTAGAAGAGGCTCCTTAGAGGAAGTAATGGCTGTGCCAAGACTCACAGAGGAGGAGGAGGAGTATGCCGGGCAACAGGAGAGGGGCAGGTGTTTAAGCCAGGGGTAGCAGCACTTGCAAAGACCTAGAAATGAGAGAGATTTTGGCCATTCTGCAGAAATGACTATATTTCATCCAGCTGGAGCACAGTATTTTGGGGGGCATGGAACATGGCACTGGGGTTCAGGTAGTGTATTAGCCTTGCTCAGTGACCCTCTAAACTGAATCAGGAGTTATTTTCCAAACATGAACATACCATATCCCTAAGTCAACCAGTTAAAGTCAGACCTGGGCATGACTCAAGTAAAAAGGAGGAATGAACAGGTTAGTTCCATGTATTTCGATATATTTGTGGAAAATTGGACTATGACCAGGGGCTTTCGTAAGGATGTCCAAAATGGGGCAGAATACTCTGGCAGTGAGAGAACACAGACTGGTCTCTCTCTGGCTCACGGTGTAGCCGAGTGAGTGTAGACGGGAATAATCGTCCAAATGCCTGTTTCCACCGTCCAGATCTAGCTGGTTTTACGAGGGATGGCTCAGAAGCGGCATACGTCTCATGAAGAAGATTAAGGTGTTGATATTGTGGAAACACTCGCACCCTGGGCATTGAGGGGCACCACGAGGTGAGCAAAGGTGACCAGCCAGCTCTGTTGACTTAGGCAGGACAAGGACCCCGGGACAGCTGTCACCCTGCATGTGACCCGTGGACTTCAGGAGCATACGCAGGTCTGGAGCTAGGTAAGGCTAGGGGTCAACACAAAAGATTTGGAACATCAGAGCCAGCACGAAGAAGAGAAACCACCTCCCGAGGAAAGAAAAAGAAAAACCACAGCGACCAGTCGAGGAGCATCGCACCCAGGAGGTCAGCGCAGGAGGGCGGCAGAGGAGGCAGGTCGATCCCCACCGGGCAGGGGCGGTGCAGGAACACGGCCGGGTCCCCGCCTGCGTGGCAGGACAGCAAGGCCACGGTGTCTGCTGGTTGAGCGTGGTCTAAAGCACGGGTCTAGGCAGGCAAGGCAGGTGCTCACCGTGGCTTGCTTGGGTCCTCGCCTGTAGTGTGTCCCGGGGTGAGCGGGTGAGCCACCTCCCTAAGGATGCTTCTTTGTCTTAACATGGGCTCGCGGCACCCTACCTGAAATCCCTGATCTATAGGACTGGTGGCCCCACACTTACCACACCTGTGAGAGCGGAAAATGAGAGGCCGATGGCAGAGAAGGAGTTGCCACCTTACGGCTTCGGGCTTCTCCTTTGGCTAGGAAGCGAAGGCATGTGCAGGACGCGGAGCGCTGTTCTCTGCCATCAAATCACCTCCAGCAGGGACAGGCAAAGAAGCCGTGGAGAAGGGCTGTCCCCACACCTCCTCAGCTCTGCCTGAGCAGAGTGACAGCAGGTTCCCGCCAGCCCAGGTCCCACAGGGTCACAGTGCGCCAACTGTGGAGCGAGGGGCCCACAGAGCGAGTATCAGTGTCAGACAGGCCAAGCGACAGTTGACAAGATTCTGATCTCAAAGGTGAACTGGAAACTAAACATAACTTAGAATTTTGACATTAAATAGTAGCCTCATTTCCTCTAAAGTGGCTTTGAATGGGCATTTTTATATCCTCCACTGAGAGAAATTCCGGAAAATGAAGGTGGAGCCATGGTCCTGGTTACTTTCTATATTCGGTGATTCTCTGAGCTTTCTGGTTAAAATATTAATAAATATTCATTTTTTTCTCTGTGTTGAACAAGTGTGTTGAATGCTTAGCAGGACACTGAGGTAAGCTGGGCACTTTCCAAAATGCCAAAGGAGAAAGTATCTTTGATCACATCTGGACCCCAACAGCCAGGTTAACAGCAAATCATTCCAAGACAGTGAGTGGGAAAGGATTTGCAAATGAATTAAATTCCAATGAATGACACTACACGTAGCTCATACATTAGAAGGGAATGTTTATTGACTATATATTATACTGAGAAAAAGAAAAGATAAATATTTGTGCTTCCACTGAGACACATTTAAAATTCCCAAACACCCATTGTATAATCTGCTAAGCAATTTGCCCAACTGTTTTGCATCTTTTTTTCCTGAACAGGTGATTACAATGATATTTATTCTAGTCTGTGTGGATTTGTTGGGGGTGGTTATTTGTAGTTGTTATTTATCTGTTGTTGGCTTTTTTTTTTTTTTTTGAGAGGATGATAACAACTTAATAGGAATTAAATATAAGGTATTATAATAAGCCTCTTCTGATTTTTTAAATCAAAATCAATTTGGTTTTTCCATTAACAAGATATACAAATCTACAATCTTGAAAATTGTTTATGGGACAAAAATATTAATTAAGTAGTATAAAGTCTGCTTTCAAAGTCATGCAACTGGTTTTCCTGGTTAATAGAATATGCTAGTGAATAAAGAGTTGCCACACCTATAATTATACCTAGAATACAATACAGCGTGAGTCACTAAATGAAGATCGAATGGTGTCTTTCTTTGATGGTAAGGAGGGGTCTCAGGATCTTTAAATGTTGCGGGAGGGGCTCACTGTTCATCTTTCTCTGCAGCTCTGGAAATCCCGCATGGGGAGGGCTCTGCTCAGCCCAGTCCCAGCACAGCTCGCCACGCACTTTGCCCACGTGCCATTTTGGTGTTCAGAGATTGTTCCGAGGAGACGAACTGGAATGGAGTATTTTAGTTATATTTGCCAGCAGGTGTATATACGATGGACTGGACGGAGAAGACCTGGGAGATGTAAAGACCAGTTAGTTGTGAAGTTTCAGGATAAATCTACGCGGGAAGTGAAAAGGGTCTTGCTGAACATGAGGGCAGTAGAGGGAAGAAGAAAGGACAAAAACTGACCAGGAAAGGAGCTCAAAAGTACAGGAAAGGGGCTGAGGGTGCTCGAGGCAGCAGGGATATTTGGGTCGTGGGGAAAGAGGGCATCTGGCCTCTTGCTTACAGAGACTGCAGGCATCCATGTGACTCCGTGCTCCTCTGGGTCGTACTGGCAGGCTTTGTGACAGCTCTGGGCAGGATTTGGTCATCATAGAACTTTCCCTTCGTGTTACAGTTGCCTTTGCCTTTCTCCTTCCCTAGACCGCGAGCTCTTTGATGGCAGGGGCTTCAGCTCCCGTCTGTGTATCCCTACAGCACCTAGCTCCATGCCAGGCACACAGTAGGCGCCTATTAAATGTTCGAGAAAGGAAGGGTGTGGTGAGGAAATCAAAGGAAGTGAGAGACTAAGTAGAAAGTGGCATTCGTCATCTGATATCCAACTTAAAAATTAATAACTGAAGGGAACAAATTCTAGAGCAACATCGTTAGTTTACAGAGTGGTAACCCAAGGCGCCCGAGGAAAGACGCAAAAGTGTGTCCAACCAAGGTCAAGGTCGAGAGCTGGCAGGTGGCAGTGGGCCCAGACACTAGGCTCATGCTGTCCACTGTTTGGTCCCCATCTGGTGAGCAATCCTGCCTCCTGCCAGGGACAGCAGTACCTGCTCTACTTCTCTCAAAGTGAACAAGGTTTGGGACACAAAGAAACATGTATGAAAAAGATCTTTTAATAAACAGAAAGAGGACCATGATGACTCTAACAGGGCTAGGTTCAAGTCCACAAGACTGACCACAAAACACATTGTTGGTTGTAGAAAATTGAATTTTTACAATTTTACTTGATTTTTACTAAATATTAAAATCACATGGTTTGAAAGCTCAAAATGACAAAAAGGTATAAATAAATAGGCCCAGCGAGAAGTCTCCCTCCTTGCCTTTTCCCCTCCCTTCCCCCCACTGCCAGGCCAGTTACTATCCACCCCATAGATAAACACTTTTCTTTGTTGCTTATGTATCTTCTGCAGTTTCTTTGTGGTTATTTGAGCCAAATGTGAATAAATACCCTTACTTCCGCCCTTTTTATTACACGAAATGTAGCATATTACACATAGGGACCTGCAACTTGCTTGTATTTTTAACTTAAAATATATCTTGGAGAACTCTCATATCAATACCAAAATGAACTACCTTATTCAACTTCAAATTATTCTATTGGATGGATGCAACATAATTTAATTAAGTGACCTCTTATTGATGAGAATTTGGGTTATTTCTAATGTTTCGATGTTAGGAAAAAATCCTTTAATAACTAACATTGTACACACTCCCAGGGTTCGTGCATTTGTAATTTTGACATATTGCCAATTACCCGCTTAGTGGTTACACCAATTTACATTCAAGTCAGCAGTACCTGACTCTTCACAACCTCGACATCAGAGTGTGCTATCAAACTTTAGGATGTTAGCCGCTTTGATGGGTAAAAAATGGTCTTTCACGGTCGCTTAATTTGCATTTATCTTGAGGTTGAGAATCTTTGAGATACTAGAAAATGGAAGTGTAGAGTAAAACTGAAACAGGATTTTCTCCTCTTGCCAAGACTGAAAACCAGCCCACCACTGGTCCCAGCGGTCAAGACCTCTCCTCTGAGAGGCATTTGGGAGCAGAACACCCTCAGTACAAACATTTCACGTGGATTAGCTCATTCAAATTCACACATCCTTGAATGGTAGGCACTGTTACCCCCATTTTACAGATGAGGAAACTGAGTCTGAGAGAGGGTAACCTTCCCAGAATAGGGTGAGAGAACTGGGGCTTGAATGCAGGTCTGGAGGACTCCAGAACCTGGGATCTCAACCATGAGCTTGCACCGTGTAGGCTGCTGTGTTTATGCACAGAATCGGAATTAGGTCATTTGTATGCTGTTCTTCTCCCATTGGATTTATGCTCTGCTCCCTGGCCTCGCCGTCTTCCAACTCGGCACCTGGCTTGGAAGGCTGTGGTCCATTGCGTGTTCCTGTAGAATTTTGAGATGTGGCAAGTTCACTCTCATGCTCTCTCTCCTTCTCTACGCTTTACCCTTTTCTGCTGTGTTTTGCTAGAAGCCAGTGTGTTTGTAGCAAATTACAAATATTGATCTGTTTTCTCTCTCACCTTCATATACATATGGGAGTTAGAGCACTGGGCTGTTTAGTGATAATAAAAAGCAATTGGGGAAATTTATTATTTTCTTGATTATATATGAGGGATCAACTCAATATAATCACATGAGGCCAAAATAATGTAAGACTAGTTGATTTATAATCTACTTATTAAATACAACTGGACTTCCCTAAAATTACTAGGGAAAGACTAATTCCTCCCAATTCCTATTTAATATTACATTGAAAAGGATGGAGAACTTAAAAGTCAGTTCCCTAGATATATGGCAGGTGTAGTGAATTACTGGTCTTGCGCTACAGTGGTGCTCGCCTTCGTAGAAGGGACTGAGGACTCTGCCAGCAACAGCCGTCTGCCGAGGCTTCACCAGGCTATGAAACAACTAACACGTATTTCCCGCTCTCTGTCCAGGTTCGATAGCAACCCTTGCAGGTTCCTTTGATCTCAAGAATGGATCTGGGCATCCGCCCTCCTTCCTAATAGCCACATTCAGAACACTGTCTGTGGTGACCTAGGACAGCGCTTCTCCAAACTGCGCTGCCATCCCAGTCTGGAGATCTCAGTCCCTCCTCCCGTCCCCAAGCCTCGGCACACCTGCCCTAGGAAGGCAAGCTTTGTGACAGCCAGGTCCCTACCCATAAAACCTGCACAAACAGCTGCTGATTTCACAATCTTGGGTCATAGTTGTCCTGGAAACCAAGGACCAGATTAAGACTGTTTGTAATCAAAATATCTAGGCAGATCAAATCACTTGAAAATTGCCATTACAGTGTACAAGTACCTGACATGCAGTTCAGTTGGGGGAGGAAGGAATTTAAAGAACTGCTACCCCATGCACCGCCATTTACTCATCCTGAGGGCTTACCTCAAAGCTGTCGTTTCCTGTCCTGGGCAGAGGAAGGTCAGGAAGAAGGGCTTGGCAGAAAGAGAGGGAAGAGGAACCAAGATGCAGGTACTTCCACTTTTCTTCTCTCTGCTTCCACTGTGAACAACCCCCTTTTTGAAAATGGTGGTTCCCTCCCTTGGCTGCACACTGGAATTACCTGGAGAGTTTTTAAAACTACTGATGTCTGGATCCCTTTGGAATTGGATGGTCTAGGCAGCAACCTAAACACTGAGTTGTTTAAAAACTCCCCAAGGGTACCGTGTTCATAGCAGCATTATTCGCAGTAGCCAAAAGATGGAAGCAACCTGAGTGCCCACGATGGATGAGTGGATAAACAAAAGTGGCATATACATACAATGGGATATTATTCATCCTTAAAAAGGAAAGAAATCTGGACACATCTACAACACGGATGAACATGGGGGACATCTCGCACTTGGGTCTGATAAGTGAAATACGCCAGTCCTGACAAGACAACTACTGTGTGATTCCACTTATACCAGGTACCCAGAGCAGTCATGGACTCTTGGCTCTCAGCATGGATATCAGCAGTTTTCACAAGACAGCCTCCGGATTTGCTGTGTGAGAACCTTCCAGGGTCTCTGGTTTTCTTCCTGAGATTATAGAATCCGAATTTCAGTGGTTGGTACCTGGGGATATGAACTTTAATCATCTCTGCAAGTAATTCTGATGTGCTACAAGGGTTGGAAGTCACTGAATGTCCTAAAAGTCAAACTCTCTGACCTCACCTGAGGTCTTGGGCAATCTGGCTCCTAGCATGCTTTTCCAGCCTCACCTGCTGTCTTCCCCGTGTCCCTCAGACAGGACTTGTCATCCTCTCTGTGACACTCTGCACTTACTCTGTGCCCTGGTTCAGAATTTCCTCTCTGCCTGGAGCCCCTTCCAATCCTCTGTGCCTACTGCAATCCTTCCCACCCTTGGAGGCCATCACTATGTCCCCTGTTAGGAACCACCATCACTCGTCTTCCAGGCTCTAGTTGAAATGTCACCGCCGCAGGGAGACCTAGCCACAGCTAGGCGCAGTAGGCCCCTGATCGCTTCTGCAGAGCACCCTCAATTTCTCCATCTTTGCCCCTATTGTAAGTATGCCTGTTAAAAATAATAATTTATGGTGTACTCCCTCTCTGTTCGGTTTCGTGTCTGATTGTACCCTGTCTTTGAGCTTATAGTAATTGCTCAATAAATAATTGCTACATGAGTCAATTCCATCCAATCAGCCTGTACAGACTGACCTTATTTTCTAGGCCACACTCCTTTCCAGCCCCAGAGTAGAAAAGAGTGATGAATGTATCTGCCACAGAATTGCTCCTCTTATGAGCTGGACCAAGCAAATCACTAATACACAACGTAGGGAGGGCTGGCTTAGGAGGGGGCTCCTGCTCACCATCGTGCTAAAAAATTCCAGGTCCTCACCCCTTCTCTGCTGAGTTCCTGTCATGACTGGACTCAACGTCCTGCAGCCTCCGGCCCCACCTGCCAGGCTCTGGCCCTGGGGCTGGGAGGGAGGGAGGGAGGCCCACCCCTTTCTCTCTGCTTCTCAGGACACATTGTCATGAACAAAAGAGGGAGAAGGAGGATTATTATTGTCTTGTGATGAATGCTGCATTTTAAATGAGGTTCCTTAGGCATTTAAACAATCATATTTATTCTACATGCAACAGTAGTTTCATTATATATAGTGAAAATCCTTCTAAATGTTAATGTAACATTGGCCCAAGGAACCTCACATTTGGAATGAATAAACCAAGATTTGGCTTCACATTAGAGAAAATGTACTAGGCTTAGTTCTCGGCTGCAGCTTGTTTTAGGGAGCAGTTTTTCACAGTTGTGGAGAACACAGCCTTTGAATTCTGAGAGACCTGAGTTCAAATCCAAGCTGACTAACCAGGTGACTGTAAGTCAATATTTGCTGTGACTGAGCCTCCTTCATAGGCTCTTTGAAAGGACCACATGAAAGAACATGTATCAACTGACTGGTACACAATGCTTTTAGAACGCAGTGCACAGTTGGCCCTTCATGTCTGTGGGGTCTGCATCTGTGGATTCAACCAACTTTGGATCAAAAATATTTGAAAACAAATTTCACAAAGTTCCAAAAGCAAAACTTGAATTTCCTGAATGCCAAGTACTACGCTGAATCCAAGGGAAAGAAGTGACGTATAGGCATTGCATTAGGTGTTACAAGTGTTAAATTGTTAGTAGTAGTATAAATTCCTTAGATTCTAGCTCAGTAACTGGGCTTATCTTGGGTCAAACTGAATCCTGCCTAACATCCATCATTCATTCCATATGTATTTCTTGAGCTCCTACGGTTGATGCAGTGCGTTAGGTACCGGGCAATGTTTAGGTGAATAAAATGAATATGGTTTTGCCCTCAGGAGGCTTCCGGTCCAGTGGGAGACACAAGGACAGGTAAGCAAACCAATTAGCCCGTAGCTGCAGAATGAGGTACGGTGCTGTCAAACGTTTTGTTTATCTATCTTGGTACTCTTCAAATTTCCTGATACATTTTACAAATCGAGCCTGACTCTGATGTTTTAATCTGACCAAAAACAAAACAAAATGGTGAGTGTGTAGTACACACCCAGCCTACAGGTCAGTAGATTAAAAAAAAATCCTTAAATAAAATGCTAGCAAACAAAAGCCAGCAGCATTTGCAAAGAATGATTCACCACAACCAACTGGATTTTTTTTCCCAGACTGCAAAGGTGGACTGACATACATAAATCTGCCAGTGGAGTTTATCCTAGGAGTCCGTCAAAGGAGAAAGACTGTGTCCTCCCTTCTACAAGTGGCCAAATTATTTCCTTGTATTCTACATTCAGAATAAGCCTTCCCATATTCACTGCTGTGGTTATTTTGCCTGAAGTTCTAAGGCTGACTGGGAAGCACAATGATTACAGTCAGCCCTCCCTCAAGGTGACCACTAAAATAGTTGTGTGCATCTCTGTGCGTGGCGACGGAGTGTAAACTGGCCATTTCTACCAGGTTGGGTTAGGTGACATCAATACCCACAAGGCTTCAGACCACTGTAAGCACCATTTCGGGCCTGTCCATGCCACCTGCTCAGCCCAAGTGCTGGAACGGAAGTAACAAAGACCCACAAAGGCTGTGGCCGCTCACTAGCGACATGGTTTATGCCAGCGTGTAACTGACTGACAGCCTCTGTTTCCGAAATTAATTACTTTTCTTCTGGAGTTAAATTTGCTGATGATGCTTCTCACAAAAATATGAGGTCTTTACACAGCAAATGCTCTAATTAAATAAGAATAAAGGCAGAAAACTTGGAGGCCTAAATGAGATACATTTATTCTGTGCGTGTGGTTGAATCTTCAATAATTTGAAATGTAACAGTCTCTTCCCTCCTGGGATGGAGATGATATCTTGCTCTTTCCTGAATATGCATCTATCTCCCTCGTAATGTTTATTTATGACTGTGGTAAAGAGGAGGTGCACTCTCTTTGTTCTTTCCTACTGTCCCCTGCCCAAGCTCCAAACCCCAGTGCTATGGACTGAGTGGTGTCCTCCCGAAATCGTATGTTGAAGCCCTGAGCCCCAGTGTGACTGGATTTGGAGCTAGGGCTTTTAGGAAGTAATTAATGTTAAATGACATCATAAGGGAAGGGTCCTAATCTGATAGGATTGGTAGCCTTATAAGATCTCTCTCTCCCCACCTCCCCCCCTCTCACCCTTCCTCCCCAGCCCTCTCCCTGCACACAGGACAAGTCATGTGAGCCGACAGCACCAAGGTGTCCGTCTGAGAGGCGAGAAAAGAGCCCTCACCAGAACCTGACCATGCTGGCTCCCTGATCTTGGACTTCCATCCTCTAGAGTCTGTTAGAAAATGAGTGTCTATTAAGCAACTCAGTCTATGCTATTTTGTTACGGCAGCCCAAGCAGACTATGACACCCAGAGAGGAGATAAAGGTGTAGATGAGAGTCTAAGAAAAACAAAACAAAAAATCCAGTTTCTCCTCCTTCTCCTGTCTAAACATTCTTTCCTGCTTCCAACACTTGGCTCATATGAGGGAGGTGCTGGATTATTGTGTCTTTTGAACTGGTTTCTAGGAGACCAGGAGCTGGTCCACATGTCCCTGGACAGGGACCACAGACATGTTTGTTGTCTCAGGATCAATCCCTCTTCTCAGCATCCCTCCTACCCTGTGGTTCAGGTCACAGTGACGGTGCTTGGAAGGGACAGTGGGCACCTCTGTCTGCCGGGCACCGGGCCGGGCACAGCAGCCTGAGACCAGCCATCTCAACCCTCACATCCGCTGCATTAGGAGAAATAAGCGAAGGAGCTCCAGGCTGTACCTCCTCTAAGGAACAGAATTTAGGTGCGTCCAGCTTTGAAGCCAGTGCTCCTGGCACAGTGCTCTGTCCCCATCACGATGCTTTCAGGAGCTGCTTATCACAGGAGCCACTGGCCAAGAACAGGTGTAATGCAGAGAGCAGGCTGATTCCCAAAACTGCAGACGACTGTCAGCTTCTGCTCTCCCACCCCAGCCCGGCTGCCGTCACCCCAGGCTTGGATCCAGCAGGCAGAGGAGATAAAGAACCTCAGCACTCCCAAAGGTCGCTCTTTGAAGTGTTTGGGGAGAGAAAGAGAGTATGTCAAGTAAGAATCTTTGAGCAGCAAGCTAGCTTGGGTAGGGGATTTAATGAGCTATTTAACAAATGACAATGGGAACCTCACAGAGCCCAAGAGCAGAAAAGCGCTGGCCCTGCGAAGAGTTAGCAGAGTTGGACCCTGGGAGCTTGCCAGGAGCCCTTGCAACTCTTGTTCTCATCCACCCTGCTCAGCTGCTCCATCCTCCTCTCTGTCCATACAGCAACTGCTTTGAGTCCCCAGTCCCCAGGGTGGAACACGGGTGCCCGGCACGGGCAAGGTTACCTTTTCTTGTCTCAGCTGTCCAGACACTTCAGGGTTTTCTGTCATTTACACATCCCGAGGACAGAGCGCCTGGCTGAGTCTCCCACCCTGCATCCGGTCTGCAGTGGACCACAGAGGCAGGATCTCGGAGTAAGCAAGGCAGTACCAATGGAGACAAACAGACCTCCCTCAAAACTGTGTATCACGGCTGGGCGCGGTGGCTCACGCCTGTAATCCTAGCACTCTGGGAGGCCGAGATGGGCAGATCATTTGAGCTCAGGAGTTTGAGACCAGCCTGAGCAAGAGCGAGACCTTCTCTCTACTAAAAAAATTTTTTTTTAAGAAATTAGCTGGACAACTAAAAATTTATATAGAAAAAATTAGCTGGGCATGGTGGCGCATGCCTGTAGTCCCAGCTACCCGGGAGGCTGAGGCAGGAGGATCGCTTAAGCCCAGGAGTTTGAGGTTGCTGTGAGCTAGGCTGACGCCACGGCACTCACTCTAGCCCGGGCAACAGAGCGAGACTCTGTCTCAAAAAAAAAAAAAAAAAAAAGTGTTTATCACAACAGCACGGGAGAGGAGAAAGCTGACGGCCAACTGTTGTTGACTTTCTGCCAGGTGTCTGTGCCCCAGATGTCACGACGAATGCACGGGAATAACGCAGGGTCCTCCACGGGCCCAGCCGGGAGACCAGAGAGACCTGGAGGAGACAGTTCCTGAGCAGCAGGTAACAGTGTTTGCTCACAGCTGAACTAAGGGGTCCAGATGCCGCGCCCCAGAGGTCAGAGGGGGAGTAGGGCCCGTAGCACCGAGAAGCAAACTCAAGTTTACTGTCCTGAGCATCTGCTGGATGTGCTCATGTGTTTTATCTGATTCCAGCCTCTCAACAATTTATCTTTAAGATAAATGCGAGAAAACTTCCTGGAGGAGGGAGGGAAAAGCATTTTGGTGGCACTCACAGCGTGAGCACCGTCCTGCTGGTGGGAAAGTCCCCGGTTTGCCCAGGAGAGATTCAGGTGTCCAGTCTAAGTGAAGCAGAAAATGCACTGGAAAGGGTGGAATTTGTAGGGAGGACGTTTAATAAGAATACAAAGTCATCAAATCGCCATGCATTTATTCAGTTTACTTCCTGATCCCCTCCACTGTGTGCCAGGCTCTGGGAACATCCCTGCCATGGTGTGTCGGGCACTGGGGACGAGGAGATAGACAGACGCAGCACACGCCTTGGGCAGTCCTCAGCCTCATGGGCAGAGGAGTAAGTGCTGGTTCCGACAGGCACCATTTGCACTTTTCAGAGATTGAACCATCACCTGTGCATTCTGCTTTCTCAGGACAGGAGCGTGTTTTGCAGAGGATCAAACCCACAACATCATCAGTGCAGGCTCCATGTGTCTCTCTTTTTTAAAAGCACCTAAGGAGATTTTTTAAAAGAATGTAACAATCTAATAGCTGAGACTGCGGATTTTAAGGTGATCTGGTACCCAAAGCAACAGCAGGTTAAAGACACCAATCTGCAGTTCCAGCTGTGAATTCTACTCCGAAAAAATGGATGCCATACCATTGGGCAGCAACCTGGTAATGGCGTTCCTATAGAATAAATCTCATTTTTAATAAAAATGTATCTTTAAGATATATACAACGATTACCCTAGAAATAGATTGGACTGTCTATTATATTGATATATACACAATCTTGGAAATTTGTCTCTAGTGCCTGGTTTACTACACACCAACAGAATTTAGAGCGCCATAAAAATACTTTATAGCGTTCGGGCAGCAATGTTCCTATTTCTTATGTGGCTGCATCGGAAATGTGGCGGGGGCTGTCATTCATCTTTGGCACTTAAATGCTTTTCACAAATAGTGGCTGCCTTAAGAAAGTATCACCAAATAAAATGTTTTTTATTTGGTTCTTTGGTGATATGTCAATAGACATTAAAATAAAAACTTCCTCTACTTAGGTGCTACGGCCCCTTCAAAACGCTCTCGAGGGGAGCCGAAGGGTCCCCAAGGACCCATCAGCGGGGATGAGAGGCGGAGCTGAGGCATCATCTGGTTCTCTCTCTTGTCCACTTCACCTTTATTGGGAAGGAGGGAGCACAGGAGAATTTTATTGAGATGCACTCTCGTGGGTCCAGAGGACCGTCAACATGATCTGTGCCTGTGTCTGCCAGCATGGGCGGGGACACGCGTGTGCCTTGTCTCCAGACACCAGCAATATGCAGGTGTCTCTTTCTTCAGCAAACTCAGTCTGTGGTGATGGCTTTACCCACCGGATGTGGTTAAGGAGGATGATTATAGACTTCACATAACGGTGCATTTATAATCTATTTAAATAGGGAGGCCTGATAGGATATTAAAAATAGACTTTTGCTTTCATACATTAGATTTGTCTGCCCAATCGTATTGCTTGGAGTGGCTGACATATATAGGGAATTTTAGCTTGTTCCTTTTTAGTAGTAACGATAATAGTATTATTAAAAATAACAATAGCACTTCCTCAGCCCCCTTCCTTTCTTTAGTTTTCTTCATTGCACCGATCACCTGATACACTATTTTATTTTATTAGTTGTCTACTGTTTGCCTCCCTCCACTAGAAGGTAAACCTTATGCAAGGAAGAATTGTCTTCTTTTTTGCCCGTGTATCTCCAGAGTCTAGAACATGTCTCTGGCTCAAAGCATGTGCTCAATAAATATTTTTTGAACAAACGGAAAAGCTTACTTTAAGTCTTGAATTAATATCCCTTACCTCATTAATTAATATAATACTATGAGTAATACTATTATGCTCATATTTTTAAGAAAATAATGAATGTGTTTTTCATATTAAGAGTTAAAATACCACTGGAGCCCAGATTGTAATCTTTAAATACCATTTCCTAAGGCTCCCTGGAGAAATGGCCGATTCCAGCTTTAGGTGGGGAAAGTGCGAATGAACAGCCTGTTCTGCAGAAAGCACAGAAGCCGTCACAGACCACCTGGGTCGGGTCAAAGGCATAAAAGGCCAACTTGAAGGGGCTCCTATTGGCCAAAGATAAGTATAAAAAGAATAACGGCAATAGATTGAAAACCTTAAAATGTTAAAATCCATTAGTTCATAATGGTACTTCAGAAAAATACAAGCCACCGGACGGGTCACCTTTGGAAGACACCAGGGAGCATGCTCTTCCTTCTGAAGGTGGCGAGTAAAAGAATGGGGAATCCCAGCTTCTGCTCAGAGATACAGAGAGCAGGGGCAGAACTGATCCCACACTTACGGCAAGAAAAAGCTGCACAAAATGCAAATAAATGACTTTTCCTGAACTTTCAGAGAACTGAGGTCACAGGGCAAATAACTAACCTGAAATCTGGTGTCAGAGACAAAAGGCGCCAGGCAATTAAGGAGATGATTATGTTCAGACTCTGCACAGGCAGGACACTCAGATTCAGAGATCGGAGTGTCCGGGCAGCGCGGTTGGTACCTTAGACTTTTACAGGGAGAAGTAGACAAGTCACAGGTGGGGTGATTTACCAGTGGGATTGTTTTGCAATCAGGGGACGTCTCAGTCAGTCAGCTGAATTCTAAACGTCTCTGTGTCTACCTGGTCGCAGGGAAACAAACAGCTCTGACTAGCTGTTCACTCGTAAGGCAAAGGACAGGAAGTTGGCCAGGGGAGCGAGGGAAGGGTCTGTACCTGACTTTATCAGTAGGTTCAGGCAAAAGGGGAAAGGTCTGTGTTTGGCCTTGTCACAAGTAAACACCAAAGCCTTATGCCAGTCATGACAAAGAGTGGACAGCAAGTACTGTCTGAGTCATACCGGGAAAGACGGTTCTTTGTGGCAAGCCCTTTCCTGAAACACAAAACAATGGGGGAACTTGTTAACTGTCGCCGTCTGCTGGGGGCACAGGATTCAGGCGAAGTTCAACGTTCTCCCTGGAGGGAGACAGGTGTCTGCAGGGAGAAACAGGACCAGGGCGTCTGCTTACCTGGTGCAGACTACCAACTGTGATACGAGTGCGTGAGAAGAAACTTTTAAGGAATTCCTAAAGGCCGGGTATGGGCTAAGGTGAGAGTGCGAATCCCTGAGGGGCCACAGGCATGGAGGAGTTTGCAGACTCCTACGGGTGTGGTTGCCCCAGGTGTTTAGCTCGGTGCTGGCTGGGGGAGGGGAACAGCCCCTACCGAAACTCCACTGACACGTGTCGCACCTGTGAAAGGTAAACCTTAGCTTCCAAAGAAAGAGGAGTAAAAACTGCAGGCTTAAGAAGCTGGAAGCAATTCGTTGCAGCTGGGCGTGGGGAGCAGGAGCGCGAAGCGCGCACGAGGTTTGGGGGAGGAGCCGGGCTCAGTGGCCGCCCAGGAGGATCACGGAGTGTCTCCGTCCCTTAGTCTCCTACCTCCTCACGGAGTGTCCGGGAAAAGAACAGTGGAGTACAGACGGGGGAAGCACAAAAGTCGATGTGCCCTGACTCCCAGGGAAAAGGGAAGACCCGGTCCCACGCCAGGAGATCCCAGCGACGGAGCCGCCCCCAGACAAGGTAGGACGCTCATTGATTTGCAACCTTCCTGTCACTTTGCTTCTTGTAAAAGCACCTCATTGTTCTGTTGTTTTCGTTATTTTGTTGTTGGGGTTGGTTGTGTTGCCATTTTATGGTGGTCTCTTTGAATCCCTTCTGAGAGTCCTCCTCTGAGTGTTAGGACGGAGCCTTGGTGGAAGGCAGCTTGCTGGGCGTGCTGGCCTGCTGGAACATTCCCGAGCGGCCACGTTGCCTTTGAACGTGAGCTTCAGCCTCTACCTTAGCCACTGCTCAGGAAGCAGGAGTGCATTTCAAAGTTCTTAACTTTTTTTTTGATGGGTGTTCCAGTGAGGTGAGAAACCCTCTTTGTTTTCAAATCACCCCCAAATCATGCACTGCTCCAGAGCACACCTGATATCTGTATATGTATCAACTCTCTGGTCTTCGGCTGGCTGACAAACTCGAGTAAATGCAATAATTCTGCCACCTGGGCTGCTTTTGCCTCAGGTAGAGGACTGTATTCTGAAGCAGAGCTTGGATTAGCAACAGAATGTCCTGCTTGATAACCTCCAGGTTTAGTTTTTTAGTTTTGAGGTTTTCGTTGTTGTTTTTGAGACAGGGTCTCGCTGTGTTGCCCAGGCTGGACTGCAGCAACATCATCATAGCTCACTGCAGCCTCCAACTCCCGGGCTCAAGCGACCTTCTCCAGGTTCAGTTTTGAGGTATGATCCAATGCAGATTCTTAGATCAAGTTCTCATTAGGAGTCTCTGATAAATCTAAGCGAGGTACAGAGAGTTCTGTCACTGAGATAAGATAGTCATGAAGACTCCCCTCTTCTGGCAGGGGCAGGAGCGTGCCAGGGTTCAGCTGTTGCAGCTGAGGATACTAATGTGGGCGAGAGACAGTAATAACATCTGTAAGAGGCTAATTGGATGGCTGGAAAGTGCTGTGCGTCCTCAGTCAGTACTAATGTCTGCATGGCATGAGGAACGCGAGGTCAAGCGGGAGCCTAGAACTAATCCAGCAGAAACACCATGGAGTTGGCAGCAGCAGGCAGGGCCTCAGACAGGAGGGGTGGGCCTTCGCCACCGGGTGGAGGGTAAGGCCACAGTACACGGTGGGGTTTTGACGGTTCCCAGGAAGTTGAGGTAAAACCCCAAGGGCTGGTCCGGATCCCTCCTGCACAAGGAGGTCTAGATGCGTAGAACAGGAGGCTGTTGAAAGCCTCCTTCAGGCGTCAGAAGGCTTTCACAGCACAAGGTCTCTTCCTGGGGACTTACTCATAAAGAGGTTTTCCAGTCTCAGAAGAATTTGGCAACCATTGTCTGCAATGTCCAGTTACACTTAGAAATCCTCTCAGTTGTCCTCGTGAGAGGTCTAGGGTGAGTCTGAATAGCCTTCAGTCTAACGGGAGAGAGTGTTTTTCCTCTGTAGATAGGTCAGGCCCTAAATAATAAACTATTCTGGAAAAATTGTAATTCCTCTTTTGAAACTGTATGTCCCTTTGTTACTAAGACTGAGAGCAAGTAAATGGAAACCTTTTTATAGGCTTCCTTGTTTTCTGAACAAAGGAGATTATCTACATATTGTGTCAGAAATGAATCACAAGGAAAATTTAGATCTTTTAGGGTTTGATCGAGGACCAGGGCAGAGTAGGAGGGGGCTCCCATGGACCCCCGGGCCTGACTGTATGGGCAGACAATTGTCCTCCCAGGTGCGTGGACTCTGCTGGCCAGAGACACACGGAAAAAGGCAACGCAAATGTCCACTGCAGTGAAGCAAGTGGCTTCAGGAGGATCGATGACAGACTGGTATTTGGGTTAAGGTGTGACGAGGAAATGAGGGGTAACAATTTCACTGATGGCCCTGAAGTCCTGAGCAAATGGCCGTCGTCCTGTGTTTGAGTTCTTTCTTCTCAGGCAGGAGTGTTACAAGGGCTAGTGCAGGGGGTAGGAGAAGACCTTGATATAGAAGGCTTTCAACTATAGTTTTGATCCCTTACTTTGTGTCCGACTTCAAAGAATATTGGAGAAGTTTAGGGTGTTGGTTTGGCAGGATCTACCTGAATTTTTATAGGTTCTGCTCCAGTTATTTTGCCTATGTCAGTGAAATTGTTCAGCCATAGAGTGTCAGATACAGTGTCAAGATGCTTATCTGGGGGCTGCGTGAAACATCGTGAAGGAACAGGTGAAGTGAGTTTCTTGTAGGCACCATATAATTGGGTTTTGTTATTTTTATGCATTTAACCACTCTTTATTTGGACAGTTTAGTCTATCTACAGTCAATGTTATTGATAAGGATTTAGTACCACCATGTTATTTGATTTCTGGTTGCTTTGTGGTTCTTTTCCCTTCTTCCTTCCTGTTTTCCTTTGTGTAAAAGTGATTTTCTCTTACTGGGTTTTAATTTCTTTTCATTTTTGGTGTATCTATTGTAGGTTTTTTGATTTAAGGTTACTTACAGATAACATCTTATAAACAATTATTTTAAACTTATGACAACTTAACTCTGATTACCAAAAAAAGTATAAAAAGAAAGCTAAAATAACTCTACACTTTAACTTCATTCCCCACCCCCACTTTTTGACATTTTGTTGTTTCTAGTTATTTCTTTTCATACTGTATATATCTTAAGTTGTTGTTATTATTTTTGGTAGGTTTGTCTTTTAGTCTTCCTACTCAAGATATGAGTGGTTTGCACACCACCGTTACACTGTTAGAGTATTCTTTATTTGTCTATGTAGTTAGTTACTAGTGAGATTTATAGCTTCAAATGATTTCTTATTGTTCATTAGCATCCTTTTCTTCCAGATTGAGAAACTCCCTTTAGCATTTCTTGTAGGGTATGTCTTGTATTGACAAAATCCCTCAGCTTTTGTTTCTCTGGGGGAGTCTTTATTTCTACTCCTTTTCTTATTTCTACATTAATGGTTTGTCCTTGGATATACATTCTGCCATTGGTTGAGTTTGCTGCTGCTTCCATGGTACTAAATTTCCTCCAACCGTGGATGATTTTTGAGTGTGTGTTCACCTTCGTGCTTGAAATTTCTTGTTAAACTATCCAGTATCTCTACAATATTGGACCTTAGCAGGTGTTACTGTGGTGTATGGTAAGAATGGGCAAGGGTGGGTTGAATGGCTGGGTGGAGTAGTTGGCATTCCATGCTTGAGCACCCTCTGTTTCTCCTGGCACTGGAAGTACTGTCCTGCCTCTTTGATCCCAGCTCCCACCTGCAGATGGATACCACCCCGCTCCAGCCTCCACTGCTGCTTGGACCCTTAGGAAGAGCAGGGTGATGTTCAGGGTTTTATCTGCCTAGAGTACCTCAATTTAGCACCCTATTCATTGTTTCTGGATCACCTTAAGGTTTTGGCTTCCACCACCACAATGCATGGGGCAGTTTTGATGCCATTTCCAATTTTTTATGATAGAACTCTCCTTCAAGGAATTCCTCTGCTCCCTCATGCATACACACCTAGTTTTTAAGTGAAGCAACACATTTTTATTTTAACATATTTTATGTATTTCTATTTGGCGTAGGGATCAGAAGATTGCTACATGTGTTCATTCAGTTTGCAATCTTGAAACTGAAAACTTTTTGGTGTAGTACTTGTTAAAATGTGGTCTATGGACCCCTGGAGGTCCCCAAGACCCTGTTAGAGAGTCTGCAAGGCCCTTCATTTTTTAACTTCATATCCGCATGAAGGTGGATTCTCTTCCATACTTCAGCTGAAACAATATATTGTCTTTTTAATCAGACATTAGAGATTTGCACAGATATATAAAAATGCTGCTTTTATTAATTTTTTATTGTTTTGAAATATATACTTATTTTCATAAAATATTAGCATGTACTAGGTTTCTTAAGGAATTAACATTAAGATACATATTAAAAGATAAATGTTCTTACTAAGTTTCTATTTTATTTTTTGCCTTTTATAAATTCCTTTGGACTATTTTCTTTCTTCTCTCATTCTGTACATTCCCCTCTACTAATTTGGTGTCATGCTTTGTTACTGCTCTTATGGTGAATGCACTGGAATTTTAATATTTCTGTTTTGTTTTATAAGTCTAAATTTAATAAACATGAAATATTTCTCCTAACACATAAGAATATTATGTTTTAAATCCAATCATTCCGATCTTGATCTGTATGCTTTTTATGCCATAGTGTTATTTCTAAATTAATTTTACAGTCCTTCAGATTAGAGAGTAATGTTTTTGTTTTGCATAATCCACATTGGTTAAGTTTACTCACATTTACCATTTTATTTGTTTCCCCATTCCTGCTTCAATATCAAATCTTCCTTCTGGAATAATTTTTCTTCCTGAAGCACACATTCTAGAATTTATCAGTGAAAGTACACTGTAAACAAACTCTTAATTTTTGTCCAGCAACATCTTTTGTTTTGCACTTGTTCTTGAAAGATGGTTTTCTTGGGTATCAATTCTATATTGACAGTGACCAAGTGTTTTCACTTGGTACTTTACAGATATCATTCTATTGTCTTTTTTTCCCCCACTGTGGGTCATTATCATGCAACTATCTAATTCAGCGGTTTTCAAATTGTGGTCCAGGACAGGGGTGAGGAACCTGCGGCCTTATCTAGGTCCTTAGGTGTGGTCTTTTGATTGAATCCAAATTTTACAGAAAAATCCTTTTATTTTTATTAATACATTTTTGTTGGTCTTTTATATTTTTATTTTATTTTTAAAATGAACATGTTTACAATACCAAAGAATAAAATAAGTTTCAACAAAATAATCCTCCCAGATTGACCAGCACAATGAGAACATTAGTAGCCATGAGGGCTAAATTGACGGCTGCTACGCTCCTGATTTAGTTCTAACTTCCACTGCCTGACTGGCACCACTATTGCACAAGGCTGGTTGGCGAGACTTCATGGGGGTCAAGTACACCAGTCTGTTACCAGCTTTGGACAAAAACAAAAAAGCTATCCTTTCTCAAAACACCACTTCTCCAAAAAGAAATTTTGGATGAACATTTTCCCCAGTTAGCAAAGGTCACTGATGAACAGGATGATATATGCTAATCATTGGAGGACTTCGCAGCTGTTGTAGACCTATTAATTGGGGAATACAATGAAAAGTTCACTGACTTTGAATCATGTCATGACACCAAATTAGCATTTCAGCCTCCCCTAGTTGATATCACCAGGGCACCTAAAGAACTACAGATGGAATTGATTGAGTAGATGACATTTTAAAGCCATTGTTTGATGCTAAGAAAGATCCAATTGAAATATGGAAAAATGCAGTAGAATACCCATACCTTTGGCAACATGCTGGAAAATGCTTTCCTGTTTTTCTCCACTTATTGCTGCAAATCTACATTCTCCTACCTAACCCAAATCAAGATGCCCTTAAGGTCACAAATGACTGATACCCGTCTGGAGGATCAGCTGAAACTGCGGACCTCCATGCTACAACCAAATATTCAGCTGCTTTCCAACAAAAAGCAGACACAACAAAGTCATTAAAAGGTTAGTTAACTTTAAAATTAACAAATAGTTCTCATTTTTTGAAATTATTAAGTACATGGTAGTTAGATTTTTACAAAATAATGTACATTTTTAAATATTAATATATCTAATTGAGGTTTCTTGAATGCAGGCTTATTTGATTATAGCTAAATTAATGCGGCTTCCAGCAAGAAAAGCTTCCCACCCCTGCTCTGGGATATTTCCTGTTAACAAACGTGGTGGACCGAGTCTGCAGACAGACCTCGGGGTCAGGGGATTTCGGGGTGTCCTTAGATGTCCCCAGGAGCGATTGGTGTGGTTGGTTTCTAGGTGAGGCTGCTGTCCGGGCTCGGGAACGGCTGTCTCCCAAGGCCAGCTGCTGTGACAGTACATGGTGTTCTACGTTGCATGGGATTCTGGAAAGTGGCTTTATTTCTCTGGGTTAACGTCAGCCGGCTCCTACACCCTGGTTCGCTGCGCATCCAAAGTGCTAAGTTCCTTTGTTCGTGAACTGTTTGTTGAAGTATAAAACGACTTGGGAATTACTCTGCACGAAATGTCACGCGGCAGAATAAATAACCATCCCCTCATTAATCCCCGTGGGCAGCGTGTGCTGGAGAGCTTTGCTTTTCCGTAATGAAAATATGTCAGCCCTGGGTGGATGTCTGCCCCGCCGAGACTGAGCGGCGACATGCGGGTGGAACGCGGTGGCATGTGGCGAGGAGGTGCTAGTGTCGTAGGACGCTGAGACCCAAACTTCCAGAAGCCTCGGGGAGGCTAGGAGCAGCCAGAGGGGAGGGCAGCCTGGGGTTAAAGTGTATAGTAATTCTTCAAGCAAAATTTGTCTTAATTCACCTCCATTTATAAGAAAAAGCTATTTCATGTAGAGCAGCTCAGTATTGGAGAAACACGTGAGGCTTCGCTGTCCTGGGAGCCGCGGTGACCCGGGAAAGCCGGGGGAGGGTTTGTTGTGCAGAAACGGTCTTAGTCGGAACACAAAGAGCACAGGCTGCCAGCAGTATGGAACCACAGGACCTCAGGGACCAGCGGCCCAATCCGGAAGGCTTCCTAAAGGAGGCATAGTTGAGCTGAGCCCTTAGGGCATCCCAGGTAAGGGAACCGTCAGGAATACAGGCAGAGGCTTGAGAAGGGTAAAGTAAAGGTGCTTGGAAAAGAACAGAATTTGAGAAGTGCGGAGTGCAAAGGGACAGAGAGGTGCAAAGGAATCGATTACTAAGGAGGCTGTTTGCCAAATCAGGTAGATCAGATTTGGTCTTGAAGGTGATGGGAGATCTGGAAATTGAGTAGCGCAGTGACACAATGAGGTCTGCCTCTGAGAATAAATGATCTGGCGGAGTGGCTTGCAGGATGCGTTGGAGCTGGCCCAGGATGGAGCAGGGTCACTATGTAAGAAAATCCTAAATAGTTGAGAGACGGTTGAGAGAAACTACGGCGGTCAGAGCCATGGCAGTGGTGATGGGACAGAAAGGAAAGAGATATTTAGAAGAGTTGACAGGATTTAATGACCTACACGGTTTGGGAGTGGGAGAGAGGCACAGACGGTGGTACCATTTCTGAGTCAAAGGAGCCATTTTGAAGAAGCAGCAGATGGATTATTTTTAAATTATTAATTTTTAAATTACATAAGACATTATGGTACGTTGCTTTGTGATTTAAACACAGTGAAACGCAGAGGATGAGGCCCTCATTGGCCACCTGCCTCATTCTCAGCCAGCTCTCCCCTCTGAGGTCACCCTGTCAGCCTGGCGCACATTCTTTCAGGCCTGGTTCTGTGCATTTGACACTCACTCTAGGAAAACGGAGAGTATCACTTTGTAGGTGTCTGACTTACATATTTCACACTTGATTTTTCTCCCACACAACCAGTGTTTTAGGGGTTCTTCTAAGTCAGTGCACTTGAGGCTACTTCATTCTGTTTGCTGCATAGTATTCCAGAGTATATACTCATCCAGTGTCCTCATCAGTGAGTAGTTTCTTTCCCCAAATTTCCTGTTCTAACACACGATGCTACAATGGATATACTTTTACAAATAACTTCAAAAATTAGTGTCATGTTTATTTCTCCAGAAGTCGTTGGTGAAAAGTGGGATTACTGGGTCCCAGGGCATACGCTCTTACTGCCAAACTGCCCTCCACACGGCTGTTTTGATTATACGGTATTCACAAGTACTCCTTACCTGATACTCTCCATACTTGACATGATCAAGATTTTTTTCTGAATGATAACGAATATATCACTGCTTTAACTTGCATTTCTCTGATCATGGGTGAGACTGGGTATAGCTCCATTGCCATTTGTGTGTCTTCTGTGAATTGCTTGATTTTATCTTTTGCATATTCGTCTGTTGGGCTATATTTTTCTTATGGAGTTGTAAAAAAAATTTTTATACCTACTCCATCTGTTTTATGTCACCAGTATCTTCTTTAGTCTCTTCTTTATCTTTTGAGTTTGTTTATGATGTGTCACCAATTTTGATGGAGGCAAATGTATCAGGCTTTTCCATTGCACCTCACGTGTGCCAGGACTTGCTTAAGAAAAGCCTTGCTGACTGCTGTTGTCACAGGAATATTCGTTGCATATTTCCTTCTATCATTGTGACTTTTTTAAGGTTTGAAACTGAGGTGTCAGTGTGAAAGTTAAATGGAATTGTCTAAATGTCAGGTGATTGTTCCAGAACAGAGCAGAAGTCAAAACCTACAGTTAAGATATAGATTTGGGGCCTATCGGAGTGGAGATGTCTGAAACCACCGGCACACACCAGACCATCCAGGGAAAGCAAGTAAAGAAAGAAACAAGTGGGCCAGGGACACCAATGGGAGGTACACCCATATCAACAGAATGGTTGAACAAAAGGAGACCTAACAGGAATGCCAGGCGGGGTAGAAGGAAATGACGGATAAAAAGAACCCAGGAAGGCGGCAAGCTTTAGCTCGCTTTGACAGGGCTTGAGTGGCCACTGCCATCGATTATGACATCCGTAGCAACCGCGTATGTGTTTACCTTTTGAAAGGTGGTAATAGCTTCCCCACACAGCGACCAGGTCTTATGCACTTTCTATTCCTAGGACTGGATGTGTTCCGTGCCCACAGTGGCATTCGTCCATCCGACTATACATCTGCCAATTCATCTGTGAAGTCTTATTTAATGAATGAATTTTGAAGTCTTTGTCTTTCCCTAAATCGATATATCAAAGCAAATCTTATGACTAAGCATTCTGAGAAAGTACGGTGACCTTGACACTCAGCTGTGTGACCCAAGCTGGAGAATTGGCGTCTAGTTCTCCTTCCTTTTGGTCCTGGCCTTTAACGGGCCAAGGTGGCATCCCTGAAGGTGTGGCTTTAGGAGAAATGTTTAGGTTTTGCCTGCAAAACTGTGCTGATTTGAGAAGACTGTGGAGCGTGTTCACAAACACCAACGACTCTGTAATATACCCTCTAACTACCTCAGAGACTGCGTGTCGGCCGTGGTTCTCCCGACATTAGTTATTTTGTGGATTTACGAAGCACCTTTTTTTGAACTGTCAGTCTGTAAATTGTCTGTAAAATCTAGTCCACAGGGTGAAAGGATGGAATTATTCATAAGACGGTGTTTACTTCGGCTCATGGTAAAATTACTCACTCAGGGTATAATTAAGTCATAGACACACTGGCCCAAATGTGGACAGAGGCGGGAAGGAAATAATTCCTTTTCCAATTTGGGTGCTTTCTGATGTTCAGCTAGCATCTGCTGTGTGAATTCACGAACAGAGGGGAGCTCAGGGTCCCTGTACAGGGAAGAGAGAGGGTTTTTTTGTTTTTGTTTTTTGTAAGAACTGGAGAACAACTGGCTGGGGAGAAAAGGGATAAGCAGAGTTTAAAAAGTTTAAGGTTGTAAACAGGATGACAGGAGTGAGATCTGATGGGTAAGGAATAAAGCTGGAGCCTGAGAAAGGCAGAGACAGCCGAAGGAGGGGTCAGGTGGATGTTTCTAGACTGCGCAGGCACAGGGCGGGGCGTGCTGGGAGAGGCCAGGCCAGGCTGACCCCCCCTGCCTCCGAGGAGCAGAGCCCTGGCCGAGGCCCTCGCTGGCCGTCCCCTCTGTGAGCCGTGCTGTCGTTGAGTGGTCGAGTGTGGACATGGCACGGTGAGCACCCACCCAAGCCACTGACACACGCACACGCCATGGTGCAGACAAAGGAAAATTTATTGAGACAGACAGAAATGCACCTACTCAGGACTACAGTTACGTATTTACTGTTAACCAAAGAGTCGTGTTCACATTCCAGATCAGCCTACGTGGAAAAGCATTCAGAATTTACTAGGTTTTGCTACATCACTATTTCATCTACAATAGGGACAACAAACTGACACTCAGGATTTGATGGGCTGTCATTACAATGCTACACGTTTAACAGGGACAGACATAAGTGACTTTTGAGAAAAAGGTATAAAAAGACCAAAACCACCCACTGTAGAATGGCCTCTTGGGTGTTACTGTACAGTGTGGTCAAGGTTAAAAGGAAAACAAAGCGTGAATGGCATTCGGGGAAGAGCAGAGGGACCTGGACACACGTCATTTGCTGCTGCGGGTAGAGAAACAGGCGTAAAGAAGGAGAAATTGTTACAAAACCTCAAATTGAGTATTAAGATATGTCCATGCTGAGAATATTTGTAGAAACAAAAAGACATTAGTATGGCAGGTAACTAACCAGGGTGGAAGAAAATTCTGGGGTTTAAGGTGGATGCCAAGGACATGGTAGTAAATAAAAGGCCTGTTTATGGAATGAGAATGAAACTATTTACTAAGGACCTTCCAGAAGTGAGTTAGTGACGATTCGACCTAATACCTGTCTCAAGGGATTGGACTATCACAATACTACTCTTTAAAAAAAATCAATATTTTATGTATGCTTGGCCACTGTAAGTAAAGGGCTCCTTCCAAAAAGAGGAAAACAAAAATTCTACTTCTCAGGACAAGATAACTTGGTCTAATCTCCAGTACTTTCCACAAGTACTAAAGACCTTTCAAAACCCTAATGCTGTCCTGCCAAAGTGCAGCATGAAAAGTGGGGTTCATGCCGCTCCATGGATGTGGGGTTCCAGTCTGAGGATGGCTTTCTATTTAATATTTTAATGAATCAAAATATCTTCTTGGAATGTCTCTGAAAATGGCATCTTAGTACCTTACTGGGAATTGTCTGTTGAGCGCTCTTCGCCGTCATTAAGTTAATGCTGAGGATCTTTAAGTGTCATCTTAATCTGACACTTGTCATAAGATAATTAGGCAAATTAAAATCGGTGGTTCACACTGTGCCTAGAAGTTTTTCTAAGTAAAATCAATTTATCGATTTTAATTTGTTCTCTTGTGCATTTTTCCAAGCTCAGAGGACATAGTAATAGAGGTTTTCTTTGATGGACTAAACGGAGATTTTTTTTACTATGTCTTGATTTTGTAATACACTTTATTGTAATTTAGCTGCAATTAAGCACTTGTTTTCTAAATTATAATCTCAAAGTTTTGTTCAAGTGAGAAAAAAGGTACTGAAACAGAGGTGACAGAGTTGAGATCCCAATACAGAGCTTGCCTCTGGTCTCTCTGGGGAAAGTAACTGTTAATACAAAACCTCAGGGTCGAAGCTGGACGTGTATCTACGGCGCCGAAGGACTTAGACCAACTCTATTGTCCAGCCAGTGCAAGGATTGGAACATGCTCATTTGACATGTGTTGCTATATCCAAATAATAATTTGGGGTGGGAGGTTGGTCAGCTGCCAGTGATCATAGTTTGGTTATGCATATATTTCTTGCCTGAGTTTATAGGGTTGTCTCGTGGGCTGGCTGAAGCTCGTGGGGAAGGCCAGAGACGGAAACGTGGGCCAGAGAGCCTGGCTTGGGTGGCTGATTAGGGCATCCGGGTGGGTGGGAACCAGGTGGGGCAGGAGCGTAAGGACTGGTACTGAGCTGAATAGGGTCACTCGGAGATGACTCTTTGGTACTTGTATCTGGGACAGCTTGACAGGGAGAGAAATCCTAAAGAATGCAGAGATGACAACCCTAGCAAATTTGGAACTTGAGGGAAAAGCAGCAGAATGGTGAGGGGCTGCCTTCAGTATCTTGACATTTGGGGGTGGGGGGGATACAGAATTCGGTCTTCAAAGCCCAGCGCTAGCTTCCACGTGCTGTCATGAACTTCTTTGTAGGCCTCCGTTTGGGAGTGTTTGCAAAGGATGGTTGTTTTTCAAAAAAATCTATACAGCTTTTGTACCCACATGATGTGTAGGTAGAAAGGGGGCAAAAGTAAAACAACGAGTGCAGAATACCAAACTGTCTTCTCAGAGGACAGGAGACGTGTGTGCGTGCCTTAGAACAAGCCCTTGCGTCGGTAGGGAAGGAAGAGGCTCTGAGCAGAAATGCGAGCGATGGCTTGTGACACAGCCCACGTGGGGTCGCATGGCTTCTGCGAGAAAAGCGACTGGGGCAGACGGAGGCTTATCTGAGTCAAAGAGCTTCCTTCCAGTAACGCAGCTGAGGCATGGAGAAGAAACCTCCTCAGCCTCAGGCTACGAGTGCCAACTGTTAGTGCAAAAAACGACTTCCATTTAAATTTCTTACTCCAGAAATTTTGTTCCAGGTCTGGACAAGCTGACAAATTTATAATTGTTTTTCAAATGAGTTTTTAACAGATACCCACTTTTTCTGAGAGGTGTGTGCAGGGCACACACACAGTCTCTTCTGTACGTGCGTATATTTTTCTCCATGTACAGAGAGAAGCATCCAGACACCAGTTTTAATAATGAAAATGAATTCCCCAAAGAGACTCTCGACTGAATTAAGGCTATTGTTTGTAGGAAGCCAGATATAGTGATGTGAAAAACTAATTTTTAATAAACACCAGGACTGGTGGAGGCAGGGAGGGAAAGGGTACAGGGTGCGTTTGTTTTTTTTCCACGACATCTACAGACACAAGAAAAGCACTGAGACACGGTAAGGCTGGGAACCATGCTGTAGCGACCACCAGTGTGGGCAGTGAAAGGGTCTTGGACATTGGAGAGGGTGGGGGCTCCCTGCCCTGTCAAAATTCCACAGAAACCACATGCTTGTTGCAAAAATCTCAGGGGAGGGAAGGAGGCTCTCATGAAGCCAGCCATGTCCCTGTCCAGAAAGAACCAACACAGAACACAACACCCTTTCTCCCACACCAACATATGCAAAATCAGAATGTTCTGGGAACAAGCAGTTGTCTTCCAAACCTTAGGTTGGGTATAGAGAGTGACAGAGAGGAGACCTCGGTGCCTTGGAGTCTTAGGTACAAATGCAGGAATAGGAAGTGACTTGCAATTTTGTGCAAAACTCATGTTCTCTTTCTCGTGGGCACTACCATATGTACCCGACCTCATCCTCTTTGTCGTCATCCTCATCCTCATCATCCTCCGTCACGGCCCGGGTGTGCACCCTCAGCTTCCCCTCTGTGTCCTTTGGTCCCAGCTCCCGCTCATCCTCTAGGTCATCGAGCAGGACCACGGAGCCGCCACTGCCAAAGTCCCCCGAGGTTTCCTGCTCCTCTTCTGAAACATGAAGAAAGACTGGAGGTCAGCTTCTGCTTATACCTCATGACCCACGCCAGGGGTTCCCTTTGCACGTGACTTCACTATAAGGCAAAACCATGCAATTTATTTTCTAAATGTCAAAGACTATCCCTGGGCAGGAAGCATCCCTTCCCCACTGGGGTCAGTGTCTGGTGCAGGGACTGCAAACTTTGTTCTGATGGGAGCCCTAGAATTCTCGAGATGCGTCTGCCTTCTCAGGAGGTTTACGATCCTCAGTGGGAAGTCCCCCTGACTCTCAAAAACTGTCATCCAGCCCTCTGGTCATGGTGAGTTGCTGCCACTTGCAAAGCTGGCTGTGCATGACCTCATGATTGCAGGGTTACTACGTCTCCACTGTAAACTCACGACAGACCAGGGCTGCACCTGGAAATTCTTCTGCCGAGATTCTGACACAGTGAGGACCCCCAGGGCCGACGCGGAAGGCTGTACTCACCGCAGCTCACGGCACCCTGCCTCCGGGTGCCAGCCAGCTCGTTCCCGTATTTATCCACACACCAGCACTGCCCCGTGCTGCCGTGGCACTGCGTGGCTTTGTAATAGCCCTCCTCGTTGCACCGAGGGATGAATGCCCCTAAGGGAACAAAAGGTCCCACTTTAATCAGGGATCCTCAGCATTCACGCCCTCCCACACAGGGGAAAAGCCTTGCCCACCAGACAGAGTATTTGCTGTAGGGCCAGCAGCAGGGAAAGGGGCTGGGTAGTTACTACTTAGTTAAGATTACAGGGCCCTTGGCCTGAAGGGCCCCAGCCATTAAACTCTGTGGAGCTCAGTTTTTAGCGAACATGTTTTGAACACATCTATGTTCTGGGCACTGATCTAAACCATGCATATGTATGTATATACACAAACATTTACACATAGCATTGTTACCTTTTAACAAATAGAAAACTGAGGTCCAGGAAAACTAACCTTTCCAAGGCACCTGCTAGTAAACACCAAGTCTAGGATTCACATCCTTTAATCTGACTGCACAGAACCTGTTTTTGTTTCTAATTTCCAATCTTTCATGGACCAATACTTTGCCCAGTTGCATAAAGTGACTCTGAAAGTACTATAAAACTTTCTAAATGCACCAATTTCTGTATTCAATGCTGACTTGTAACAAATGTTTTATGAACCCCCAGTGCATGGACCACACAGTTCCAAGCCATTCTCCTCCTAACAGGGGATGACAGCCCGGGCTTCACTTGCATGAGTTCATGGAGCCCTTGCAATATCTCTGTGAGGTGTGGGTGCTAGTTCTTCCTTCCTGCTTACAGACAAAAATAGTGATAAATTGGAGGTAACCAACTTGTCCAGGATTAAGCAGGATTCCTTCTTTAATTAGTTTTTATTTTTCCCTTTAAAAGTCTGGAATGAGTACTGTGGAATTACTGGTGGCACAGTATTAGAAAATGCTGCCTTTGCTTTCCTGGTGCTACTCGGTCATGCTACAGTATCACTGGAGTACTACTGCTGCTTCCGTTCTCTAGTCCTTGCGAAAGGAGGCATATAATTGTTTTGGTATTTTTCTATACTCCAGGAATTTTATATATAAAATGAGAATGATGTCTTCTCTTGAAGGATTCACCCATAAAAATATTTTGGGCCTGGTGCCTATTTTGAGAGGTAAGCGTAGCATTTTGATTTTGAGTATCATTTCATGGTTTTGATTTATTTGGGCCAAAATTTGGTAACTAATAATGTCCATTTCATCTAGGTTTTCATGATTGTTATTATACAAATTGTGGTTTATAGCAGTGATTCTCAAAGTATGGTCCCAGGAGCAATAGCATCACTTAGAAATGCAAATTCCTGGACCCCCACCTCCGAGAACCTTAGAGGGTAGGGCCCAGCAGTCTGTTTCTCAATAAATCCTCCAATTGATTCTGATATATACTAGTTTGAGAACCACAAGTTTGCAGCATTCCTGTACATATGCGTTTACGTCCCAATATTAAATTCATGTCAGCATTTGAGCCTTTCATATTGTCAAGTTTATATATTTCATTAGTTTGTTTAAAGATCTGTACAATGCTATTTTAGTATTTACATTTGCTTTTTTATTGCTGTCATCTTAATCATTTGAGTGTATTTTGTTCTTAAAGCTTTTTGAGTTGAAAATCTAGTTAGTTTAGCTTTGATCTGTTTTTTATAAGTGCATTGGAAGCTATGAAGTTTCCTTTACGTTTCGCTTTGGTTGCTTCCCATAAATTTTGGTACACAAGACATTTTTTCATTCAGTTCTAAATATTTTGTAGTTTCTACTTTATTTCGTCTTTGACCCCTATTTATCTATAAAACCCCCAGATGTTATGGGGGTTTGGTAATCTTGTGCTGGACCTGGTGAATTCGATCCATGGTCATTTACTTGAAATTTGTTGAGTTGTGGTGGCATAGTCCATGGCAGATACTGTGTGTGTGTTAGAAAGACTATAGGTTCAACAGCTGTGTGTGAGTTAATTAGCATTCACATTTGTATAACATCTCTCTTCTTAAAACTTACAGTTCACGTAAAGACTCCGAATAAGATTTTGCATATGACAATTCCTCCTTGCAATTCTATTTTGTTTTAAAGTTATGAATAATGTTTTGGTCAGTGACATACTACATCTATGAAAATGGTCCCATAATATTATAATATTATATTTTTACTGTACCTGTTCTTTAAAAAGAATTTAGTTTGATAGATTTAGGGGGTTGAAATGGTTTCTGTCATATGGATGAATTGTATAGTGGTAAAGTCAGGGCTTTTAGTGTCCCTGAATTGTATACATTGTACCTAGTACCTTTACTACAATTAGAGATGTTTAGATACACAAATACTTACCCTTGTGTCACAATTGCTTACAGTAGTCAGTATAGTAACACGTTGCATAGGTTTATAGCCTAGAGCAGTAGGTGACACCATCTGGGTAACATTCTGTGATTGTACAACAACGCAATCACCTACCACCACGTTTCTCAGAATGTATCCTGTCATTAAGCCACTTGTGACTGTGTATCAACTGATGGCCTAATATGGTAAAAAAGGGTATTTACCTTTAATTTTCTGTGGCATTGTTTCAGGTATAACTCTGTCTCGTAGTAAATGTGTTTGGCCCAATCACATTTATTGTGGTTGCAGAAATGCTTACTCATCTCTGCCACTAGGTTTGTTTCCTATTATTTTCCTCATTTCCTTCCTTTTGGGGAAATCAAGTTTTCTCTACTTCAGGTCTTTCTTGCATAGGTTTAAAAACTATACATTTTATTTCTAATGTTTTTGTGGTTGTCCTTCAATTTTCTACAGAGAAGCATAGTTTAAAGTTAATCTATATTTTCTTTTCTTTTCCTCCTGAACAAAATAAACACATTCTTACCACCTTTTAATCACTTTGCCAAGTCTGGAATTTTAACTTTACCTTGCTAGCAAAACATTTTTATGGGTTATGTTTATTTTGATTTAGCAGTCTGTCAATTTCATTTTCACAATTGCATCTGAATAATTTTTGCTGGGATCATTTGTCTGGTAATATAAATCCATTAGTGATAAGTCTGTGTTTAGTAAGCTTATAAATCTTACAGGGTTTGAGACTATCTCTGTTATCACATTTGAATGAAAGATCATTGGGATGAGTTTACAAATCTAGGTTCAAAGTCATTTCCCCTCAGCACTTTGAAGATATTATTTTTTTCTTAAAAGCATTGCTAACAGGAAGGCCGGTGTCAGTGTGACTCTCCTGTAGGTAATCTGCATTTATAATAGTTTTGGTTTTCCTTATAGGCTCTTTGCGTATGTGTGTCTCATGCTGTGTGCTCATGTTCCATGGGAGGATTCCTTAGGTGGTGACATGGTCTTGGAAACAGAGGCCCCTGCTTCACCACTGTGGCTTTCTACTCTCTCATTTTATTTCTGATGTTTTAGAGTGCCTATGTTTTCAAATTTACCTTTTTGCTCTCAGAAAGAAGTGTGACCTGGGAAGAAGAGATTTTTAGTATTTTGAATGAGGATTTAAATTCAGATTCAGCTGACTCTAAGATCTACTCTTGAACACTCTAGTCCAAGATGACCAGGTTCTCAGAGGTCAAGGAGAGGAAGGTGCTGCTGCAGGCCCTGGAACACTGTATCTACCCCTCACGAAAGGCTGCTGTTAGGCACAGCAATGCCCACCACCCTCTTACTGAGGAGCTCAAACCAACGCACATTATCCCTAGTTTTCAGGGAGCAGTAGATGGAAAAGAAAAAGTAGATACTCTCAATAGCCCCAAAGGCAGAGAGATTTTGAACAGATTCTCAATCAAAGACAGAAAACAAGTAGAGAGCTGGGGAAATGCTGATCCTTCTCTCTGAGCTGCAGTTGGAAAACAACAGCACTTAATGAACCAAAAATGGGGCTGAGCTGACAGGTTGGGAAGAAGCAGGTGCTGATCTAAATCTATAATGTAATAGGATTACCACTTTTTCTAAGTAGGCAGTAATTATAATTAATGATAATTTATTGTTGCTTGTTTTATTTGAATCTGTATGCCCCTGAGTACATAACTATTAGGAGATTTTTCTCATGCAAAAAGAATTTGTAAGTAAATAAATGGCATTTTTTCTGAGTTAGCCAGAATAATCTCCATATGTGGGAGATGTGATCCAGCAAGCTTTAAAACAAGGTGGGGTTCCTGGTAGGACAGAGGTAGGCATTTCATCCGTGTGTGCTAGAGTAAATGGAAGAGGAGACAGGACTGTCTCATTAACTATTAATGGGACAATAGCAGGATACCTATAGCCCATGAAAACAATGTTTTTTAAAATAGCAATATGCTAGTTCCACAGCTACCTATGGATCTTAAGCACAAGTCCTTGAGCTAGAAAAACCTATGGAAGAGGGATGCAGCCACTTTGTCTTCAGACCAGAAAGATGTCTTTGTCTTTTTACACAGGAGAAGAACCTAGGCCAAGAGAGTTCAAAATCAAGATGACTTTGGAATTCTGAGTTGAAGAGGATGTTGTCAAAAGTGGGCGGCACACCAGGGAAATCAGTAATTTTCAAAAGGAGAATGCACTTTGAGGTGACCCCCAAAACCAGTTCTCAAGGCAGAGACAGAAGAGGAGAAATGGCTACAGTTCAGACTCCCTGCAAGAAAACTTGCCCACTTCCTTCAAGTAAGTGGATAAACTTCTGGAATGGCAGGCTGCCACCTGCCTCTGAATGCTTATCAGGAATAATTCTGAATTATTGTGTTGCATCTGTCAGCTCTTTTTAAAAAGCAAGAAAAACAAAGCAGATGCCTTTTTTTAGACAAATGAGGATTGCTAACATCTTGGTGGTGGCCCCTCTGAATGCCACAAATTCCTCCCAGTGCTGGGGAAGGGAGGGCTTAGAGCGAAAGGGGACACTTTTGCTTACCTTTACCTCAGCCACAGACTCGCATGTTAGGGGGACACACACAACCCCCTTGCTTCTGTGCTGTCTACACAGCCTGAGTGCTTTCCTCCATGGACTAGGTGAAAGCAGAAATGTGCTTAGGAGCCCACAAGTCCTTCAACCCTAAGGGATAAATTCTGAAGGGAATACAGCTCATCTTCCTCCTTGAATGGGCACCTTGGTCTGGGCAATAGAGAAAATGCTCTTATTTCTAGGCCTTATAATTTTAGCACTGGAGCCCATGATGAGGGAGGAGTTAGCAGTGGGGACAGGGCTGACCCCTGGCCTCCCACCTGTGGCTACTAGGCAGAGCTCTGCCTGGGGTAAAAGGAGGCATGTCTTTCATGAGACACTGGCCCTAATTGAATAACCACTGCCGTGCTGAACGTTACAAGAGACAGGGATGGTTTAATTAGTTGTTTAAATGAGTAGCAAGAAATTGTACTTACCCAACAGGCTTTTCCCCTTGCTCAGCTTCTGAATTCTGTTCATTTCATTCTGGCAAGGGAGACCTAAGAAATAATTTATGAAAGTCAGTTTCCAGATGGTACGGGATATAATCTCTAATGATTGGCTTCACTCTTGACGTGAAATGTAGACAACGACACACCTGGGAGTGGAACTGTTCCATATGCTGTTACCATGCAGCAAAACAAATTCAGGCCATTAGCGTTACTAATTAAAGAACAAAAAACTCATACCATGTGGTACTTAAACTAGTATTTGGGGTATACCCGCATTGTACAGTAATTTTTCTTCCTACTACCAACTCAAGGGAAAAACCAGGTGTCTAATAGGTGATTTACTATGACTTTTTCCTTTCTAAGGTTTCCATGAGCTGGAAACCAGGGCTGAGGCTTTATCAGTGGGGAAGTGTTCTGAAGCCACTAACCAGAGATGACAAATACCTATCCCAGGTCTTGCTGCAGGAGAGAAAGAGTATTAGCATGGCTACTTCAGACCTCCTGGCTTACCACCTAAGGAAAGTGAAACACAGACCCCAAGGGACAACCGGGGAGATGGAGGAGAGATCTGGAGAGGCAGTGAGTGTCGCAGTTATGAATGGGACTTTGGTTCTAGGTTCTGCTGCTTCCTAGCTGGGTACTGGAGGTGAGTCTCTTTGCAAGTCCGGAGCTGTACAATGCCTGTTGTACGAACCAGTTCTCAAGGCAAAGACAGGGCGGGAGCCGAACGGCTAAGTGCGGTGTGCAGAAGCATGTGGCACACATGCTCCCAAGAGAAGAACTTGCTTCCACTCCAAGCGAAATGAAAAGTGACCTCACTAGTTCTGCAGAGCTCCGTCATGACTTGCCTTTGCAGATCTTGTGGCTCCGGGAGGTTCTGCTATTTGCTCATGGTCCCCCTGGCACTGGCAGAGGTGTTTCGATTCTCTAGGCTCTTACCTGTGGCTTACACTGCCTCTTTCTTCCAGCCCCACACTTGCATATAAAGTATCTAAGCACCTGTTTACATCTGTTACCCTGCGGATTACACAAGTCACCTGGTCTTGCTGCTTGTGAGAGAAACTCGTTGTAAAATTCATTTTGTTGACTCTGCTTTCAGAATAAAGGAGAACGATACTCACTGAAAATGGCAAAAGGAGAAACAAATTCCAGCTGGATTATATCAGGTAGCAGTTACTATGACAGTCCCCGATGCCAGGCCACAGGTGGGGGGGGCCTGGCTTACCCTGGCACTTGCTGAAAGGGTTGCCTGTCCAGAGATGTCCCAGGTGACCAGCTCCAACTCTTGGTCAAGGGACTGCATAACCTCACTCTCAGCCTGGCATTGTACATCCGGGGGAAGCATTAACAACGAGTTTCTCTCACAAGCAGCAAGAGAATTATTATTTACAGCTATAATTACATACCTGAAAAGTCCACGCAAACCAACCAGGATAACTTAGAAGCAAAAGGAGAATTTGGTAAGGTGACTGGGAACAGAATTACTGTTGAAACCACCACCAATGAGGGAGTATAATGGGAAAAAGCCTATATTTCAGTTACAAAGATAACAAACACAAGAGAAGTACAACACCTGTGAGAATAAAAGTTAAAATGTAAACTCCGGTGGTTGATACACAGATCCTGTGTAAGCTAAAAGGATTCACTATTATATAGCTATCAATTCCCACCTGAATAATCTAACTTTGCCTGATATGAAAAGAAATCAGACTTTTTATGTAATTGGATAAACTTATTCCAACGTTCACAGAGGAAAAGAATCATATATGAATATCCAAGAAAATTCTGAGCAAAGATTAATGGTAGCAAAGGACAGCCCTACCAGGTATTAAAACTTTGCAAAACAACTGTGATTTAAACAATTTAAAACTGATTTATGAATAGTTGAATAGGATAGAGTACTCAGAAATAAACACATATAGGGGTTTATATATACCATAGACATAACATGGAAGCTGTGTTTCAAATTGAAGTGAGAAAAGTGGGTTAGTCAAAACAGAGAAGGAAGACTGGGTACCATCTCCAGGGCAGAGGAGGGGCTGGGACCCACCTGACTATGACACACACAATCTAGAGTGACACAGGATTTCTATAACAAACACAAAAGGTATTGAAGACAACGTAAGAGAACTGTTTTACTATTTTCAAGTGAGAAATACCTTTCTAAGCTTAATGTAGGCTTGAAGCTAGAAAATAAAAGATGGAGAAATTTGACTGTCTTAGAATTTTAAATTTCTCCCTAGCTAAAAGCACAAAGTCGAATTTGGAAAAAAAAATCTGTAATACCTCTGGCTAGAAAAGCTTCAATTTCTTTAACATAGAGTTTCCTACTAAAAACAAACACAAGAGCCTAATAGAAAAAAATGTACAGAGAACATACAGACACATCAAGGAAAAGGAAATTCAAGATGTACCTAACACATAATGAGAAATAGTAATAAAATAGAGCCTAGAATAAGTTGTAATTTCTTTCCCCTCAGTTTGGCAATGATCACAACGTTTGGTAATGCCAGGAAGAAATAGGTAATCTTATATATTTTTGGTGAGAGTAAAAATTGGGAGAACCTCTTTGGATGTTAAATTGGAAATATTGCTCAAATTTAAAAAGGCACATGCCACTTGACTGGTAATTCTGCTTCTAGGAATGGATCTCATAATTCTATAAATATACACACTGTACATACTTTTCCCTGAGTGCCCACATTTTTTGTTGTATGTGTACACTGTCTATGCATATATATAATCCAAATAATATTAGGAGGCGTCCTCCTTTCTCGGGGGTGAGGTAGGGCAGCCACACCTGGGCATGCCCACAGGAAGGCAGAGCACCTGCTGCCGGGCTCCAGAGCGTCTTCCTGTCCAAGTCCCCCTGCAGATGACCCTCCTGCCTGACTTCAGGGTGCATGAGACACCCTGGTCTCCTTCCATCTACACCCCAAATCTTGTATGTTTCTTTCATTAACTGAAGTTTATTATGACAAAATATCCTTGTCTAGCACACTCAGTAAACATCTATACTTATCCTAGAGAAAGCTGACAATGGCTTTCTCTCAGGGCAACATGGAGAATTCATGTGATAATGGGAACTACGATACTCTTACGGTATTTTTGACATTGAGAGTCTCACAATGACCTTGGGAATTACGTAGTAAAGGTTTCTACATCCATTTTACAGATGAAGAAACTGAGACTATATAGTTAAGAGATTTTCCCAAATGGAGGAACAGAGTGAAATAACAGACTTCTTGATTATACTCTTGGGTTTTCTAATATACCACGTTCAAAGTAAAAATAGGAGAAATGGACCCTTGGGCTTGCCATTAAATGGGATGAATTCTTCATTCTCTACCTACATGTGTCTTTCAGCAGGGGTGTCCTGGGCTCTGGACCCCACCCTTCCCTCCGGCCTCACCTCCAGGCTTTTGGAAGCAGTAGCACCACTCATTGTTAGAGAGTTTCCCATCCTTGAAAGAGTCGCAAGAGTTGAAGAGAGGCTTGATACAGGGCTCATACTTATCCAGGTAGATGGCGTTGATCTCTGAGTGGTCAAGTAGGAGGTCATAGTTCATGTCCAGCTTGTTGAACATCCAGCCCAGGGAGTCCTTGCAGATGGGCAGGATGCTGGTGTCAAACCCTGCCAAGGGAAGGAAGGGCACCTCTCAGTTGCCACCAAGCCTGGTCCTTCCCAGCCTGCTCCCTCCCCAGCTTCCTGCCCCAAGAAGAAGAGGCCAAAAGCCCACCCCCCTTCCTGCTCCTCCCCAGAGGTTGTTTCCTTCCCAGAATATAGTTCCAGTGGTAACTCTGGAATATTTTGTGTTTGTTGTTTTTCAAATGAAACAGTTTAAAATGCACTAAAACAGAAGCCAGCATTTGAGTAAAATACGTTCTAAAGGGAACAAGTCCCTAATGCTACTTTATCTGGGATGTAAATATGGCTTTTCATTTACTGAACTTGCTTAAAACAAGGTATGCCTGAAAGGAAGAATACAAACATGGTGACTGAGAGGTAAAACTTAGAGTACTAAAAACTATGCTTTCATATTTAAGGAAAAAAATTTGAAAAACCCAAACAAAATCTTTCAAAAAGAACAGCAGTGAAATGAAACTACGCAGCACAGTGCAGAAGTGCTGATCGCGTCCCAGGGGACCATCATATCCAGGCCGTCTGAACAGTGATGGCACAACACGCCAGGTACCTGCCTCTGTTCCCCATCCTTCTTTTCTGAAATCCCTAAGGAGATACACGAGATGGAATCCAAATCAACTCAGACAATAATTTCTTTCTTATTTTCCTGGGGGGAGTAGTTTCCGTAAAGAATTGTTTGTTTCCACAATGGGAATCGTATGCACTTGGCTCAGCACTAGGGATACTGAGTCACTGGAGACAGAGCCGGCACAGGCAGGCCCCAAATCTGAACCCGTCTTTCTCTCAGGTTAGTGCATAAACTGGTTTTCTAGGACTGGTTTTATGCTCCTGGAATACTGATGATAAAAATTAACTTTTGTGTTGCTATACATAGAACACCTTCCTAAGGACTTTATGCTTAGTGAATCCTTGTGAACAGTCCCATGAGATGATGCCGCATTATCTCCACTTTACAGACGAAAAACTAAGGCTCCAGGCTCGAGTTACTTGCTCAAGGTCCCACAATTACAGATCTGGGATTCAGCCCCAGGCAGCCCAATCCTGAGTCTAGATTTGCAAAGTCTCCTCTCCCAGGGCTGCCCTGCACCTTCCTCGGCCTTGCGGCCCTGAGGCTATCCACGTGGCTTAGGGGCCAGATTCGGAGATGGGCAGTGACTACAGTGGAGGGTCCTGAGGGGTCCATCGCCCATTCCAGCAGTTCCGACCCACGGCCCGGTCACTGGGTCCCTGTATGTGGCACCAGGAACTCCTGCTTAGTCAGTGGGATGTGAGATGCAGCCAAGTGCACCCACCCTTTTAAAAGCAGTGTCTTTATAGAAGGGTCTTAGGTCTCCACTGTCCAGAAGTCAGGAAAATCAGTTCATCACCTCCTCCTCTGAGCTCACGGAGCCCTGCGCTTCCCTGCTTGTCAATGCTTATTCATTAGATGACAAGCTCCCTGAGGGCACAGACTCTCTTGTCCCCTGCAGTAGCCTCAGCCTGACGGGCACGTAATAGGCACATAGAAAATACATGTTGGGAGAAGTTTTCTATAGAGTTTACCCTTTTAAACACAATATTTCCATTTTTAAATGTGTTTCTATATCTTAGAACACATCTTAAAAATATCCTCCTTTTTCCAGAAGAAAGGCCACGGGACATAATGTGGCCCCTTCTTAGACGGAACATCATGATTGTCAATAGTGTCTGAGATGATGTCCTCAGGCGCTACTGAGTCAGGACGGATGATTCACTCTGGCACTACACGGATCCACACTTACAGAGAACGTTTTACGTACCATGCATCAATTTTATAGGATATTGACATTTTAAGGGAAAGTAATTTACCCTGATACTGCATGGTTCCACACTTTTAGGTAGCATATTTTATATAATATGCATCAATTTTATAGAATATTGACATTTTAATACATAGGAAAGAGGAATTTACGCTGACTGGTCACTGAAAAGAAGTGCAAAGCTGGCTAGTGAGTGGTCAAAAAGTCAAACCCACCCCAGCCCCACTGAAAAAGTTTCTAGAAAAGAGATGCCTGGAGCCCGGGGGAAGCAGAGTGGCCCTCTGGTCAGCCCTGAGAGGACAGGACAGGTCCTCTCTGCAGGTCTCCCGGGCTGACAAAGACATTGCTCCCTCCTCTGGCCGCGGGGGCTCAGGCAGCATCATTCCTGTACGTTCCCTTCACTCCGGCTGCTTCAGAGCATCACGCCTAGAAGGCTCCTCGGGGATTCAGTTTGCTTCTGGCCGAGGGCAGGGCTTCCAGAGAAGCCGCAGGGGCACATCACGCTGCTACTCGCCGGAAGGTGTTCAGAAAGCCCCAGGGCCGGGCGGCTCCCGGGGGACCCAGGAGGCAGTTTCTCTAACCATCCGTGAGTTAGTTATCCGCGAACTCCCAAGGCACCGCTGCAGGGACGGGGAACACTCTCGCAGACACAACGACCCAGGACCACCCTCGGGACCGCGACTCTGAGGAGCAAACACTATGTCTCCCTTAAGGTAAAAGACGCAAATCATTAAAAGAATTGTCCCCTGCATTGATTTTCTCCACTGATGGCTCTAGACGACTATGAGCGGCGAAGAACAGCCCAGATTAAGGAGGCTGTTTTTACTCTGGCCGGAGACCAAATGCTAGTCCGAGGCTGCACCCAGCCGGGGCGATGTGGCTTGTCCCTGCGGCGTTCAGCCCGGGAGTGTCGCTGCCAGAAACCGCCCGAGCACGCGTGGGGTCGGCGGTGGGACGCTCAGTGTTCGGAACAACAGCAGCGTGTTTTCGTATTTCGCCCGCATAATGTCAACATGGCTACACAAAAAGGCAGCGGCAGAACTCCGTGTGTCTGAACCATGGTGGTGGTCACGAATCCATTCGGTGCTGACGGGCCACAGCGTGGAGACCCTCACACCCCGGACCACCCTCGAGCTAAAAGCGTCGAAGAGACTCCAACAAACTGCAAATACCAGGGCCCACCCCGAGTGTTCTCCTCGGCTTACGGCAAAACCGAGGGTGGTCTCTGCTGACTGAGCAGCTGAAGCCGCACGGTATGGACAGGGGAGGGGGACACCTGTCCGGAAGTTTCTATGGAAAACCAAATGCAGTCGACTGACGTCATCAAAGATACCTGCTGCAGTGTTGCTTATATTAGCTAAACACTGGCAATAGCCAAAAAAGGCTGAATTAAATAGTTATATCCGTAAATTGGGATTCTTTGTAGCTATTACAAACAGAATACTGCTCAGCATGAAAAGATAGTCATAATATCATTTCTAAATGATAAAAGATTATAAAACTGTGAAGTATATAATTATACACACACACTTTCCTATAGGACAAGGAATAAACCTCAAGGTATATAACCACAGCATGCTTACAGTTAAATTATAGAAAAAATGTCACCATTTTATTTCCCAAAATGTCTATATCCTAAATTTGTTTTTTTTTTTTTTTTTGAGACAGAGTCTCGCTCTGTTGCCTGGGCTAGAGTGCTGTGGCGTCCTCCTAGCTCACAGCAACCTCAAACTCCTGGGCTCAAGCGATCCTTCTGCCTCAGCCTCCCGAGTAGCTGGGACTACAGGCATGCGCCACCATGCCTGGCTAATTTTTTTTCTATATACTTTTAGTTGGCCAGATAATGTCTTTCTATTTTTTTTTTTAGTAGAGACGGGGTCTCACTCTTGCTTAGGCTGGTCTCGAACTCCTGAGCTCAAACGATCCGCCCACCTCGGCCTCCCAAGTGCTAAGATTACAGGCGTGAGCCACCGCGCCTGGCCTTAAATATGTTTTTTAAATCAGGCTTTTAAAAATATAAGTTGTATTTTTTTCTTGATTCTCAAGCATCTCTCCTTCTCCATATTTTACTATTTCTGAGACAGACATATTTAAAGTCCGCCTGTACATTTAATACAGTGTTTCCTTTTTCACCCCAAACGGATACTACTACATCAATGTCTAATAACCGAGGAGATACGACATTTACAATGACATGCATGAGGTAAAGTGAAGTGGCCTTACTGCCTTGGGCGGTGTCAGAGCTGGTGGGCTTGGTGACTCTGTTGGCGTCCTCGTGAAGAGCTCCAAACCAGTCTTTCAGGCGGGAAGCAAGGCTCCGCAACTCCTTGTCTGTGCAGGCTGAGAAAAGCAAGCAGAACGATCTGTCAGTCTGTGGCTTCCTGCCCTCAGGGTGCGAGGCGAGGCTACTAGCCAAGCCATGTTCAAGGCAAACCTCCCTATCCAACCGTGATATAATCCTACCCCCACCCTGAAAACACCCCAAAGGATGCTGTTATCACAAGTAAAGAGAATGACAGCGAGAGCCCAGACTTCCAGGGCAAGCGGCACTTGTTCAGAGCTTGCATTTGGACGGCCCGAGCTGTGAGGCAAGCTGCACTGGTCACAGTTGTGCAACATCCTCCAAGGACTGTCACGGATCCCTTTTGCTAACAGCATAAAGTCTGCTATTGCGGTTTTGCCAGAGAAGATTACATTTTCCACTAAACTCATGAAAGAGATTAACACCCAGGAATAGCTAATGCTCTTAGGGAGAGAGGCTGCCCGGGACACCAAAAGATCCTAGTAACAGCAGACTCTCAATTTTGTTTTAGCCCAAGGTTTGGATTTGTGGATTTGGCCTGTTTTGCTCGGCTTCCTATGGACTCATTTTGACTTTCTGCTATAGAGGGGCGGATGCCTTCTCCATGAAAGAGTCCTTTCTATCTCAGCCCCTCTCTGACTACCCAGCTCGTCTTGTAGGGTAAGACAGAGCCACTGGGGCAGACGGATGGCTGGATGGGTGGGCAGTGAGGAGGTGGGTGCAAGTTATCTGAAGGTCTCGTAGAGTGTGGAGATAAGACTTGAGAGAGGGAAGATGCTACAGAGAAGGGAGCCGACTTTCCCTAGCCCCCCGATTTTCCCTCAGGGCATACCCTAAACCTGGGTACTTAGAATCCCAGCAAAGGGTCCAGCACAAAAGACACAGAAAAACCAGCAATGCATTTGGTGGCCTTTAGCATCTGGAGAGACAATTAGAGACCTGAGCCCAAAATTCCACTGAGTAAAAAGGGACAAAGAACTGAACATTACAACTGTCACTTTTCCCAAATTCTAAAGCTACAGAAGCAGGAAGCTAAGGAGTTAAACAAAAATGCTGTCACAACGCAGAGTCAAGTTCTGAACGTCTCATGGTGCTGAGGAGACCCAGGTCAGGGCTCTGAACCTGCCAGGACAGAGGGAGCCCAGTGGGCAACGCAGGCTCTCCACAGGAAGCCCTGGGGGCGGCGATGGAGGAGAATTAGTCTCACCAAAACTCCAAACCAGCCTTCAATCAGCACAGGGCCTGACTGACTTAAGGTGATAGGTCCCCATGTGTCTGCCTTGCAAAGGACAAGGTGAATCCTCTCCAGAAAAAAATAATACCACAGAGATCTCTCATCGTTATAATCTGTGTCTGGAGCTTGGTGGAGAACCCAGCTTCCCAGACTTCAGGCAGGAAAGGTCCCTCCCCACCCTGCACACTAGAGGTGAGGGGGCCTGACCAGGCTGGGTCTATGCAGCCTGAGCACACTCCTTTATGAGTGTGCTGCCTTTGTCCCTGCTACGGTCCAGATCCCAAACTCTGCAAAACACGGGATGAATTTTTGTCCAGTGTTTCTATCCAAGTTGTTAATGACCTCAAGACATTGTGTTGCTTTTACTAACCAAGGCATTACTGTATTTTAAAACACAAGCCAGGAAATGGCATTGAGAAATGTCTCGACAGGCAGCAGAGTACAACAGCGCAGGAGTCACACTGCCTGGAATGAATGCCAGCTTTGCCACTCACTGATGGGTGACCTCAGACAAGTCATGGAACCTCTCAGCACCTCGACTTCCTTATCTGTACACTCGGGATGATAATGTCATCATATGACTATAAATCAGAGAATGTGTGGAAAGTTCCTAGCAAAGTACAGGGTATATGGTACCTACCCAGCATGTACCAGCTATGATTTTTATTATTTTTATAATTATTTTGAATTAAAAATTTATGGGCAACCTTAGAGCTAGCATAATAGCATTCAGAGAACCAATAAGACAAACAAAACTAAACTCTCTTGGGCCACATAGGAAATTGGTAAAAATGGATATTTATACTATCCCATAAATTGCCATTAGCCATATATGGCTATTTACATTTATTAAAATTAAAATTTGATTCCTCAGTTGCACCACCCCATTCCAAGCCCTCAGTAGTCACCACATGGTTGGTGACATCCATGTTGGAAAGCACAGAGGCGGATACTCCCA
>CM052447.1:29192158-29214622 GCA_028533085.1 Varecia variegata | reverse complement strand
GCTACTGGCGTATAGCAAGAACTCAGTGCATTTATGTTCCCCTTCCCATATCCCAACTGTCTGCATAATATGTTAGAATTTTATTGCTATGCTTTTTGTAAGCCTGAGGAGACACTTGTGATATAAAGAATAACATCTCTCCTTACTCATTTCATAGGTGGGTCAGTTTCTGTCTGCCTTCTCCCAAGTACAGAAGATCCACAGTGTGGGGACTGGTCTGACTTCCCCACATCTGCATTGCTGGCACTTTCCCTAGAGTGGTATTATTAGTTGTTCACAATATATTTATGAAAAGCATGAATGAGTGAGCTTGTGGACTACGAACTCCCACAGTTGCATGGCTATTGCATGGTGGAGACAGGATTGGAATCAGGCTGTTATCCTGCCGGGCCATCCCTGCATGCGGGACTGGCGCGTGGGTAGCCAGCACTAACTTAGCAGTTAATATATTTGGTCCATACTGGGGGCTGGAAAAACAAACAAACAACTCAGGCCCTCACCTGTGAAGGAAGCTCTACCAGTGATTCAGGTGAGGCAGCCGCTGAGCGACACAGGACAAGGGGCAGCAACTGCCTGCCTGAGGTTCGGTGTGGGGAACAGGAGGGACTGCAAACAGCCGCTGCCTGTGTCACGTGTGCGCCCACTGGGCCTTCGTTAGAAAAGAGCCCTGTGCCGCTCACTGCACATGACTCCACATGTGAGAAAGGACAGCCCCCTCCCCCAGGAACACGCAGCACTCAGGCAGGGGGGGCCCAGGTAATCCGCTGCTCTCCCCGTGGACTTTCCCTGTCTGTCTGGAGACTGTGAACAAAATCCAACGAGCAAGTTAAGTAAGGCACCTGCAGTCTCCGTGGAAGGCATACTGCCCTGGGATGAAAATGTGATCACTTTTTTCATCTGGGCACCTTCGCCCCGCTCCACCCAAGGCAAGGAGGTTTAAAGGGCTTTAAGCCAGGCTGGGTTTGACGCAGAGTGTTTACACAAAGCCTGGAGGGCAGCGCAGGTGTCTGGGAATTACTGTTGCCTGTACTACAGGACGGAGACGGCTTCTCTGCAGCCCCGGTGAGGTTACAGGTGAGGGGGCTCTAGCCAATTAGTCTTTGCTTATGGGGCAGTTAGACTGCCGGGTAGTGGTACTGCGGGGAGCAAGGGGCTGCTTCCTAACTGAACGCGTGTCAGTAGTCTGGCTCTGCCTGCCCCTGGGCCCCAGCCTCCCCGGCCCCTTCGTCCTCCCTCTGACAAAGCCAAAGGCTAGTGAAGAGCTGGTGAGGAAGTTCCAAAACAGGTCATGGTTTTGAAAGAAGAGACATAGGAGCTAGGAAACCCAAGCTTCTGTGAAAAGTGCTACCAAAGGCCACAACGGGTGTTCCACGCTGGTCTCAGCTTATTGATAACTTTGGGGGCTGAATGACACTCTATGAAGCCCTTTCGGAGGACTAGATAGAAACAAAGAGGACAAGGAAGCAATCAGAGGTATAAAAAATATCTCTGAGATAAGAGATGAGATAAAAAATGGAGGTGGGGACAGAGGACAGAAATTCTTATTCAAAGCTGTAGAGTGATGGACCATGAGCAAGTGTGAGTGAGTGACTGAGTCTCTGTGTTAGAAATCCCAACTGAAGACACTTTGAACACCCAACTGGGGATGTCTGAAAATGGCAGATCTGACACATGGCATCATAGGATATCTGTAAACCTCTGCTAGGGAACCAATTATTGGAATATTCTTGTCATGCATGGAATCTTTCAGCTAAAGGACCAAATGAAAAAAATATACACCCCCAAACCCTGGCACATGGACCAACCTCCCTCTCCCACCTTAGCCTCACCAGTGCCTATTTCAGGGCTCTGGCAGAGGCTAATATGAAAACAATCTGAGTTTAACTTAACCTTTAGTGCCTCCAAAGGTAATTAAAGAATTGGGCCAGACTCAAGTCTTCTTTGGGAGCAGGCTGGGAGGCCTTTCAGAAATGAAGACTTGGTGCTGGTCCTTTCAAACAAATCTCCTTCCGCCCTCCTAGGTGCTGTTACGAATAATTACTTAATCAGAGCAGCACCGGATTCATGCATCACAGTGTCTGCAATTAGCAGCTCCTGTAAAAGGTCCAGGTGAGCCTCCTTTAGGGTGGCGATGAGACACTGGGATAATGCTTCCAGAGAACGGGCTCTAGCAAACACAAGGATGCCTTCCTGAACTGCCGTGCTTGGGTCTAGTCTCTTCCCTCCACCATGGCATTTTCAGCCTGCCGGTAGCCTGCAGCACATGTCTGTTCCCAGCATGGGACAGTAGGATCCTCTTGCCCTACAGGGACCAGATCCCTCCTGTCATTAAGTATCTGGCTCACAGCAGGTGCCCCAGTGCTGGGGAAACGTTCAGGAACATTGAGGAGAGGACACTGCATGCCATGGGAGCTTGAAAGAGGGAGAAAGAGTGAGCCTACAATTCCCTTAAGTATGTGGGCTCTGATATACTGGAATGCAAGCAGGTGAGGGTTGATTCTGCTTAGCATAGTTTTAGCAGCAATAACCAGTCATTCTGCTTTAAAAGAATCCTGGGGAGACAGGCAAGAGTGAGCAGGCTCTGGGGGCAGAGCTGAGTACAGATCCTAGCTCTGCCTTCTTTGCTAAGACTATGGACAAGTTACTTTCTAATCTTCAGTTTCCTCATCTGCAAAATGAAGGTGATAATAGAACTAGCTAATAGGATTATGGGGAAGATTAAAATGTACTCAAGTGCTCAGCACCATGCTTGCCACAATGGTAGGTAGCACAGCACACTAAGTAGCTGTTGGCTATAATCTCATTCGTGGTTGTGGACACCAGGCAGCATGGTGATTCACCAAACAGGAAAGTATGGAATTAAGATCATGCATGTGGTATTTTCATATGAAATGACTGTATGAAGCCATCCAGCAAGATATGAATCTCCTCTGTTGTTTTTCAGAGAAGTCAGATATCTCCCAGGTCCTACAGATGGTAAATGCCAAAACTGAAGTTCCAAGTTAGGTCTCTTAAACAGAGGTTTACTCATTTGCTCACCTACCACCACCTCGAGTTTCCCAAAGGTGCCTGTATCTGCCTTTCCATCAGGCACAGTGAGGGCTTTCCCACAAGAGACAGAGCATGAACCAATAACAAGCAGTGAAACTGAGGCAATAATAAAAAAAATCTCCCAACAAAAAGAAAGACCCAGACCAGATGGATTCACAGATGAATTCTATCAGACCTACAAAGAAGAACTGGCACCTATCCTATAGAAATTATTCCATAACATTGAGAAGGAGGGAAACCTTCCTAATTCAGTCTATGAAGCCAGTATCACCTTGATACCAAAGCCAGGAAAGGATGTAACAAAAAAAAGAAAACTACAGACCAACATCCCTTATGAGCATTGACACAAAATCCTCAACAGAATACTAGCAAACTGAATTCAACAGCACATCAAAAAGATAATTCACCATAATCAAGTGGGTTTTATCCCAGGGATGCAAGGATGGTTCAACATACATGAATCAATAAACATGATTCACCACATAAACAGAAGCAAAAGCAAAGACCATACGAAAATATCAATAGATGCAGAAAAAGCATTTGATAAAATCCAGCAACCGTTCATGACAAGAACCCTCAATAAACTAGGCATAGAAGGAACATATAAATTATAAAAGCCATATATGACAAACTCGCAGTCAACATCTTACTGAATAGGGAAAAGTTGAAGGCATTCCCACAAGAACTGGAACCAGACAAGTGTGCCTACTGTCACCAGTTTTATTCAATGTAGTACTGGAAGTCCTAGCCAGAGCAATCAGGCAAGAGAAAGAAATAATGAGTATTCAAATCAGGAAAGAGAAGTTCAAACTGTCCCTGTTTGCCAATGATATGAACCTGTTTCTAGAAAAACCTAAAGACTCTACCAAAAAACTTCTAGAATTGATAAATAAATGCAGCAAAGTCTCAGGTTACAAAATCAATGTACACAATGCAGTAGCATTTCTGTATACTAATAACAATCAGGCTGAGAGTCAAATCAAGGACTTCATTTGAGCCAGGTTACCACTGCTCAAATTAAATTGTGTTATGTGTAATTCCAGTTTTTACTTTTTAGTGCCTAAAACCTCTCTCTCTCTCTCTCTCTCTATATATATATACATATATGTGCGTTCTCTTATCCTTAGAGAATGCATCATTTCATGTAAAAACAGGCACAAGCAAAGGAATTATTCAGGAGATTGCTAATAAAGTACTTCTTAAAAAGCAATCTTTGGAAGAGTTTAAAATACTGACATTGAACTTGGAAAAAGATGAGTTAAACTAATTAATGGTACAACCTACAAGCAAAGATGGATAAAGTTCCCTATTAAACCCATTAAGACTATTCTTGGTAACCTGATTTGAAGAGATTTTAATGTTTCCCTTGATTCTAATGATAATCTTTCATGTGGAAAAAGAAATACATTTAGAACTTGTATAACATTTGTAAATGTGCATTAGTGGAGTAACACTTATTTTTTTTCCCCTGAATAATCTAGAGAAGGAAGGTTAGTTAGATGAAATAAGCTTTTAAAGCGTCTCATAAAAATCCACAGCCTTTTCCACACTCTGGGGGGAAAAAGTCATTGAATATGTAAAATATTGGTTAGAAATGCCAACTCTGGCTTTTAATCGTGCTCCCTAGCCAGTGGGTGAGCGTTGCCCTACACGGGAGACCTGGAATAGATTAGCAACATTATAACCAGCAGTTTTACTGAAAGGCTTCGTGGCCAACCAGAGTTTTTAGGCTTTTAACTAATAAAGACTAAAAACTGGAGAAATGACAAGTGCTGTTCTCACTTAAGGTCAGCAATGGCAGGTACACTAAGACGAGGTTCGGGAAACAGGCTCGACCTGGACTAGTGAGAAAGCCGGGGAGGGCAGAGCCCTAGGAAAGGCCGGGCTGGGGAGGGCTGGTCCCTGCTGGGCCATCGCACTGCACACAGGCAGACTGAGGGTCTGAGAGTCACTCTGCCTTTTGTTACCATATGAGCTCGGTGGCCAATGGCAGTCATGGGAGGCTTCCATGCAGAGGCAGGAATTGAGCCGAGCGAGGCTCACATACAGGGAGGACTCAGAGAGGGAGAAGACATTCTAGGCAGGTCTTAGAACTAATGAGCCTATTTTGAATGAAATAATTTTTTTTTAAAACTGATTTACACTTAAAATTAGTTCTGCCCAAATTAAATACACCAATTTTAGCATAATTAAATCTATTTCTAAATCATAAATGTGTATAAAAATCATAAACCTATGTATATATATGTTCTGTACATCTGTTTAAAGATATTCCACTATATTATATATTATATTAATATATACATCCCAAGGGATGACTTCTGACACAGCTAGTACTGATTGCTCCAGGACTGATGCATGAGCCCATGTATCTGTAAGAAGTTTTAGTGACAGAAGACATATTTTTAGGATACACATAAGATGAATCACCATTCTTAATGGGCAACTTGTGTCCACTTTAACCTGTTCAAATTCAACATCCAAATCTAGGCATTATTAAACATAGTTTTAGTTTCTATTTTTATTGCCTTAAGCATCAATATATGCATGTATGTTTTTACTCATAAACATACGATAAACTTGTATTGTTATTTAATGGGGCAGAAAGCCACAAAGGATTGGTGGAGGACCATGTATGCCAAGCTTGCGATTTGAGATCAGATCCTGAGGGTGATGGGAAGCTTACGAGGTATCTGGGACCTGGGGATGGCTCTTCTATTTGGGGGTGGGAGGAGGACACTGGTACACTTCCATTTGCAGATGAGGTGGGGGGACCAGGAGTAGATTTAGGACACATGTGGGGAACCATGAGCTCCTAATGCCCCACCCCACAATACGCCCTGGTCTAGAGGGGACAGTGCCATGGACATATGGGCTGATGGAGGGGTGGGAACACTAAATCTTCTTGTGACAAAGGTCCAGCAGCATCTCCAGGGGTGCTGAAGTCTGGGGTGAGAGAGTGGAGGCAGGAGCTGCAATTTAGGGCAGAACAAAACGGTCCTGGAGATGCTGGGCCAGAGGCTGCACAGCCTCTGCACTTTCGTGCTTCTGGTGGACTGATGGAAGATGAAGATACATAAGTCAGGGTCTAAGGAAGAGCTGCCTCCGAAACCATAAAGGGTGTCGTAGCCTATTCCACATCCTGCTCACTTGACTGTTGACTCGTCATTCTTCTCACCCTGCAGGTCACACAACTCACTCTCAATCTGTCTCCCCTTTTCCTCAGGGCATCAATTGGTGTAGTGACTTGGCATGAAAAGCAGTTGGCATCCAAGCCTCAAGGGACCTCCTCTGTGCTCAGAGAGGAGCTTGTGACTGGCACAGAAATATTAGCTATTATTATTTCTATTTCTAGTAAAACCACTATATTTGATCAAAATTACCTATTTAGAAGTCCAGCATCTAACACAGCAGCAAGACTTAGCTCCCAATTTCTCTTTCCCTCCTGAACATCATATATAAATAATAACTTGAACAGAAAAAAAAAAACCCATAGATTTCATTCTCAGTAAAACTAGAAGAGAGATATGAGCCTGGCTTAAACAGTACAACAGAAGCCACCCAGATGGAAATAAAAAGTAAAAGGTCCAGGTGGGCCAATAAAAAGACAAAGAAACAACAACAAACTCAGCAAAAATATGTTTCCTATTGGCAAAGAGCTCCTTCTGAAGTGACAGACTTCTCGTTCAGCAAGAACTAAGGGATCTGGCGGAAGGGACAGGATGTAGATTAAGCAGAAGCTGTACAGGACAAAAAAACAATAAAGATAAAAGGAAAAGAGTGAAATGGACTGCTGGCAGCACATCTCAGAAAATGCCTCCAAATGTGTTATTCCTGTAGGCAAGAGGCTCACTCCAAAGTACAGCTTGGGCATGGCAAGGGGAAAGAAAATTGAAGACAGAGTGAGCACAGCTGATGAGAAAAACCCTCTTGGACTTGATCTGTTTCATAGAAACAGAAAAGATAGGACCGCACAGAGGGGCCATTTTCACAGGAAGCCGTCGGTCAGTGGTGAGTTACTGAGTTACTGCCTTTGACTCAGAAGTCAATAAAGATAGCCTGGTTCCTCCCCTTCCATCCACAAGGCTCCCTTTTGAATGGTTGGGCCAGTAAAATCTAACTTATTTTAATAATAGTGTTTTTTTGAAGGTGTGATTTTTTTAAAAAAAATTTCAGAATATTATAGGAGTACACGGGTTTTAGTTACACAATTTACTTTTATACACTTCGAATCAAAGTTATAAATGTGCCCTTCACCCAGATAGTGTGCATTGCACCCATTATGTGTGAAATTACCCATCCCCTCCTCCCCTCCCCACTTGGTTTCCATTGAATTTTACTTCCATATGTGCACAGAAGTGTTGACCAATTGGTTCCAATTTAGTATTGAGTACATGTGGTGCCTGGTTTTCCATTCTTGCAGTATTTCACTTAGAAGAATGGTCTTCAGTTTCATCCAGGTTGTTACAAAAGATACTAGATCACCATTTTTTATGCTGAATAGTACTCCATGTTATACATACACCACATCTTATTAATCCACTCATGTCTTGATGGGCACTTGGGCTGTTTCCACATCTTTGCAATTGTGAATTGTGCTGCTATAAACATTGGAGTACAAATGTCTTCTTTACAAAATGTCTTTTTCTCCTTTGGGAAAATATATAGTAGTGGGATTGCTGGATCAAATGGTGGGTCTACTTTTAGTTCTTTGAGCTATCTCCATACTACTTTCCATAGAGGTTGAACTAGTTTGTCATCCTACCAACAGTGTATAAGTGTTCCTTTCTCTCTGCATCCACACCAGCATCTGTTGTTTTGGGACTTTTTGATAAGAGCCATTCTCATTGGAGTTAGGTGATATCACATTGTGGTTTTGATTTGCATTTACCTGATGATTAGAGATGTTGAGCATTTTTTCATGAGTTTGTGGGCCATTAGTTTATCTTCATTTGAAAAGTTTCTGTTCATGTCTTTTGCCCACTTTTTAATGGGGTTGTTTGATTCTTTCTTGTTGATTTGCTTGAATTCTTTATAGATTCTGGTTATCAGCCCTTTATCAGATGTGTAGCATGCAAATATTCTCTATCATTTTGTAGGTTGTCTCTTTGCTCTATTGACTGTGTCCTTGGCTGTGCAGAAGCTTTTTAATTTGATAAGGTCCCATTTATTTATTTTTGTTGTTGCTGTGATTGCTTTTGAGGTCTTCTTCATAAATTCTTTGCTTAGGCTGATACCTGTAAGTTTCTCCAACATTTTCTTCTAGAATTCTTATAGTTTCATACCTTAGGTTTAAGTCTGTTATCCATTGTGAATTAATTTTTGTGAGTTGGTGAGAGTTGTGGATCCTGTTTCAGTCTTCCACATGTGGCTATCCAATTTTCCCAGCACCATTTATTGAAGAAGGATTCTTTCCGCCAGTGTATGTTTTTGTCTACTTTGTCAGAGATCAGATGGCAATATGAAGATGATTTCATATCTGGGTTCTCTTTTCTGATCCATAGGTCTATGTCTATTTTTGTGCTAGTACCATGCTGATTTTGTTACTATGGCCTTGAATCATACACAAATCAGTAGCTTTCATATACACCAACAGTCAAGCCAAGAATCAAATCAAAGATGCAATACCTTTCACAATAGCAACAAAGAACATAAAATACCTAGAACTACGTTTAACAAAGGAGGTGAAAGACCTCTACATGGAGAACTACAAAACACTGAGGAAAGAAACTGCAGAGGATGTAAAAACATGAAAAAACATCTGCTCATGGATTGGCAGAATCAACATTGTTAAAATGTCTACACTACCCAAAGTGATTTACGGATTCAGTGACATCCCCATTAAAATACCAATGTCATTTTTCACACATCTAGAAAAATAGTTCTATGTTTTGTATGGAACCAGAAAGGACCCCAAATAGCCAATGCAACCTTATGTAATAAGAACACATCGGGAGGCATCACTTTACCAGACTTCAAGCTATACTACAAGGCAATAATAGTTTTTTTAAAAAGGGCTGGCATGTTGATTTAAAAAAATAAGAGAAATTAGGTAAAAGAGCAGCAAAACTTATCACAAAACACTCAGCAGAAAAAAATGGAAAAGCTGAAAATGTGGATCAAGTATAACACCATGAATTAAAATAAAACAATAAAGCCATATACAAGAACCCAGAAAAGAGATAAAGAGTCCGGGGAGGAAATGGCATGTGAGCATTTATGGGAACATGGGAAAATGAAGCTGACGTTGGAGAAGCACAAGGGAGAACAGACACTGTGGAAAAACAGTAAGGGAAAAGGATGCCAGAGATGAGGAAACTGTATGCCAGGAAGAGGAAATAAAGAATTGCAAAGGATTAGAGATTAAATGACAGCTACAGAGGAGATGCAAAGGCAACCCCACATGTGGATAACTGAAATTTCTGAAGAAACAAAAGGAAACAATGGAACAGGACATATATTTAAAGTACAATTTGTTAAACCATTCCTGATATTTCATGGAGTTGAATCTCCATGTTGAAAAGACACAGTGTAAGCCAGGAAAATGGAGCTAGAATGGTCAATACTAAAATCTATCCTAATCAAGTTAGCAGATTTTAAAAATAAAGAAATATTAACATAGCAGAAAAGATAACCCAAGTAACTTATAAGAGAAAAAGAAGTAAGGCTGCTCTCAGATTTCAGCACAACATTATTCAAAGGTAGAAGCCAGCAGAACAATATCTATAAGACAGTCAAGAAAAGAAAATTGAACCAAGAATTTTGTATCCACCTGAGCTCTCTTTCAAGAATAAATACAACAGAAAAACAGTTCTGTACAATAACCTGGGACTACTGTTCTCAGGAGCCCTCCTGAAGGAGATACCAGAGAACTGTAGTCAACTGAGATGACTTGGGAAATACATTTATTTATGAATGAGAAAAGGTGGAGACTGGGGTGGCAGGTAAGAATGCAAATGCAATGTGCCCTGACAATGAAGAAATGATACAACTAACAACAACAACAACAACAACGAGGGAAGGAATCAAGATGCAAAGTAGAGCAAGTTTGCAGATTGCCTGATATATGATAGTTGGGGGTCAGATAAAAGCATTAAAAGATGACAAGTGGAATAATATAGAGTGAACATTTCCTAAAACAAAGGTTAAACTCTAGGAAGATGATTTTATTAACTATTATCAAGTGGCAGGAGAAAGGGAGGAGAGGTAAAAAAAAAAAAAAAAAAAGACGGGAAGAGAAAGGAAGAAGAATTATGTCAATTTTTTCACTATTTAAAGTGACAACATTCCTAATTTTCAGAAGAATTATACGCACACATGCTGTTCTACACAAAATAGAACACACAATAGGAAAAAAAAAGAGATAAAGGAGAACATTAAAAAATAACAGAGATAATAGGACCAAGCATAACTTCTTACATCAATAAATCTAAATGGGTTAAAATTCACCTATCAATAAGACTTTACTTTCAGACCAAGTCACAAAAAGAAGTCTAGCTCCACACTAATTTTGTAAGAAATATAATAATGGCAAAGTGATTTAGAAAGGTTACTAGATGTTTTGACTCCAAAATTCCACTTTGGGACTAAAACCTACAGATATGCACATATACATGTTTGAAGTAACATGTACAAGGCTATCAATTACATCATTGTTTGAAAGCACAAATGGCTGGAAACAATTCAAATATCCATGATTAAATCAATTATAGTCCATTCACCCAATGGAAAACTATATAGCTATGTGTGTGATGTGCAAAGATCTCCAAGAGAAATTAAGTTAAAAAGGCAAAGTGCAGAACAGTGTGTTATATGCTGCTATCTGTGTTAAGGGTTTGTGGGGGGTAATAACCTGTATGTGTGTTTGCTTCTATAGGCATCAGGAATCTCTTCGAGGATACATAGGAAGTTAATGGCTTATGTTTTAGGAGGTGGTAGGAGCTGGACCAAAGGTAGACAGGAATGGGAGGAAGAAATTTTGTTTCTTTTAATAGTTCTTGGTTGTGATGTGAATGTATACCTCTTCAAAAAATTAAAGTTTGCTTCCTTGTGTGCCTCCCCCACTAAGCCATGCGCTCCCTGAAAGCAGGGACCACATGTTCCTCTTCCTCAGTTGCCTCCCAGCGCCAAGCTCAAGGCCTGCAGCACCACAGGTGGCCAGTAGAGTTTTGCAGAATGAATACAGGAATGCAGGGCAGGGCAATGGCCCCCAGGTGGAGCAAGCTCCAGTAACAGGATCCTTGAGATCTGTTAGCTGCAACTCAAGACAGTGTGCACAATTCTTCAGTTCTCAGGCCACATGCTAACATTTTTCCTTTTAGCCCAGAAGGGTAAAATAATTCCAAAATGCAGGATTTTTTAATCAACACAATCTGTGTGCTGTTTTCTATTCTGCCCTGTGACCTTGGGCAGGTCTAAATTCAATTCCAGCACTCCCTGAGCCAGACACTCTGGGGGATACAGACATGATTAAGACTCAGCCCTTGCCTGGTGCTCCGTCTCCCCTGTCCTGATTTGTAAAAGGAGAACGCTTTCCCTCCACTGAGCTGGTGGAATTTTAACAAGGAAGACACAGCCATTTCGCTCCCAGAATCCTCCTGCCTGGAGAAGCAAGGCTTAGTGTAAATTGTGTGTTCCTTTGGGGAATCTTCTCTCAACCCCACCCAGGAAGATTCTATCGGCCCCTCCTTGGGCTTTCCCCAGGGCCCTCTCCTTGCAGTTCCACCTTTCCGTGCTATGTCGCAACCTGTTGTTTCTTCTGGACTCTGAGGTCAGACGCAGCAAGGATTCTGCAGCAGTCACATCTGTATCCACCCCCAGTGCTCAACAGGGTGCCTGGCCAAAAGTGGCCACAGGTATGTGTTTTCAGGAGGCACAAAGCAAAGAGGGAATATGCTAAGCTAGGTGAAAACACTGCCCCCACCACCATAAAAGCACCAAGAATAAATATGGTAAACAGGTCAAACAAGGTGGCTAGCATGCACCTTTGAGGATGTGGTGGAGAGATCCAACCACCATTAACTTCCAGGCAGGGAATGGACGTGGGGGAAGGGAGCGGCAGGGAGAAAGAACCATGTGTAGGATCCTATGATGTAGCATAAAGATACACATTGTCTCAGTAAAGCCTCAGGATGCCCTGGGAGGGCGATACTATTACCTCCACTGCACACCTGAGAATACCAAGGCCTCAACAGGTTAGGGATCTTGCTCACTCCAGCCCACATCTCCCTCCCCAACACACACAAAGGCCAAAGCAAACACATGAGGCCAGGACCAAAGGACTGAAATCCATGCTCTTTACCCAGCCATGGTGCCTTGCTTATGGAAAGGATGGCTTAACTATTCTATCACAGATAGCACACTGACTCCCCTTGCCCGAGGAAGGGAATCACCAGGATGCCCGGCACCTCCGAGTTCAGGGTTCTGAAGGCTGAAATCAGGTCTATGGGTTCACAGATTGGTGCTAACACACCCTGCTAACATCTCAGACCTCAGCCCAGCCTGGCAGCAGCCTAGGGATCCCCGCATCTCATTTTCACATTTCTTTGCATATTGTGATTGAGGGATGCTAGAATGATCCCACACACCTGGCTTGTTTCCGTACTGGCTTCTCATTCCTGTCTAGGTAGTTACCACTAAGTAATTTAGTTTATCTGTGTCTCTGCAAGCTTATTTTGAAAACCATGGAATGCTGCTTACAGAAAATTAAGCTTCATTTTCTTTAAGCATCCAGCCAATAGTGCAGGCAGGAGATGGTGATTTGGAGGTAACTGGCGTATGCATATGTAAACATGATGCATTTAGCAAATTATGTAGACTTCACACTTCAGAGCATTGAAGAAACCAAAGGTACCTTCCAAGGAAACTTTAGTGCAATAGAGTCATTCTGAAAGGAATACAGAATTATTGGTTTGTAAGAATAGCTGAGCCCAGATATGAATGGAAAATAATGGTTTATAATGTGGAGCATGGGCATAAACAAGAATTTGAACAGGGCTAATTTTAAGTGGTAGTACGGCATCTCTAAGGACTCCCAGGAATTATAGCCCATAACATTCCATGAGCTTGAATTCATGGTGTGATGAGGTTGTACAATTCAGATTCAATTCCACTGTGACTCCTCATGCTTTTCACAATTTCCCAGCATATGTTTTTCTCCTTAAGCCCAGAGAGAGAATTCTAGATCTTCCTTGAGTTCAGAACACAGTGCAATAGTTACAGCTTCCCTGCAATTACACACCCTTTCCATTCTCCGGCAGGCCCTGTTGCCTCGGACCCTTCTAATATCACATCGGCAATAAATTGCACCGGTAACATGATTGAATTGAAAGTATCGCTCCAGAAGGGCAACCTTACGACTGAGAGGTATGGATTTAAAATCCTTGGGCAGGTCAGGTTAGAGCAGTTGGGCTTAAGTGGTTTCCCATTTGTGTACCAAAGTACAGGGGTCCATGTGTCTGCAGTGAAGAGGCCCGCTGCCTGGCAGTGCTCAAACCACCAGCTGCGGACTGCATGTGGCACCAGTGCAGCTCGGTTTGTCCCATTCATCGACACCAGGACTAGGAAGATGTTCCAAGAGCCGCTGCATATATGAAACACCTTCTATTGCCAAGACCCACGCTAGCACGTTCCCTTCATTTTCTTTTTTTCATATAATCCTGGTGATAACCCATTGGAGTCATTATTATTCCCATCTCACTGAGGTGGAAACTGAAGCTTAGGGAGGTTAAGTGACTTTTTTCTGGCTGCCACTGATTGAGTGCTTCTTATATGACAGGCAACATACACACAAACACGATCTCACTGAATCATCACACCAACTCTCTGGGAGGCAGGGATTGTAATTAATACGCATTTTCCAGGCTGTAACCAGAGGAAGTTACCAAACATGTCTAAGTCAAGGAGCTAATAAGTGACAGAGCTGGGACTCACATTCAGGTCACAGCCACTACCCTGTCTGTCCTGCTCTGTCCTGCATTCCTACCTTTCATAAAGAGGTTCTCACTGTGGAAACTGAGGACAAGCTGGGGGAGAAATACCTGGGGCATGCAGAGGTCGTGTTGGTCTCCAGTACTTAAGCTTCCCTGTTCTCCTCCACTCCACCCCCAAACACACAACACACACACAATTCCAAGTGACAGACTCATTAACCCTCACAACAATGCTTTGAGGCAGGCACTGTTATCATTCTCATTTCACTGCTGGGGAGGCTGAGGTTTGGAGAGGCTACATAAACTATTCAAATTCTGTGTGATATTAAGTAACGGGGTCAGGGTTCACACCCAGGTTGACTCCAGGCCCTGTACTCTCAGCCAGGAGCCCACACAATAGTTAATGTAATAATTACAGGCATGTTACTGATAGTCCAAGAGCTGCTTCTAATTAGGGTTCTGTCTCAGGATGAGGAACAAACGCTGAAAATTATGACCCATTAGTAAATTTTCTATAAGACTTAAGTCAAATAGTATTTAGCTGTACTTTTACAAACTACTACAATGCTTACAACAGAGAAAAAAACAGAAACAAATGTCTAATGTTAGGGGTTAAATGATGGTTCACAAGTATGTTAGAAATCTAAGATGTCATTAAAAAGTATGACAAAGAGGGATATTATGGTGTGGAACATGTTCATGATATCTTAAGTGAAAAAATAGTTTAAAAATGTATCTATGGTTTGGTCCTATTTTTGTAACATGAAATGGACAGTGTGGGTGTGTGCAGTGAGCGAGGGAGACAGAAACAGGAGGGAGGGAAGATACAGAGTAAAAGGTCAACAATGTGTCCATCCCATGATAGAGCATGGTCACTGCTTTCTTCTTTTGCCTGTTGATGTTTTCCAGTTTCCTACAATTAACACTGTAGGAATTAAAAACAATTACAATTAATCACTGTAACTATCATACTGATTTTTAAAGGTTTTCTGGGGGGGACGGAGGACCTAAGAACTTGGATGTAGTTGAGAATGAGACCAAAACAGTCCAATGAGACCCAGAAAAGATTGCTAGAGACCAGAACGGCATATCCCCGAGTCTAGAGTATGTGGACATTTCTAGAAAAATGTTTCATGGTGAAATTCATTTGGCAAACTTTGTTGACTTGCACTTCAGTCTCATGTCAAAGAAAGTTTATTTAAATTTGCTTCAGCTGGAGGTTCCCTAATTTCTATGACCACAGAACCATGTTTTTGTGTGTAGGACATGATCGCAGCTCTGAGGAACCCAGTTTGGGAAGTATTTGCCTAGAGAACAAAATGTATTCATTTCTACAATCTATGCATAGTGCAAATGCCAACCTTTCCCTCCAGGAATTTCCCTTCTGTAATTCCTGTAAAACTAATGAATTTTTGGTCTCCACATCCCCCATAAATACTTTCATAATTTAAGGAAAAGAAGAAGAAAAATTCTTACTCCCTATAAACATGGGATACCTAGATCTGTAGACATAATTTCAAGCCAAAATACTCTGTGAGTATGAAACACTTTCTTTTTTCCGTGTGGCTGCTGCTGACACTGCTGAGCGTGTTATTACTAGGCGCTATCCTTGTTTTTGCACGCTTGCCGCGGGAGCCGGGTCAGCCAGCCTGAGGATGACGCAGAGGAGATCAGCAGGTGGCAGGGACAGTGAGGGCCAGGACCAGGAAGCAAGCGTGCAGCAGGGTGGCAGTGACTGCTCTGATGATATTAGGTCCTCCTGGAGCCTATTCTTCCTTGGCCATGAGATCCCAAGTAGGGGTGTGACCTAATGACATTCAGGTTTTCACAAATATATCCTCGCTAGTCCCTAAGTGGGAGTCTGTGGCATCAAGATTTGGGGTCTTACAGAAAACGTGGCCTCAGGCATAACTCACTGCCTAGTGAAGCCTGCTGTGCCCAGAGTGTGGGTGGCCAAGACAGGAGGACAGGAGAGAGGCCCCCTTAGGGATCCAAGATCCATCTGGAGGAGGGACCTTCTGTGTCAATATGCCGGAGCTTATCGCCCATAATGGAATATGTACATAGCTAAGACTCATTAATCCAATTTTCTATCTCAAGAGATATTAGAATCCTGACAAGAACAAATTCCTGAGAGGGTCAGAATTCATCTTTTATTTATTTTGTTTTCTTTCCTAATACTGTGATGCTGTGAAACCCCCAGTGACTCCGGCAGAAACCACCCACTTATCTGAGGTTGTCGTTCTGTACGCAGCAAGGGTCTTGCTGAGACAGCTTGGCAGGGCGACTAGACAAAGGCCAGATCTGTTTGGAGGTGACTTCTCCAGGATGGACGGATTCTCTCTTGTGAAACTGGGCTGGAGCTAATTCAAAAAGTCTCTGGGTAAAAGTGAATTCTGAAAGCCTCATTTTTCTACTTTCACCGAGAAGCGGCTTAAGTAGTTGCGGAGAAGACTTTGTAGCATGGTTATCACATTAGTCTTGGGAAAGAGAAATCGGTCTGCTTTGTAAAGAGCAGGGCGGGGACTCGGACACCAGTGTCAGTAATATTCACGAGCATTCAGATTCGGGGCACAAGGTTCTCCCCTGCAAACGGAAGCCTGAAGGAATCTGCAGACACTCGGGGAAGCACAGCCAGAGCCCAAGCGGTCCTGGTTCTGACACTGTCACCCCTTGCCAGCTGTCAGCATGGAAGGAACACAGGGTCTGCTTCCCTGTGTACATGCACGCGCGCACGCGCGCACACACACACACACACACACACACACACACACGCACACAGCTGCAATGGGCCACGGGGGTGGGGAGGGGGAGAGGGAGTCCCGTCCTGCCCTTCTGCACTCTCATACTGCAGGTGACAGACTTGTTCTGAGCCTGTGTGTGGTCTGCTCCTCTGAGGCATAAGGCAGATGGGAGCGTGCCAGCACAGGACCGGACTGCTTCTACCATCACCCAGGGCAGGACACCCTCTCAAAAGGCACCTAAGCACGTGACACCGAGCCTACCGGCAGATGGCGTTGAAGGAAACGCAGCCAGCACTGAAGGGGACGGAGCAAAGGAGAAGGGAAAGCATCCTGTGTCTTGGCTCCTGGCTCCGAGGTTTGGAGTCTGAAGGACACTCTTACTGAAACAGCTGGCGTCTGGCAGCTCAACTTCACTGCTGAAAAGGTAGAAAGCCCAGGGCAGTGAGGGTTACGGGCGCAGGATGCACTGCTCCTCTGGAACAAGGCCACTTCTCATTGCAAAGATCAGACCACCAACAAACCCCTGTGCGTTCCTGTCTCTGGACCTCCGCAAACGCGAACATCACTCACAAGCTGCTGTGCTCTCCTTGTGACGTTTGAGATGTCACTCCTGCGAATACTGGCGAAAACAACATTCCTATCTCACACACTGTCATGCAGACTAAATGAAGGTCATGTAATACCTCAGGCATGAGCACAGCCTACAGTGGGTGTTTAACAAGTCAGATTTTCCTAGAACGCTCATTCTCTGGCCTATGTACTGAGGACTCTGAGTGAGCAGCCGAATAGAAAATACATTTGTAAGTTCGAATATAAATAGTATTTCCAAAATAAGCAGACCTAGAAATCTTTAAACAGGCTCATACCAAAAGCAGAACCCAGATGACAAGGACTTGGGAAAATCAGACAGGTCAGCTTAACACCAACTGGCGTCTAGCGGCTGTAACAGGAAGAATTTACCTAGTTCTTACGTAGTTTTGACCACAGGGGCCTGGTATGCCTTTGGAGGCTTCTGGAAGGAAGCCAACCAACCCACCTTCGAGTGAAGAGTTCCATGAAAGGAAGGGTGCTCAGGCATCAAGTGAGCCTGCCCAGCACTGAAACCATTTGCTGCATTTTAAGAGAACAAAACAATCAAAACACCAGCCTACTGTGGCCCCATGTTCGCAGTGTCGTGAGAACTGGGGAACTGGGAGTAGAGACGGGGAAACCAAGAATGAAGGGGCTTTGCTTGGAGTGCAGGCATTGGCCAATCCTGCAGGCTCACACACAGGTGGGGTGCTGGAGAGCTGCGCCCCCTCCTGCCACCTGGGAAGCCCCTGTGACCCTGCAGCATGCCACGGCACTGACAGCTTTCCTCCGTCCTCCTAGTCGGCGTCACTCACTGGAAGGAAGGAGGGGCCAGGGGGCCAGGGAGCCTCACACCCCTGGTGCCCTCAAGAGTGGGCTGTGGCAAGGGCTCTCCCGACTGCCCGCTGTCTACGTGGAAGGTGGAAGGAGGAAGGAGGCTCCTTAGCTCCACCAGACCAGGAGTAAAACAGAGTCAGCGTGGCCAGAGTCAGCAGCACACGTGGCTTTCAAATTCGAGACTGCAAGACTCTGCAGCTACAGACGGCATTACATTTCTGTCTCTCTTGCAGCAGTGCCTTGCCACAGTGGGAGCTTGATAGGCAGTTGCTACTGGCGACCAATTAAGAGGGCTGAGGCTGCTGTTCTTGCTGCTTTTCTGAACCAAATTTCAAGGGGAAAATTTAAATGACTTAAAAAGTCACAAAAGCAAACTAGAATGCAATTTTTGAGTTACATTATTCCCAACACCTGGATATGTATATATGTAAACAAATAACGTGTAAGGAGCTTCTTTGCTGTAATGATTTATGAATACAAGAAGCTGAAAAAGGTTAAGGCCTCATTTCAAAAAACACATCAATGTAAGTTTGGCAGGGACTAAGGCTGAGGATAAAAACAATCAACAGTGCCCATTATTAGAAGATGAACAAAGAGGGACTCTGTACATCTTAAAGCCACAAACAACAAAACAGTAATAACATTGAGTATAAAAATGAAAGGTTTATTTTCATTAAAGGGCTTGCTATAGCCCCACATGTAGAGACCTATGGACAACCAGCCACAATTCCATCAAAGAAGTCGAGACTGAAACTTCTCTGAATTGCCGTTCAATCTAAACATTTCAAAACCCTAGAAGGAAACCTCTAGCTTTTATTGCCCAGTGTCCACTTTAGGCTGGAACAGTGGTTCTCAACTGGGACCAATTTTGCACTGAGGACATTCAGTAATGTCTGAGACACTTGTGACAACTGGAGGGTACTACTGGCATCTAGCGGATAAAGGCCAGGGATGCTGCTAAACTTCCTACGACGCACAGGACAGCCCCCGTGACAACAGCAAAAAAACCATCCCACCCAAAATGTCAACAGTGCCCAGGTTGAGAAACTCCGGCCCAGAAGAGCAAAGGGGTTTCCTCTGTGCTATTCATGCCTGACTGAGTGAGGTCCACGCAGGTGATAAGAAGGAATAAACGGACACAGGTCCAAACCTCAGGACTCTGGTGAAAAGTGGAACACTCACTGGGTTAACTGCTACTATCAGATGTATAAACCTTTACCCTGCGTGTTTGCCGATACCTTCCTTTCCTCTCCCCTCATTCCCCTCCTTCAGGTAGGTCATAGAAGTGACAATGAATGATTATAGCCTCGAAAGGCATGTGACAGCCATGACACAGACAGATGCAGATGTGTGGACACGCACATCCACAGAGCAGTGCCTGCGGGTCAGGCACATGGCTCTGCCTCCATCAGCGAAGAACCCTAGAGGACTACTCTGCCTCTTCTCCTCCTCCTTGTATTTTTCTGCTTTTTCTCTCCTTATTATAAAAATGTACATTAGAATCTTTTTGAATGTATTAATATAGTTTACCTTGCTTTTAATTATTCCTCTCCCTTTTTTCAAAATATATACCTGAATCATTTTTTAAACAAAAAAATGAAAAAAACAACGAAGTTACTATAAACAATATTAAAAGACAAGTTGGCGGCAGTTTGAAAAAAGGCAGAATCAATATTCTTAATATATAAAGAGTTCTTTAAAATCAATAGGAAAACCATTAAAAATGTAATTGAAAAATTAATGAAGGGTATGAGCAAATGCTTTAGAGAAAGAAGAAATACAAACATCCAATAAACACATACACACAAGTGTTGGACTTCAATAGTAATCAAAAAAAATGTAAATGGAAATAACAATGAAATACTATAGTCCACTTATACAATTGGCAGACATTAAAAATATAACTGCTGCTCATATACTACCGGGGTCAGGTATGAATGTAAATGATCCAATCTTCTTGAACATCATTTTGATTATGGGCAATTTGTAAAATAAATACCTGGTTTCCAATTACAAATGCTATACTTGCTTATATGGAAAGTTTATAAAATACTGAAAAGTATAAATATGAAAATCCAATCACCTATTACTTTAATACTTGAGAAACAAAGACTTTTAACTCTTTGCTGTATCTTTCTGTCTTTTTTCAGGTTGTCTATGTGAATGTGTGTGTCACATTATACATGCAATTTGGTACCTTGCTCTTTTTCACTTAGTATTGCATTGTGAGCATGTTCCTATGCCACCGCTTTATCTTAAAAAACATGATAATTGATGGCTGTATAATATGATGTCATATGGATGTATCTGTATAATTAACTACTCCCCTGCTACTGGACATGTAGGTTTTTCATTCTGCTTTTGTTTTTTTTCTTTTTGTCTATTATAAACAATGCTTTAAAGATCATCATTGTCCCTCAATCTTTTCTGCATTTTCAATGAGTGTTATTTGCCTAGATTGTACTTAGAATGACAGGATAATAAAGACATTGTGAGACAAACAAAAACAGTTACTTTGCCACCAACACACTTGCATTATAGGAATTTCCAAAGGACATGCTGTACTTCAGACAGAAAGAAAGTGACTGCAAACAGAACTTACAAAGTACAAAAAGGGATGCGAGACAAAGAAAAGGGCAAACATGTAGACAAAACTAAGCAAACATGAACTATACAAGAAAATGATAACATCTTAGATGTTAAAAAAAAGTAAAACTTAACCCCCTTAAACAATGCCACATAGGTTTGAGATAAAGTATCCTACAGTTCTTTCTTGTATTGTTTGAGAGGAGGAAAAAGATACTAATTAAGTTTAGATTCTAATAAGTGAGTATGTATGTCAAAATCTCTGGATTAGTTATTAATAGAATAGGAACACAGTGGCTAACTTTAAAATTGACAGACAGCAAAAAATAGAATTAGAAAAAAAATCCAAAAGAAGGAAAGAGAGAAAAAGAATTATGGAAAAGGAAAAACAAAGAAAAAGCAGAAAATGCTAATATGATGGTGGAATTATCATAAATATATATGGGTCGAATCCTGTAGTCAAGATAGAAATTATAACAATGAAAAACAAAACCCAGCTATTTGCTGTTATCAGACAACCAGGACAAAAGGACAAAGAAATGCTGAATTAAAAAAGGATAAAAAAAAAACTGTAATAGGAACATACTAATTACGAGAGCAGCTGTGGCTAAACAAATGATCAGAATATCAGAATTTTAATATCAGAATTCTTAATCATCAAAATTTAAAGCAAAAGGATCACTGAAAATGAAGAGTCAAAACACAATGATAGGTAGGCTTCTATGACTTGGGCTGTGAAAGACACACACACACACACACACACACACTGATAAGAGGTTCACATCCCCAGGAATACAGAGTCTTTCTAAACAGGTATGCACTTAATAATACAAAAGTTAATCTGAGTATATTATATGACATACTTAAATGTCAAGAAAAACAGTATAAAGCATTCAGAAGAAAATATAATTGAATATCTTTATGACCTCATGGTAGGGAAGGATATTTTAAATAAAATCCAAAGGTTGAAAAATTGGACAGTATAAAATTAGCAATTTTTGTGTATTAAAAGGTATCACAAAAAGAGTGAAAATAAGCAGTTCACAAACTGGGAGAGGATATTTGAAGCACACAACTTAAAAAAGGTTAATATCCAGGATAGAAGAACAACAAACACGCTTATAAATAAATAAGAAAAGTACAACCCAATACAAAAATCAACAAGAGACCTGAATAGGAACTTAATGAATGAGAAAACCAGAATGATCAATAAATATAAGAACAGACACCATGAATGCCAAAGATACCACAATAAAATACCATCTCACACACGGTTGGCAATAATTAAAAGCAAAGACAACAAACCAACAAACAAACAAAACAGAAAAGAAGTTTCAGTGTTTTCTGGATGTGAAATAACCAGAACTTTCATATACTGATGGTACAAGTATAAAATGGAATTTTGCCATTTCTAATCAAGTTGGAAACAAGCATTTGTTATTCCTTGGCAATCTCATTCCTAGGTATATGCCCTGAAGAAAAACGTTTCTACATGTATACCTGAGTTTATGCATAAGAATGTTAATATCAGCATTGTTTATGACAAGAAACAAAACTGGAAAAAAGAAATGTCCATCAAAAGTACAGTCTGTTACTGTTTACGATGCTGAATACTATGTAGCAGTGAATGTGTTTGAAATCCGGCTACATGCAGCAGCATAAATCTGGTGAATGCAGCATCAAGGGAAAGAATACAATATGATTGCAACTACAGAACTGTTCTACAGCAAGCAAAACACAGCATC
>CM052447.1:29166339-29191658 GCA_028533085.1 Varecia variegata | reverse complement strand
GGAGTCCAAGACTTTCTAAGTGAAAGAGCTGAGATTAGGCCCTGGGTATGCCTGGCTCCAAAGTCCTTCCACACCCGACTCCAGCAGTGATTTTCACACTTGGTTTGGCAGAGAAGTAAGAGATCACGCTAAGGGGTAAGGTGAAGGCCAAGAGGAAACCAAATTTATGAGCTTCTATAGAAAAGGTACTAGAGGAGACTTGGTTTTGTTTTCTATAAACTGAATTTGACCTGTTTGGTGCCTCCCCAAGGAAGCAGACAAGAGGAGAAGGGACACACACCTCAGGAGTGAGTTGGTGAAGCCATGACCACTTTGTTCAGGTCCCAAATGCACCCTTTCAACGATGGACTTGTGATCCGAAGGATTTCCTTTAATGAGTTCACACATTGTGTTGTAAATTCCTCTCCTTCAGACCAGAATTCTTGAGAGCAGAAACTAAAGCCTAATACACAGCCTGGCCCACTTAAAAGCACATTGGGTAGCGTGATGGATGAAGTGATGTCCTGCCACTCCTGGGGGTGACATTAGCTCTTGCCCTATGGCCCTCCAGCTACTGCATTATGATTTCCTTAACATTTATTTAACAAATACTTCTTTTTGGACAAATGACCAGTTTAAAGATCTGATCCAAGATGACATAACACAGTTTAATGAACCATTAGGGGCTATGCCACGAGTAATTCAACGCAGGAGCAGAGACGTTTAACATGGCTTCTAAGTACAAAGGACACAAACGGCAATTTACAACAGGAAGAACTATAGTTTGCCAAATAAAGAAAAAATGTTCAACCTCACCAGTAATCAAAGCAATACCAATTAAAATAGGAATTGATTTTTGGGAAAGTCTAGCAACATTAATAGGCAACATTAAATAGGCAACATTAAAAAAATCTGCACCTTTTAAAATAATAACTCAGGGTTGGAAAGGATGTGGCAAATGGCCCACGTGTGGGAGTATAAATGGTGCAGCATTTTTGGGCAGATAAGTTGGCAGTCAGTATAGATGAGTCAAAATACCTAAAATTATCTATATTTTTGACCTGTGCTTTCATTTTAACCATTTATCCTATTAAAAATATATACAAAAACTTATGTATAAAGATATTTACGAAATACTTAGAATAGCAAAAAAAAAATGCAAACAACTTAAACTTAGGGACTGGTTAAATACACCATACAACAGAACACCATGCAGCCATCAAAAACCAATTCCTCAAGACAGTAATTTGGGGGAAGTTTGCAATATATCTTAAAGTGAAAATAGCAGGGTTCAAAGTACTACCTATAAAATTATTCCAGTTTTGTTTTTACAAATCCATTTTTTCTGTATTTTCCTTTCTCTGTGTTAGAATAATTAACATTTCCCACGTGTTCAATAATTAACATATATTATCATTTTATTTTTAAAATAGCATAAGTCTCACAGATAAAACTGACCATGTCTCACACTCACATGGGACTTTGTACCATTTCCTAATTCTCTTTTTATTCTCCATGGTAGCCCTGATTTGGAAAGAGCAGAAACAACATGCCCGAGGCCTTCTATTTATGAAATGCCAGAGCCAGGCCTCACACCCAGGTCCTTCATTTCAAGAGCAAAATTCTTTCCATTACACTAAAGCTAGATCTGTCCTTAACCAGTGTCAATTTCCAACATTCATTGTATTTCATGTTGAACTTCTCAGAGTTAACATAACCCAACTGACTTTAAAAACAGCAAATGCAATTATGCCATTTCTAGATGTAAATATTCCCCAATGGGAAAACCTAGCAGCTACTGTATGTTTATAATGCTAATTCTTCCCAAAGAGTTTTTTTTTTTTAATTATAATATGTACGGTAATGAAGAGTTTTGTTTTGTAAGCGTTTTCCCCCAGAATCATGAAAGCACATTCTTTCTTGTAAATTATACATGGCATAATTACAACAAGATGGGCCGTGTTTTGGGTCTCGTTTCAAAGTGATTCCATTTTAAAGCATTCCCTTTAATAAGCACAAAACACGCACAGCCTTCACTGTGGCACTGTCAGGAATTAGCAGACCTATTTTTAAAGGGTAGACACCACCCAGGGGGTTAGTATCAAGTTCTCAACGCCTAAGCTTTAACCCCACCAAAACTTTTTTATCATAATCTTAAGGTCAGGAATTAAGAGGTGGTGAAAATGACACTACCAAGGATGATGAGCGAAAGTGAGGAGGATGGGCCTCCCTTGTGGGTGAACCACGGGCGGGGAGTTTAGGATGTATCAATATATGACACAGCATATTCTCCTGCTAAGATGGCCATTCCTTTTTTAGCATTCTCTACATCTGTCCGTCTCTTCAAACACACCAAAAACTTCTCAACAGCAGGACGCATGGTAAGAGCTCAGTAAATATTTGCTGAGTAGCTGTGAGTACCAATCAGAAAGGTTCTTGCCCCAAACAAACATAACGTCTCCTCCCAGAGGGGAAATCCCCGTAGGGCACCGTGGCTTTGTGGGTTGACAAAGAGAAGATGTATCCCCAGGTTTGGGAACCATGTAAGCAAGAACCAGGGGACGGTGCTAATGAGCCTGGTTATGCCAAAAAGGAGGGGCATTTGTTGTGCAAGCTGTGGTTTTAAAAGGCTAATTTAGAGGTAGGGAACTGGGGAGTGGGAAGGAGGGAAGAAAAGACGAGAAAGCTGATGAGCAGGGCCTGCCGCAAGCTCCCTCGAGGTGGCAGCTGCGGAAAGAGGCAGGAGACGGCATGCATGGAGAGGAGTCGGGACAATGATGGTACTGGAGAGAATACCACGGCAGGAGGTCAGCACAGTGTGCAGGGAGGCCGGGCAGGTAAGGAAAAGGAGAAGAGCTGTCAGAAGGAAAGAGGGGTCAACCTCCAAATTCTACCCAGAGGTCGTGGAGGAAGAAGGCGGAGAAAGGGGCCAATGTCTTAGCCATCAGGACGCTTGGGGGGAGGACAGGGAGGCGGGAGGACGTTCCCCATGATGAAGGGGGAAGCGTGAAGGTTACGGGGTTCCAGGTGGGGAAGACCCTACCCGGTTCGAAGTTTGAGGACAGAACAAGCAGCAGGGGCCGGGCAACAGGAGAGAGGCAGATGGTTCATGGGGGACGAGGGGTGCTTTGTCCTGCTCCTGAGAAGGAGAGAGGGACGGAAGCACAGGGCCGTGGATCATGGATCGGAACGCAGCCAGGTCGGGGGGAAGTGCGCCTGCTAAAGGGCTGGGGACGGGCACAGAGGCTGGCCTTGCGCTGGGTGTGGCCGGGCTGCTGAGGGCTCAGGCGGTGAGCTCACCTTGGCTGTGATGTGGCTGAAGGAGGGCCCAGGTGAGTCAGGGGACACGAATCTCCTCAAGGAGACTGAGGCAGGAGGAGGGGGCAGCGGGTGGTCCGTGAGAGGAGCCTCAAGTCTCAGTGTCCTGCGGAGTGGAGCGCAGGGGAGGCCCAGGACGCCGCAGCGTCAGTCGGGGCCGAACCCCACAGGGCAGGACACTGCCCAGAGCAGGAGCCCAGACACGCTGTGTGCCCGAGCTCTCGTCCCTGCAGCTGCTGACACGCCTGCCTCCCTAGCACAGCCCCGTTCATCGCTCACTGTCTGTTTAACCGCCCCTCCTCTGTGAAGCCCACTCCGGAGAAATGCCGGGCTCTCCCTCCCTGCTTCCGCACACGAATCCCCCCTTCCCTGTTCCTGGGACCCGCTCGCAAGCTATCCGAAAGGCCTTCAAAGCAGGAAGGTGCCTCCCCGCTAGCTGCCTCCTCCCCTTCGCCCTCGTTCACACCTACAGACTCTCCCAACCTCGGCTCAGATGCCACTTCCCAAGAGAAGCCCTTCTTCCCTGGTCCCACCCAAACAAGGCCAGGTTCCACTGCTCTTCCCATGGCCGCTTGTACTTGGTCTTCAGGGCTGTTCCTAACACGCTTAGCGTACCCCTAGTTACGCGCTGTGTCCCTCTCTTCCACTAGACCGTAAGCTCCACGGGAGCAGAGACCTTTGCTTCTGCACTGTCTCACCCTCGCGCCAGCACAGCGGCTGCCCCGAGTAGGCTCAGGATGTCCCTGCCGAATAAACAGGTGAGTGGGTCGGGCTCCAACCGCCGTGCCTCACTGGAAGGCAGGCTCTGCAGGGGAGACGCAGGCATCTGTGCCCCCTCGGGGCCCAGCGCACAGCACGTCCCTGCCCTCAAGGAGCTCTCGGCCTGGGACGGAGTCACACAGAAACAAGGCTTTTTGACACGGGGAAGAACGCCGTGAGGGCACCGGGTATCGGGCAATCTCTACCACTCACTGGTGGGTACTTAGCACGTGCCAGACTCTGTACAGTCACTTCACTGAGATGACCCCATGTTACCCCTCACGATACCCCTAAAGTGAGCAAGAGGTGGGGTTCTCCAAGGCAGGGCTGCAAATCTCCACTGGCAGCTGTTGGTGGGAGAACCCCCTGCGCGGATAGCAGCGGTGATGGCAGATGATGGTGATGGTGACAGCGTGACGGTGCACTTACTCTAGTCTAAGCCCCATGTGAGATACTGTGCGGGCCTCTTCTCCTGGCTTTGTCACCCTCCACGAGCTCAGCATTATCATTGGGCCCATTTTACAGCTGAGAAAACTGAGGTTGGCTCAGAGAGGTTAAATGATTTGTCCATCACAAAGCTAGAAGGTAGCAGAACTAGAAATGAAGCCCAGGTCTGTGGGGCTGCAGAGCAGGCTGTCAGGCTGTGGTTGAGGAAATATTCAGTCCAGAGAGGAGCCACACGGTGATGACAGATCAACAGTTGAGAAAGGACACTGCAACCATGGCCTCGGGGCTGGGCTGGCATGGACCGCGGCATGGATGACAGCAGCTGTCTTTCCCAGTTGACAGCTTGGCCCGAGAGGAAAATCAGAGCACACAAAGGGCACGTGTGAGCGGTCCAGAGGGGTGAGGTGCAGGCCTACCCAGCCTCAGGGAACACTGGCCGCCTCCGGAGCGGGTTCCGAGGCTGAGTCCTTCCCGCAGATGCATGCCTTCCCTGCGCACAAGGCCACCAGCAACTCCTCAGGCCGGGCCTGGCGTGCGCAGGACTGCCGCAAGTTAGCACCTGAATTTAAATCAGGCCAAATTAGTGCTATTTCTGCAGGTGTCTGTGCTGCAACTTCTTTTTTTCTCCCTCTGCCTGAAGGAGGAGAGTGAGCAATCGGGCAGCCAGGCAGCACAGCCACATCAGCCCCCTGCGTGTCAGCCCCTGTGGCTCCCCAGCCAGTGGCACCTGTCAGTCTGAATCAGACAGCCCCTGGGGAAGACGCAGGGGCCTCAAGCTTCCAGGAAGTCATTTCAGGGCAGACACTCCTGCTTGGGAGGCACAGGCACAGACCCGCTGCACCTCTCTGCAAGACAGCTGTTGTTCCAGAAGGAAGGGTAGGTGGGAAGAAGGACGGCAAGCATGGAAGAGGGTGAACGTGGAAGGGGAGGGGAGGGGGTGCCAGCCATGACCAGGGAGGACGCTCACCTGGGGCCACTGGCTGCTGCCCTTCAAGGCTGGCTGGTCTGGGGGACCATCCCTCCGTGAGGGCTGGGGGGCTTCCAAGGCCTGGGACTCAGTGGGAAGAAAGCACTGTCCTGAGGTCACCATGTGCCCATGCCCTCCCTTGTCACATGAATGAATCTGAACCAGGCTTTGCTGGGACCCTGCCTAACCCAAGTTGGGGCTCTGGGGGTGGGGGCAGGGGTCTTCCGGCAACTCCTCACCCCTCAGGGCCTGGGGACCTCCCAATTCACCTTCTCTCTGGGCTAGGCTGAACAAGGGCGGGGAGGAAAGGAGAGGCGGATTGCCAGGATGGGAGCAAGACTGCATTTTCTCTCTGCTTGGATGCCTTCTCCGTGTGCGACTGGGGTCACATGCTGGGGCTCACCCACGGAGCAGGACAGAGGGAGCTGCCCTCATGGAGCTGCCCATGGGATGAGAGCGAGGGGCTGGGTAGGAAGGGGACGTTGCCGTGGAAACACACTGCGGGTGGGGGGGGCGGGGAGAGAGCCGGGCTTCCCTGGGAAACTGGGCCCCTGGCAGCAGCAAAGGGCTGAGGGACGCCCCGGGCGGAGGCCGAGGGACACCCCGGGGTGGAGGCTGAGGGCTGGTATATCTGTTCTCTTGAAGGGGAGGGAGCCGATACCCGCTGGGCACCAGCTCTGGCCCACATCACTCCATTCTCTAATTAACTCTTGGCCATCAAGCAACCCTGGGCAGGAGCTGGCCACATCGTTCCACTTTTCTCTGCCTTGCCCATGCCCTGACCAATTTCCCCCACAGTGAGGAGCTCCTGGAGAAACAGTTTGTGGGTGGGGAGTGGTCACTGGCTCTCAATCTGAAGACTTGCTTCTGTCCCACCCGGGAAGCGCTCTCTGACCGTCCCTCTGCCCCTCTGTCCGCCCTAAGCTCTCTCCACCGTCCTCCCTCACGTTGCACAGTACACAGCTGTCACCACCTATCTGTCCTCCCTGCAAACGGGGAGCGCTCTGAGGGCAGGGCTGGCGCGCCCCGCACTCAACACAACGCTCAGGAAACCGGTCCTGAAATAAACGGGCTGGTGAATGAATGAACGAGTGACTGCTGTTCCCTCGCCCGTCACAGGCCGATTCATCCCGCCGGCTCAGGAGCCAGTCCCCTTGGAGGACGGCAAGGCGAGCATGGGGTGAGGGGGGCCCCTTGACCCCGACCCCGGAGGCTTTTCCCGCCCCAGGCGCTGCCCCTGGGAGAAGCCCTTTGGGAACCCGCTTCATAAATACTTACTTAGCAAGACATTTAAAATGCTATTGATTTCCCTCCTCAGAAGGAGAGGAGAGAAGGTGACAGACACGGCGAGCAGTTAGCAACAATGAGTCCATCCACCCCCAGCCAGAAGTTATTTCCCTTTCAGATTACCGCCTGGCAGCCCCGGGAGAGAGAGGCGGCACTAATGGAGGCAGAGCTCCAACCAGCAGGTGCCCTGGCTCCGATAGCGGCAATTAGAGGCTTAAGCTCCCTTTTCTGTGCGTGTGAGACAATGAAAAATAAAGCTGATTTCGGAGGGTGCAAGGCATCTTCCTCTCCTATTTAGGAGGAAAGATAGGAGCCTGTGTCTTCCCAAGAGCCAGGATCAGGAGCTTCTGCTCCAAGTCAAGGCATCTTCGACAACGTTTTCAAGCACTTACTAGACGCTGGGCAGAGTTCTTACAAGACGGGAATAGGAAAATGGAGGTGCAAAGACATATAGCCCTTGTCCCTGTGGTCAGCCTGTGCAGGGGCAGCACACGTGTACAGCACATGCCAGACAGAGGAGTGCTGCCCCAGAATTCCAGCTCCCTGAGAGCAAGCCTTCCTCTGCCCTCCGCCCTGTTAGGCTCCCAGCACGCAGCGTAACACCCGTCTCATAGCGAGTGCTCAGTTAACATTCTGTGAATTCACTTCTGTGCTAGCTAGGGTCACAGCAGCTGGGTAACAAATATGCCCCAATCTAAGCGGTGCAGTATAAGGAAGTATATCATCAGCCATCATCCCCTCCAACTGAGATCAGGCAGGAGTAAGACCAGCACACGTTAATTCCCTCGGCCTCATTTGCACATTTCTCTGGGGTGGGCTGTGCTCCTTGAATTCACAGGAGCCCCTGGCCTAAAAAATGTTTCCCAATACATGAATACGCACGGGGGTAACAGACCCAGAAATGAAGTTTCAGAGACTCCAGTCACCCATCCCTGATGTTTGAGGCTGAGGCACAGCTGAGCAGGGAGAGGTGACCCAGAGGTGCCTGTCTCATTCACCCAGCGGAATGCTGCCAGTGGCTGCATTTACATATTTTAATGATCACATAAATGGGAGCTGGTAGCAGAGGCCACATCAGATTTGTCATAGAATAGAAAAATGCCTTTGGGAAACTACGCATGAGGGAACAGCAGCCTATGTCCTTAACTGCAAGATGGGTTGAGACACGTGCTCTTTGCCTGGGGGTGGAGCTGGCTCTCCCGTGGGCCTGTCACGGGGCAACACTGGATGGAAGCCCTCCGGACTGGGGTGCAGAAAGAAATGCCACTGAATTCTCTCTCTCCCCTTCTGACAGGGAGGTCCAGGCAGTCTAAGAAGCTGATCTGTTGCCAAACTCTGGGACTCATGGAAGATCTCACTGGATGCCACATTGCTCTGTATCAGGGGAAATCTGACCTCTGAGTCCCCCGGCCCCTGCTGGAACTGTCCTGGATACAGGATGCCGGCCTCTGGCCGGGCAGCGCAGGCGCCTGACGATGCCCAGGACCAGGCCTGGCAGGGGCCGAACAGCACAACTGCACATCGTGCCCTTTCCTTTTCCTCCTGCGGCAGTATTCTGAGTGCCTCGGTTTCCACCAGCTGGGTGGTTGGAAGTGAAGGAGGGAGGGGCGGAAGGGGGGCATGCAAGAAACAGGAAAGGAAGAGGCAGGAAAGGGAAAAGGGAGTCTCTACTTAACGCCAGAAGGAAAAAGTGCCGAGGAACTTTGCAGTGGCTTTGATTTGCCTCCTTGTCCTCTCCGGCTCACCCCACTTTTCATGGAAATGTATTTAATACGTGTTTGACAGATTAACAATGATGTGAGCCAAGGAAAGACCCTGTGGGTCACGGCTGTTTGTAACCAGATGAATACCATTACTTCGGTTTTCCCAGCAATTAATAATCACAAATTGCATTGCTTATTTTTATATTTATTACTGAAATTTAATAAATTTATCACTTTTCCCCTCTAGACAGTACGGGCCCCAGGAGGGCAGGAACCGTGCGTGTGCATGTCTGCATCCTTCAGGGTCCTGCACATGGTAGGAATCAACAAGGGTTTTCTGATTTTTACTTAATTCAAGGGGCTAATGACAGAGAGTGAATTTTGTTGCACAGACTTTTCTGTTACTAGTAACAGTGTAGATGATGATGATGGTGGTGGTGATGTCCTTTATCATGAGCTTATCCACCAGGCCCCATTCCAAGTGTTTTGCTTTGATTATTTCATTAAAACCTCAAAACAGTTCTATGAGGAGGTGGTGTTGTCTCCATGCCTCCAATGAAGACCGACACATAAAAGATTTGCTAACAGTCATGTAATGAGATTTCTGAACTGATCACAGATCTGTCTAAATCCCGAAGGAGTACTTTTCACCACTCTGCTTTTCTACCTGCCATACTCTTTTTTTTTTTTCCAGCATGGATCTTCTACCTATACCAGCACCAGGAGCCCTAGGAGAACAGGGGTAAACTTGAGGCATGTGCAGGCAAAAGAAATTATGGGTCTTGACCCTTGAGGAACTCAACACCCATGTCTATGCTAATGACCCATTCAGAACTTGAATTTCATTTACCACTTTTCCTCGATATTAGTCCACCCTGCCTGCTGGCCTTTGCAGAACACTCAAGCTGGAAGACACAAACTCAGATCACAAGCCCTCGTTTGCTACCTGACTGCCCCACAAACCCAGAGCATCCAGGCAACAGGTCCCACAGCGCCATGGGCAGGGCCCCAAGCCATCGGCAGGCAAGGCTTTGCTCACAATGGCCCAGAGGGAGGAACAGCCCTGGCATCAGGGCTCTAAGTATGATTCAGTCTATAAACCCTCAGTGTCAGTAGCTTCTACTGAGCTACCACACTGGGCAGGCCCTGCAGCAAAAGAACAGAGCAGGCCAGTCGAAGGGTACCTCCCAGTCACCCAGGGCAGTATTCACAGGTGTACAGGTGACTGGCTCTCCACCTGAACAACAGCTTCCCTCCCATGGCAGCTTTCCTCGGGTTAGGCTAGGACCAAATATCCCTGCAGTCAACCCATTCATTGTGCCCACACTTTGAAGAGTAATAAAACCAGCTGCTGGCTTGGGTCTGCCAAGGCTGCCTCCCAGGAGCGCTTCTCTGAAAGTTAATATGGAGCTGTTATGCACAGCCAGATTTTCACTTGGGCTTTTGTCGTTCCTCCTGCACTTGTTTCCCTGCTCTGGCTGTGTCCAGCAGCTGCCTGGTGCCCGCTGGGCGGTGATGCCAGCAGAGACTGGGCTCTGAGCCTGGAGCAGAAAGGACCATCACAACTGATTGGCTTCCAGCTGAAGTGGGCCCACCCAGAGATCCAAAGAGGTGGGAAGGGCAGTGTAAACAGCAAGCTCACACTTCATGAGGGCTTGGACCACTGTTCCAATGCATCCTGATGAGATCCATCTGTGGCCAATCCACACTGGGCATATGTCCTCGCTCAGCACTGAACTGTGGCCGGAAAACTCATCACAAAGCACATACATGGCTTGCGGAAAGGAGGAAAAAGCTGCAGACAATCTCTAAGCATATCTGGGAGCAAGGTAAGGCAGATGGGGAAAACATTTTGCAAATACAGACCCATAAAATGTATAAGGGACAAATACTTTCTGAGACATTTAATAATTCCCAATTTGCCATACAACACTAGAGCATAGAAGTTCCTCTACTGGCTGGAACCTTAGCTGAACCCATTTCCTGACCTGCTTTTCTTGTTTCTCTATGGTGTGACCAGTGCTCTCATTCTCATTTAACTATGAGCTCCAGTTCTTCCCAAATCTCTATTTTTTTGGGTTAAGAACCATCAATTTCTCAAATCTTTTCTTACTTCTTCATATTAATCATCAGCACTAGAACACAGCTTTCTTTTGGGAACCACAAGTGTTTATTACTTCATGAGAGATGTGGAGGCACAAGGGCCCACTGAGATGGCCACACCCAACCATCTGCTGAACTCACGCACTAGCTAGGGGCATTTTCCCCACCCTCCTTCCAGGAAGTCGACAAGTGACAGAGGGCCAGCTGTGTGCTAGCCCAGCATGAGATTACCCAGACAAAGCACACATCTCAGGCAAAAAAGCTGAGAATGAAATTTACTTCCTTTGAAAAAAATATTTTATATTACCTTTTTTTATAGAGCATTGTAATACTGAAGAAAAAGTAGGAGGGCTCATACTACAGGATTTTAATACTTACTATAAGGCTACAATAATTAAGACAGCATGGTAGTGGTGGAAAAAAAATAGATTAATGGAACAGAATAGAGGACTGAGATATAGACCCACACAGACATAATTCACTGGTTTTTGAAAAAGGCACAAAGGCAGCTCAATGGAGAGAGGACAGTCTTTTCAATAAATGGCACTGGAACAACTGGATATCTAAAGGCAAAAGAATGAACCTAGTCAGAGACCTTACACCTTGTATAAAAATTAACTCAAAACATCTATAAGAAAATGTAGGAAAAAAAATCTATGTGACACTGAGTCTGGTGATGAATTTGTAAATATAACCCTAAATCACAATCTATGAAAGAAAAAATAGATAAGTTGGACTTCATTAAAATTAAAAACTTGTGTCTGTGAATGATACTGTTAAGAGAACCAGAACACAAGCCACAGCCTGGATGAAAATATTTTCAAAACACACACCTGATAAAGGACTTGCATCCCAAACACAAATACTCTTAAAATTCAACCACTGGAAAGCAAACAACCCAATTAGAAAATGTACAGAAGATCTGAACAGACACCTCCCCACATAAGAAGAAAAATAACCATATAAAAAGATTCTCAACATCATTTATCATGAGGGAAATACAAATTAAAACAATAATATCATACCACCACGTAAATCTTTTCATGTCTAAAATCCAAAACAATTGACAATACCAATTGCTGGCAAGGGTGCAAAGCAACAGAAACTTTTATTCATTGCTCCTGGGAATGTAAAATGGTACAGCCAGTTGGGAAGACAGTTTGTCAGTTTCTTATAAAGCTAAATATGTTACCACACAATTCAGCAATAGCACTCGCTCCTAAATATTTACCCAATGGATTTGAAAACTTATGGCAACACAAAAAGTTGGATTTGAATGTTTATATCAGCTTTATTCATAATTATCTAAACGGGAAGCAATCAAGATGTCCTTTAATAGGTTAATGGGCACAAAATTATGAAGCATCCATACAATGGAATACTATTTAGTGATAAAAAGAAATGAGCTATCAAGCTACAAAAAGACACAGGTGAATCTTAAACGAATATTGCAAAGTGAAATAAGCCAGTATAAAAAGGCTACATAATGTATGGTTCCATTTATATGACATTCTAGAAAAGGCAAAACTATAGAGATGGTAAACAGACCAGTGCGCACCAGCATGGCTTTGAGATGGGGGAAAGGAAGTAGTAGCTGAAAAGGTGAAACACAGAGAAGTTTTTTTAGAGTGGTGAAACTAGTCTTTATGATACTGTAAGGGTAGATGCATGACTCTATGAATTTGTCAAAACCTACAGAACTTTACAACACAAAGAGTGATTCTTAATGTATGCAAATTTTAAAATGTTTTGTCCTAAGACAAAATGCAGAATGCCACAAAACAAGCTAAATGTACTATAGAGTTGCTGAGCTGAGTAGCTGTAGTAATGAGTGGAGACAATAGGCAGAAAGCCCATTCATAAGCACTGTACTCTAGTTGATAAAGTTGTTTCCCATGGAGGTAGAGGTGGACAATTTTGATACTGGAATTGAAGAATTAAGTAAATGGATGGTGGAAGCCAAGTTTCCCACCATTGGAGACAAGCAAGGGAGGAGAATATAATGATCCTTGTGGAAATGGATTAGAGTTGATTACATTAGCATGAACTCATATTCAGCTTAATATAGATGGATGCATATAGAATAATATATAAATGTGTATGTGTGTGTCTATGTGTGTGTATATATATAGGTTACTATATACATATATATTCCATTGCTCTGTCAGATGAGAGGGCAGAAAAGCAACAACATTCCAGTAGTAATGAGCGTACCTAGAACCTACATCTTGCTTTCTAATACCATTCTATAATAAAAGGAACCAGGGCTGCTTATGGAAACAGCTGATTCTATGACAGGGATAAGAAATACCCAAGATGAGCCTGAAGCATCTTACAGTGCCAGAAATTAAAGAAGTGCTCAAAAATAAATAAATAAAATAAGCCACAGTGAGAATATTTCAAAGGGACACAGGACCAATAGAAAGAGCTCCAAATGGCCAAAACTGGAACAATTTGAACAATAAAATCTTAGTATTGTATTAATTCAATAATTAGTATTAGATTATAAACTCAAGTACAAAATAAATGTCTATGAATCCATATTTATATAAATACATGATTGAATAAGCAAATGAATGAGGGGAAGAGACAAATCTCCCATGCAGAAGATTTCTAAATAATTTATATAGATACTCCACCCTCAAGTGTCTACATGAGGAAATGGAGCATCAAATACCTACTCCTTCAGTACAGATTGTGCAGAGTGACTTTCTTCCAAACACTCTGGTACGGAAAAGGGGGAAAATGAGACCATTACACTGGAGAAAGCTGATAAACACCACCTCAGCCAGGTGATCAAGGTTCATATCAACAGTGACAAGTCACGCAGACAGCATGTACCCTTGACATGATAGGATGACAACGACATTTACCTCTGTGGTCTTCCTCCCCTAAACCCGTAACACCAGTCGGATCATGAAAGTAACATGAAACAAATCCAAATTGAGGGACATTCTATAAAATAACTGATCAGTACTCAAAACTGTCAAGGCCATCGTAAGCCAGGAAAGTGTGAGAGAAGCCTAAGGCACGGTGACTAAATGCAATGTGGTATCCTGGATGGGATCCTGAAACAGACAAAGGAAATTAGGTAAAATCTTAGGAAACATGAATTAAAACATGAACTTTCATTGATAATAATATATTTATATTGGTTAATTAATTGTAACAAATACCAATGTATGATGTTAATGACAGGTGGGAGTGGGTGCAGGGTATCTGGGAACTCTCTATATTATCTTTGCAATAGTTCTTTCAATCTAAAATGCTCCTAAAATAAAAAGTTTATGTGAAAAAATAAACACTAAAGTAATGACTTTGGGAAATAGTAGAGCTTTGTTAGATATCAATTGCTGAAAAGAAAAGAGAGGCATAGTGCTCTAAGCATGAAGAATGATCAAGAGTTGAGGAATCCAAGAACGGGAGGGGAGTCCTTGCTAAGGGATGCATGAGGAGTTCACAGACCAACCACAGAGCCATGGACTGTGCAAATGCCTTCACAGCCCTGAAGTATGTTTATGCTCCAGCAAAATTAAAAATGACCATACCAGCGGCTTCTTAGTAAAGGATTATTATTTACTCCATTCTGGAAGTTCTAACCAAAGCATTAAGACACAAAAAAGAAATACACATAGGCAGTGGAAGGAAGTACTTAAAAGTCCAAGTGTAAGAGTTAGAATAATCTGGGTTCAAATCCTGGCTCTGTCATTTGCTAGATGTGTGCCTTAGAGCAATTTGAATTTAAAACGGTTCGTTTTCTTATCTTTAAAATGGACATAACAGTACCTCCATCACTGGACTTTCAGGACGATTAAATGAAACATACATAGGATACACAGTGTCTAGCAATAGTGAGTCATAAATAAATGGGTATTTCATAAAATTTACATTGGAGAGGAAGATAAAAATGCCCATTATCTGTAGATGATATCATTTTCTACAGCAAATCCAAATGATAAACTAAAAACTGTCAGAATCCAGATTTTCTGTTTGAAAGAAATAATCATTTTAGCAAAAATGAAAAGCAGATTTCATTCACAAAAAGCAATCACAAACATTGCCGGCTCTAGTCTTGGATGTAATAAGAAATACGGGAACACGCACAAAAGAAAACTGCAGACGTTTCCTAGGGAGACTTGGAGAGAGGGAGATGCACCAGGTTTCCAGATGGAACAACTTAACTGTAAAGATATCAATTCTTCTCAAATTACTTTGTAAAGCCAATCTAAATCTCATTTTAAAAAAAGTTTTCAAAATGATTTTGAATACCATCTGGGAGAATGAATAGATAAGAATATCCATGAAAATATGAAAAAGAGGATAAACTTGTTAGATAAAATGATGAATTATTGGATAAAAAGTCACTTTAAAAACTGGCTATTTGAAACAAACAAAAAAAGCCCTTGTAGTGCCATTTCTCATATTATAACCCCAAAAGTATTGGACTGATTAAAACAGCATTTTTCCAACTACAAGTTGCAATCCATGAGTGGGTCCTAAAAACATAACTTTCTAAAATATGAGGTATAATGGCAGAGAACAGAAAATAGAGCATATCTCACCGGATAAGGGTATTGCTGGGGGCAAGCTTTGAGTACCGGCTCACAGTATAAACTTCTTCTTCCTGCTTGGATGCCACTGGCCTAATGCATTACACATAAAAAATGCAAGCCATGAAATAACAAAATGAAAACAGAGGTGAAATTTTTATCTGGCCTCAGAGTAGGGAAGAGATTTCTAAACACACATCAAAGCCAGAAACTCTAAAAGAAAAGAATGATAGGCCTGACTGGATAAAAACCTCAAAATTTTAGTTTATCAGGAAACAATGTTAAAGGCATGACACACTGCGGGGGGGGGGAGTGAAATATATGTAAAGAATTCATATCCTATTAAGCATGTAAAAGAATCGCCTTATAAACTATTGAGAAAAAGATCGGTGCTCTAAAAGGGAAAGCATATGGGGTCTGAGGCAATTAAAAAGAATTACAAACAGCATGCACATGCCCCTCCCCCGCAAGTGAAACCTGCAACATAATCAAAGAAGTAAAAAAGCAAAAATGCAATAGTCAGATAATTGCCTTCCAAGAGCCATTCTTCTGCTTTTCTTCAGTAATAAGAACCGTGATTTTCAGCTGACTTATTGCCTTCCAACTCCAAAATCTACATTCCCCATCACCTAGGTAGGAACATGTGACTACACTCAGACTAAATTCAGACTGAGTTGGACTTTGACACGTAGGCAGAATTGTATCCAAATTCACAGACTTCTGCATGAAGGAAAGGAGTATGCCTCTCTGTGTTCTTCGATTTTTCCTGCTGCCTGGACTGCAGTGAGCATGGCTGGAGCTCTAGCAGACAACTGGGCCATGGAGGTGGACTTGTTGGAGCAACAAGATGGTGCGCCTGGGTCCCTGGTGATCGAGGTTGCCCCATTCAAGCCCCGGATCTCCTACCACTTGACTTATTTTATATGAAAATGAAATAAACCCTCTTTTGCTTAAACCTTCTTTTGTTTAATTTGGGTGCTGGAGTGTCAGTTATATATTGTTGATCCAATCCCAGCTAAGAAAGCTACCTTTTTTCCTAACCCACAAAAGTAGAAAAAAAATCTTTTAAAAATTATAGTGTCCAAAGCTGATAAGCATCCTCTGAAGAGGCATTCTTATACATTGCTTGTAGTACGTCTTTTCTGAAAGAATTTCTGCCAGTATGTAACAAAAGACTTAACAATATACATACCTTTTATGCAGAAATTCTACTGCTAGGAATGTATCCTATGAAAATAATTAAGATATGTGCAAAATTAATACACAATGATGTTCATAAAAGCAGTGCTTATAATGAAAAATTAGAGAAGCTAAATGTTCAATAGAGGACTAGTTATAAAAATTATAGTACATTTATAGAATCAAACACCATGAAGCTATTAAAAATCAAGTTCTAAAAGAATAATTGATGATATGGGAATGTTATTAAGTATTATTAAGCTAATAATAAAGATTTTAAACAGTATGTGATTACATTCAGTTTGGGAGTCTGGGTAATTTAAAAAACTGATTCTTTGTATTTTGCAAAGAATTAGTATTTTTTAAATGTTCTATAACAAACATGTATAAATCCAATTTTTTAATGCTCATTTTGAATTTGCCTGTGTCTACTGCCTTCTCCATTCTCCAGTTCCTTCTGCTCACCTTCAAGCACAAGGCGTTCTGGTCCAACATGCCTCCCTCGTTTGTACCATAGAACATTGTTTCTGCTTCCTCGTCACTAAGTAGTCTTTGCAAAGGATAAGAAATACCTAGTACACAACCGTAGGTCAAACATTCCCACTCCAGGACATTCTAAGCCTATCAGCCTAGTTCTTGGAACTACTTGTTCCTGAGACACTGAGAGTATCATGACACTCCAAGTGATGCTCCTGAAGCCATCTCAGGTCTCCCCTTTCCCTAGATACCAAGATGTCATTGTCCCTAACTTCTTGGGAGCTTCTGGCCTCACACCAACATTCTGTATTTCTAAGCAAATAGCCCTTAGAAAGGATGTGCTCTATGTCAATTAGAAAATGTGTTTAGCTGCAAATAACAAAAAGCTTAACGGTAGCCTAAGTGCATGGAGATTTACTTTGTGACATACGAAGTCAGGAGAGAGGCAGTCACAAAGTTGGTTCTGCTACTGCACAGCACCGCCAGGGCCCAGGTTCTTTCTCAGCTTCTGCTCAGTCATCCTCAGTGGTTGGGCTTGAAGCCTGAGGCTTAGCGTCCCGTGGTTACAATACAGTTGTAGCTGCAGCTCCACTCACCGCTCCGCCAGGGTAGAACACAGCACCACCTGTGCCTGCCCTGTTTGTTATGAAAGCAAAACCTTTCTCAGCAACCTCCAGAAGACTTTACTTGCATTTCATGGGCCAGAACTGAAGCGCAGGGCCACAGCCTCAGCTGGCAGAGACCGGGAAAATAAGAATGTAGCTCAGCGTATTCTTCCTCAAAACAACCAACGAACCCCAGAACTGAATGGGTATGGGGTAGACAACTAGTAGTGTCCACTGCATGCTGGCCAGACTAATTCCAGAATCCCAATGTCTTTTGGAAAGCAGTGTATTGCCAACCGCACAAAGAGCAAATCTAGGTTAATGGTGTGTGCGTGTGTGTGTGTGTGTGCGCGTGTGCGTGTGTGTGCGCACGCGTGCGTGCGTGTGTGCGTGCATGCGTGCGTGCAGGGGTATATGAACTAGAGAGAAAGAGAATGATATTCATCAAGCACCTTTTAGAACAGGCTGCTTTCACAACTATCTTGCTGAATTCATTTCATTCTGATAATAATCTCTCAAGATAGGCTTACATCTTTGTTTTCACAGGTGAGGAAATGGCAACTCAGAGAAGTTAAGCAGCTTGCCCAGAGCCACCCAGCGAGTAAGCCCTGGGGCTGGGCTTCCACTCCTCCACTGCCCGTTCCACGGTCCCCGTGTTTTCCAGCATACGGCACTGCCTCTCAGCAAGTCCCATCACATACGTGACTGGTGGGCAAATCGTGGAGCGGAAGTACAGCCGAGCTGGCTGAGAACTTGCAGGTACACAGTTAAAGACTCACGGGAGGCGGGGGGAAGAGCAGCCTTCCCGGGGAAAACGAAGGCAGTACGTGGGCCAGACCGCACGCTGCGATTCCTCCTTTAGCTGCTGCTCATGGACTAGCAGGCAACACGGCAGGTACACGGGCCCCAGAGGGCAAAGCAGCCACAGCAAGTGACCACGGAAAGGAACCCAAGACAGATGCTAACTTGAATCAGAAGCCTCAGAGTAAGCCAAGGAGTTTGGTCTCTACCGTATGTAGAATAAATAACTCACTAGAGATAGAAAGTAGAAAGACACTCAATTTAACCTGGATATTTATTTAAACATTACTCTGTTTACATGTGTAACATATATATCACAAATTACTATTTATACTTCGCTGTGTCCATTCATTCAACAGACCCTATGCCAGGGACAGAAAGAAAAATGAGACACGATCCCTGCTTTTAAGGAGGTCATAATCCAGTAGGTGCACAATGCCAGTGTATCTATCAGAGGGGCCAAATGTAATTTTTTAAAGTTAGTTTGCTTGTCTCAGCCTCATGAAATGAAGTCTAGCTCTTCTGAACACACAGACTACAATGGCAGTAGGTTGAAACTACAGCAAAGTACTCAGAAAGCGATAAAAAATCTTTGGAGTACTGGACTTACAAACTCAGCTCCATAAAGAGATGGAAAATAGCTCAGCTCTAGAAAATTGTTATCTCGGGGCATGAGGAAGCTCCACGTGCTGACACGTGAACAACGCACGGATGCATTGGGTGGTACAAGTTCGCGTTATCTCACTCAGGCCAGAAACCGCACAGGACCTGGGCGCAGATTAAGGCTCTTAATCAATGCTAGATGGGTGGACGGATGGCAGGATGAAGAAACATTACTCGCTACCAACAGACTCAATCACTACCCTCAATTTTAAGGAAAAAACCCAAAAAACATCTTGGAGTATTGCGTTACGCTTTAAATTCTAAATATAGCTTAGAGGTCTTCGGAAGGAAGGCACAAGACGTGCCAGATCGGTGTTACTTTAGTACTCTATTTTTCCCAAAGACGCCATCAGATTTTAATCCAACTATCTCACAACACAGAAACTGTGTATAATTCTTGTACTAGAAGTTCTCAGCTCAAATGAGAACGAACTCTTATAATCTCCAGATATTCCCCCCTTTGCCTATAAACGTTCTCTGTGTTCTCACAAGAGCCCAAGGAAACACTGACAGAATGTTCTATTCCAAGGGATGCTACCCTCTGTCATCGAGGCAAAAATACTTGCTTCCTGTGACACCTTGAGCCCTTTTCCCAAGTTAGGGAGGCGGGATGCAGGGAGGGAACACACCTGCCGGGACTGGTTTAGACGACACCATCTGTTCCCAACCAGCAGAGCCAGACACGCACATGGAAGTTACCTGCGTCCTGAGGTCACGCCCCAGAATGAGCCGTGCAGGGAAGTCCAGAGACAGGTAACTCTGGATGGAAGAGCCTGCAACCTTGGGACCTAATGTGCCCACAGAACCTAACCCTCCCAAGGGCTGGGGCCACCAAAGCTCAGTCACATGAACGTGCTTGGAGGGCACTGAGAGCCTAAGCATTCCTGCAGCCATCATTCCACAAGTGACCGAAGTCAGCCTGAGCTGTGCCACCACTGCCCTGGGCACGGTGCACACAGCAGCGAACAGGCTGTGGGACAGGCTGGGCTGAAGACCCAGGTAGAGAAGACAGACAGCAAGTGCGAATCACAGACAGGAGCCTGGCAGGTGAGGGGACCCCGCGGCAGCCAACCCTCAGTGTAGGGGTGGCAGGCTGTGGGAAGTCCAGATGCCAGGTGCTGGAGGCTGGGGAGAGCCAGCAGTGCCCTGCCCCGGAGGGACCAGGCCACAGACTGAGCTGTGTGCAGACTGGGCCAAGGGAGCACAGGAACACGATGCTCTCCCCTTGGCTGCTGTCCTGGAGCACTGAGAGCTCCTTGGTGATTAGTTTGGCTTAGGACAGAATCTCCCAAGTTCTAAGATTTGGAGAGATACAGGGACAAGGACTCAGGCCTCTTTGGCCTCAGTAACACCTCTCGGGGTAGTCGTTCCATAGGATGAGTAGCTCCCATAAAAAGGGATTTTTTTTTTAACTTGGTTTAAAGTAATTTTTTTTACAAGTTATTTTCTAGAGTATTTCTTGGCCCTGTGTACCAGTACATGATTAGTATTTTAATTAAACCCCATCAGCACTAATTCTCGGGTCTTTAACATTCAACTTCTAAATCTAGTTTCATGACGTAAGTGTCCCTTGCCTATGTAATTTCTAAAGCTGGGGCTACGCTCACATCTCTTTCTAGGGTGCAACCCAGACGACCCACTCAGTTGTCAGCCTTACCCCACCTCCACATGTGACCTGGTGGCAAGATCCATTTCAGAGACTCAAGCTTGGATCAAACATCGTCAGGCCAAGGAGGCCAAAATAGATACTCTCTTGGCTGGGGTGGGAGGAGACAGGGACATGCAACCACCTTCTTGGGACCCCCAGGCTGATGTGCAACAGAAGAACTGGATTTGTTCCTTGTAAATTTTTTTACATGGCAAGATTTACTTAAATATGAAGGACTTGTTCCCAGCAAGACCTGCTGCTGGATGGCTGGGAAACGGGAAAGCAGGATTCGCACACTCTGCACACGCCTGTGCTCGCCCCTCTCCCAACACCATGTGCTCTCAGAACCTCCCCTCAACGGTTCTGAAGCTGTTCCTCCTTTTGGCTCTAAGTCTTGAAATAACGAGACTCACAAGCAGAGCCCCACCTGTGTCAGCAGGTGCCTTCTCTTGCCCCAGAACTCCCTGTGCTCAAGCAGGAGCCCCCTGAAGGCTGACCCTCTGGGCCTAGAAGAGGAACACAGGGCTTCACCCTCATTACTCCAACATCTCTCAGCTCCTGCTTCTCCCTTGGTCTCGTGAGACTGGAGGGATCTGGGTAGTTGTTGTTTGCGTTTTGGCTGCAGTCCCCACCCAGCTGAGTATCTGTCACTATATACTCAACCAACTACTTATTCTGGGTTTTATCTGGCATCATTATATATTCCTCAAGGTAAATAATCAAAGTGACATCCCTGCCTTCTTCACATCTAATTGCCACCTTGGGTTTTGAAACAGAATCACCGTCATCATGTGATGATGATGATAAGTGTTACACTTTGTGAACTCTAACTCTATTTTTATAGTTAAAATGAAGCCCATTTGATTCTCACTACACCTGTTAGACCAAGGCCAACCTTCCTTTGCCCCCTGCCCTGCCGGAGGCCCAGCTCCCAGGACGCCCCTTGGGTCTAGGGAAGAAGCTGCCAACATTGCACTCGGCAGCCTGCCTGTGGGGGGGTGGCAGTCGCTTGTTTCCTTCTGATTAAAATTTCAATTTGCTTCTTACTGTAATGCCGTCTTTCTGTTCACAGCAATAGATAGCAGGGCAACACAAAAACAGTCGACTTCGGGACAGATTACAAATGAATTTTTATCTTTAAGGAGCCAAGTCGGAAACTTGTGGCTATCAGAGAAGCGTAATACGGTGGGGGACAATGAGCCCACGCCCGTGTTTTGATAAACTTCAGAGAGCTGAGCGTGCTGGAAGGAAAAGAGAGAACAGGGTCGAGGACATTAATTTTCTCACTTTGGAAAAATACCGTCACTGAGGGCTGTGTTCTCCGAGTGCTGAAAGGCTGGACAAATTTATCTTACAGAGTGTGGACACACACGTGTGTGCATGTGCGGTGTGTGTATTCTTCTCTTTTCTAAGGGAAGTCTGACCTTCCAGTAGACATTCAATTAGTTAAGAACACAGTATCATGTGAATGTAAAAGTCTAAGTTCTAGAAAAGGCTTCGAATCTCTGCTCTGTCGTCTATTAGCCGTGTGTCCTTAGGCAAGGTATTGACTGAGCCAAGTCTCAGATTTTCTCATCACTAGCAGAGATCTCATTCTCTGGTTGTTGGAGGAATCACACATGCTCATAAAGTGCTTTGCACAGTTCGCATGTTGAGCACCTTATACATGTTACGTCATGTCACAAGAAACCATTTTCTTACTATGTTAAACAGTGTAAATTATGACACATGTATACAGCAGACAAATCTTTAAAGAGAATAAGGTAGATTCATTCAACATTTGACAATTTTTGAGAATCTGGACAACACGCCCTCATGGAACTTCCATTCTAGTTGGGCAAGATGGAAAATAAACAAAAAAGGTAAGCAAGCCATCTAATAGATGAGAAGGTAATGAATGGTATAGAGAAAAATAAAGCTGGAAGGAGAAGCAGCGCTGGGGAAGGGTTCCTGAGAAGGTGACATTTGTGCAAAGATTTAAGGAGGTGGCTGATGGAGTGGCTGTGTGGGTGTCCGGGGAGGATGGTGCGTGGAGGGGACAGTCCAGGCAAAGCTCCGAGGCAGTGGTGACAAGGGCACCTTTGAGGGACCCGTGGATGCCTGTGTGCTGCACGTGAGCCCGCAGGGGCAGAGCAGCAGCAGATGGGGACAGAGATGTATCAGGACCAGATCGTGTTGGCTTTTGCAGGTCACTGAAAGGACTTTGACTTTTCCTCTTAATCTTGCAAGAAGGGGAGTTGCTGGAGTGTCCTGCCCAGGGGATCACGTCATCTGACCTGCAGTTACAGACCTGGCTGGACTACTGTGTGCAAAAGGGAATGTAGGAGCCAGGAGATCAATTAGGAAGCTATTAACGAAAAGATGGGGATGTCTTTGAACCTCTAGGGTGGTAACAGTCGAGGCGGTAAGAAGTGGTTATATTTGAAAGTTGAGCCAACATGATTTGCTGATTATGAGCGGAAGGGAGGGTTTTTGTTCGTGTGTGTGTTTTTACTTCAGCAAGTGGACATATGCAGCTGCTGGTGAAGACAGCAAATACTGAAGGAGGAAGGAGCAGATTTGGGGGGAAGATTAGGAGTTTGACTGTGGACGTTAAGCTTGATAACGCCTGTGGGCGTCCGAGTGGAGATGCGGGGTAGTCAGTGCACATTTAAGTCTGGAGTTCAAGGGAGCGGCGTACGCAGCTTGGCTGATGACAGACAGGCACACAGACAAACACAGATAGATCTGTGTGGATGTACATGAAGACACACCCATAACATATGGAAGGCGGGGCACAAGACAGTACGTGGAATATGATCCCAACTGTGCATGAGTACAGTTTAAAAACTTAGTATGTGTTTATAAAAATAATTGGAGACATAAGCAAAAAACTGGAGGCTAACAAAGCTGGGAATATGGACACTTTTGCCATAACATTTGGTTTTTATGTAAGAATGTATGTTAATTTGCAAATTAAACAAAAATAAGGACAGGAGAAGAGAGTCGTTTGGGCAGACTATCAAAGCCATTACTTTCTAGCACAAACCTCTGTCCCCTTTGCCGAATCCAGTTACTGCCTTGGCCACCCTGTGTCTCAGTTTGTCCTTCTTTCTCTTTGCACCTCCAGCTCTCCCCATTCAGTTGCTACCAAACGGGCTCCAGGAGGAGCAGGAAAACCTGCGGTCTACTTTCCCCAGTTGGACTGGCAGCAGAGGAAGAACCTGAGTCAAACCTCAGAGTCCTGACAAATGAGTTTTTCTTCCTTGATGCAGCTGCCAATTTAATTCTCAAGCATTTTCTGAGGCCATAACATTTAGAATAACAAGGCTCTAAAAATTAAATGTTCCTTTATATGCTTAATTTCTGACCCTAACAGTAGTACTGAACGATAAGTGAATGAAGCTGAATGGGTGAGGAAGGTTAATACAAACTGCTTTTAAATTGCAAGCCTGAGGCCTTCACTCTGTTAAACAACAGGCATTAAAGAAAAATGTTCTTTCCTGGATGCAAAGATAAAGCTCGACTTTTCTAGGCGCCTCTGCAGCAGGATTCTTTTAGGATTTTTCTGTTGAGGCATTACAGTTAGAAGAACTCCTTACCCTCTTTTGTGCCGCCTCCTGTTCCCTTTTAAACATGTTTTCCCAGCTCCACTTGTGATAAGTAATGGAATTAGACAGATGTCTGTCAACCCAAGACTTTCTCCCCCAGAATCTAGCCCTCGGGTTGAAAACACCATCTGAGAAAAGAAAATCACTGTAGACTATTTTTCTACTGTTCCAAATAGCTCAGGTGGAGGGAAGGTATTTCCTCTTCAGCATGCTGTGTTGGAGAAACTTGCAGTTCTCTGTCCTCCCTGCACCCAATCTGCCCCCACCTCCCTGCACCTGCCAGGCAGGGAAAGGGTTACAGTTCCGCAGCCTTCTCCAGTTTCTTAGGTCACTTGGCTGGGGCCACATCCACTCTCCTGAAGCTAATCTGTGCCAACAGAACAAGAGAAGGAGCTGTCCTTAGAGTTCTGTTCTGTTTCCTCTTCCAGAGACAGAGTGGAAGAGGGGGTGGGAGAGATTCTGCAGAACGCCATTCAAAACCCTGCTGCTGGTGGGAACACAGTGACATTTTCTGCCTGATGGTTGATGCTATCCGATTTGGGCAAGTGACTTCAGACACAGGAGAAATTAAATTTAACTCCCACCTACGGCCTCTTTACCATCTTCAGGCTGAAGACTCTGCTGACTGTGACCAAGGCTGTATGCGTGGAAGGAACAAAGCCACTAGGCCTGGAGTTGAGTGACCCATTATCTGACCTCAGGCAAATTTCTTTCTCTCACGGGGGCTCCAGTGTTCTCTTCTGCTAAACTGGGGCGGAGTAAGGATCACTGGTGGTCAGACTCTTCCTACAGATGTCATCTAATGCTGCAAAGTATAAAAATGGACTTGCTAGGGGGGAGGCCTGAGGCCCCACCCACTTGGCCTTCCCTGGGCGTTGTAGGCACCTTGGAGGACAGAGGGCCCCTCAGCGTGGGTGGGAGAAGACGAGTGAGACCCTGCTGATCTGAAACCTACAACCCTGCACGGTCTGCACCTGGGCCATGAAGATGCTTCGAACCCCCTCAGAGCAGGGGTGCAGGGAACAGGGCTGCCAAGCGCAGGCCAAGAGCGGGTGGTTTGTCTCTTGAAACAGGGGCGGCGAGGTGAGGGGGGCAGGGGAGGTGCTCAGGTTTAGATGGGGAGAAGGGCTGGCTAGTTGAAAAACGGACCTCAAAGCCTCTGCTTTTTAGAGACCTCTATTTTCCCCTTAGATTTTCCACCATCGCAAATAATCAAGAACCTGGTGCCTAGACCTTCCTCACC
>CM052447.1:29149960-29165839 GCA_028533085.1 Varecia variegata | reverse complement strand
GCTCTGCCCAGGGCTCGAGAGGCTCAGTGGTCATCTGGAAGAAGCTGTGCAGAAAAACAAGGGAGGGTTCTTTGGTCTCATTCAGAACCCTACCGAATATGTATGTGCTCCTTCTTGTGTTCAACAAATATTCACTGAGCATTTACGATGGGCCAGGCCCTGTTCTAGGCTCGCAATCAACGGGACAAGGGCCTGTTCCCATGAAGTTCACGTGGCAGGTGCTGATGACAGCCAAGGAAAAAAATACAGGAGAGTAAGAAACAGAGAAGAATGGGGAGGGAATGGTGTATTATATAAGCAAATCTTCTGACAAGATGGCATCTGAGCAGGGAACAGAATAAGGTGAGCCAGCCAGCTACCCAGGGAAGGGGGAGTCCAGGTAAAGGGATGTGCAAAGGCCCTGAGGTGGAAGCCAGTGTGGCTGGAGAAGAGTGAGGACAGTGGACAAAACCATTTCAACTGAGCTGAAGGTTGGCCTGTGTATGACCCAGGGCTCAGTCTTGTGTTCTATCGTACACATGCACACACATTTCTGTGAGTTAAGATTGCCAAAAAAGTCAGAACCTCAAACTTTAAAACCAAGTTGGTAATAATGTAAAAAAGGAAAAATCCCTTTTTAAACAAAAGAATTCCAGCTAAAAAAATTTAAAAGATACTTCTGAGCTTTCTCAAGAAAATAAATAAAAAAAAAATTTAAAAGAAAGGCTAGACTCAGAAAATCACCATTTTGCAATTCCCCATGTAATAATTGAGTCAGGAAAGGATCATTTGATGTTTGCTAAAAATCTGAAGGGACAGTTATTGGGGAACAAAACATTCACACTGTCTCAAAGTGTCTCCTTACAGAATACTTAGTTATTACAGAGTAAAATGCATATTTTCAATAAAATATATGGCAGCCGCCCCTTGACATGGGGACAAAGGGACCCAGTTAGTACCACTAGCAGCAGGACAGTCCGGCACGTGCCTCCTGCTATAGGACAAAAGGAAGTACACAGCAGCATGTACGCAGCACTGGTGCCAAACTGCTGAAATGAAATCTATTTATTACAGAACAGAGAAATCCAAATCAAGGATATTTTATAAGCAAACTCCCTGAATCCTAAAAAGGAAAAAAAAAAAAAAAAGCCTGAGGTGAATGGATCATTGTTCTAGATTAAAAGAAATTAAAGAGAGGAAACAAATGCAATGGGTGAGACTTGATTGTATCTTGACTAATAATTATTATACAAAGCTATAAATCCCATTCTGGGAAAAACTGTGATTTTAACGTGAACTGTGCACTAGGTGATACCATGGAATTATTCTCACAGATAGGATACCAACCTACTAAATGGCTGTATGGTAAAACGCGCCTTCCGGGTGAGGTGCCACAATGTCTGGCAATTGCTTACGAACAGTTCAGAGGAAAGTGTGTCTATGGATACGCAAAGAGAGAGTGCACGAATGTGGCAAATGTTGACAACTGTCAAATCTCAAAGGTGGTTATATAGTATTCACTGCAATATTCTTTAAACTCTCCATACATTTAATAATTGTTAAATTCATAGCTAGGGGGAAAAATTAACATGCTTTGCCCACTGGTGCCAGGAGAACCCTTCCCTGGGTGGCCCTCCCTGAGCTCCTCCCTCCCTGGTGGGCCGCCTCTCCCCCATGCGATTCCCTTACGTCCTCAGGCAGCTCCCGCTAGAGGGGCTCCGAGGGCAGTGACTGGACCCGCCTCATTGGTGAAGAGCAGGACTTCAACAGGGACTGGGGAAAGGGACAGGTGATTGAGGTTTGCTGAAGCACAAATTCTCCTTGATGTAAGCAATTAACTTTGCTTGTCTTCTCCTGTCCTTGTTTGTCAGTGATTCAGCACACCCTTTTTCAGCAAGTGAGGAGGTAAATTTCAGTCCCGTTCATGTACAAGTTGTCACAGGTTTGCTTTTACAGGCAAGGTCGAACAGAGTTTCTCTGAATCGTGTAACAAAACCGGTGGGTAGTCTTGCATGTCAAATGCCAGGGAAAGGAGCCAGGCTCCAGGGGAGGGGCCTAAGGAAAGACACCCCCTCCCCAACAGCAGGAGTCCGTGAGGCAAGTTACAACCCCAGCACACGCCTGCAGCCTTGACTTGCGGAGCGCTCCACGTGGCGGTGCACCCAACAGGGGCCTCGCCTTGACCAGGAGTGGGCCCTGCCCTGCGTGTGCACCAGGCTCACCTGCAGCTGGCCCGGGTCCCACACAGGTTACCCTCCCAGCAGCACACGAGAGGGGCTTCCTGGCTCACCACTGCTGTTCTCACTTCTGGGCCTTTCTCCTGTTGTCTGCTGTCCCTGAGATTCTCTTAAGATTGGACAACATTTTGAAATTTTAAATTTCTCTGTGATTTTTCCCCTATCTGGAATTTTGAGGGATAACACAGAAGAAAGACTGGGCATTCCCAGGCCCTGCTTCCTGCCATCCTCATGGGGAGATGGCAGACCCAGGAAAGAAGGCCAGCCCGGTGTGCATCGGGAGGGTGGGACCGCACAGCCTCGTAGGCAGGCCTGGGGGCAGCAGAGAGCCCGGACAGAAAGGGCCCTGGAGACGGGACAGTTAGGTACCCTGCCCTGCACCCTCCTCATCTTCAGGCCTCCCTCAAATGTCATGTCCTCATTGAAGGCTTCTCTCAACCCCTTTCTAAAATTACAGCAGGCGCTCCTGTTCCCCTCACACTCTTCCTTTTTTAAACATTTAAAACCTATCATCTTCTAACATACTGTAGAAATTACTGATTTGTTTTATTTATTGTTTCCTGTATGTCTTCCTTGCTAGAACATAAGCTCCATGAGGACAGGATCTTTGTTTTGTTCACTGCTATAACCAAACTTTTTAGACTAGTACCTGGCACATAATAGGTGCTCAGTAAAAATATGTTGAGTAAAGGAATACAGACAATCAGTGGCCTGCGTGCAGAAGCAACTGGTAGACCTGCGTCTCCACCCAACCCCAATTGATGGCTGTGGATAAGAGTTCAGACCCTTGACAGGACCCCAGGCAGGAGGCAAATGCACAAAATAACCATGGTCAGGTTTCCTCCAGCCCTGCAGGACAGGAGCTCAGGTAGACATGAAACGAATGGCCCAGAGATGAAGAGCTACGCCGTTTCAGGGCCAGCCACATGTGAGGACGCAGAGTCAGGCCTGCTGCCGTCTTCCCCTCTTCCCTGCCTGGCGCCGGCTACCTCCTCCAGGCAGGCTTCCCTGGGCTCCTGCCTCTGTGCCCTGGGCGATTCTCTCACTGCACGCACCGCTCTCTGCCCTGCTTCTCTGTCTTCTTAAAGGAAACAGGCATCTCTGTCTAGAGCCTGGCACACAGCAAGCACAGACACTCCTCGACTGATGACGGGGTTACGTCCCAGTAACCCACTGCAAGGTGCAGTGTTGTAAACCAAAAATGCACTTAAAACACTAAGCTCCTGAACATCACAGCTTAGCCTAGTCTACCTTAAACCTGCTTAGAACATTTACGTTAGCCTACTCCGGGGCAAAATCATCCAACACAAAGCCTATTTTATAATAAAATGCTGAATAGCTCGTGGAATTTATTGAATACCATACTGAAAGTGAAAAACACAACGGTCATATGGGTACTTGAAGTACTGTTTCTCCTGAATTCACATCACTTGTGCACCATTATAAGTTATAAAAATCAGAAACTGAGCCATCGTAAGTTGGGGACTATCTGTACTTAATAAATGTTTATTTATGGGATATACCTTACGTAACCCTATGAGAGAGCAGGTGTTAGTATGTTCATTTCAGAGATTAAGAAACTGAAACCAGAGAAAGCAAAGACTGTCTCAAGGACACAAGACCAATAACTAGCAGATTTAACTTTTAATCCAACCCCTCAACTTCTCCCCAGTCCAGTGCGGCATATGGTGACTCACGGCCTCCTCCAACAGTGAGGTTGCAAAGCCTTTCCAGGCACCCTAGGAGGGCTGAGTGATGAGACAGAGAGCGGAGAGGAGAGGGAGATGACCCCCGAGCTGGGGAAAGGGGGCGAGGACAGGAGGTCCTGTGACTGCCTGGTGTCTAGCTTCAGGGAGGAAATGGAGCTGGCCGGCCACTTCTCCTAAAATGCCAAAATACACCAAATGAAACCCTTGCTTGTCAACTGTGACTTGTCACTAGTGACAATGATGTTATTCAAAGTCACTCTAAGCTGTGTGATTAGCTAAGATAACTTACAGAAGTGGAGCTGATTAGCTCACAGACCTGGACCAGGTGACGTGGGCACCGTCTCTGTGTGTTCCGAAAGCTGATGGCATCTAGACTCAGCCTCTGCTAGAGGCGTAAGTGCCTGCAGCTCTCCCAGGCTGACAGATCAACTGTCAAGTGTTGTCACCGGAGCTCTCCCAAGCAAAGCGTGTGCAGGAGCCGGCAGTCCAGAGTGGCCCAGCCAGGGCCTCAAAATAGAGTTCTGTTCACAGGATCAGGCCTGACCCTGACTCCCAGCTGATGGCGAGCCCCTTGCTCAGGCTCACACGCCCCAGGGCCGCGCGTAAGCTGCACCTCAAAAGCGGGCAGGAAAGGCTTGCTGGAATTAGTCACCTTCCCCGGAGCTCCAGGAGGCTGCGGACTATCACCTCCATTTTACAGATGGGAAGGAAAAAGGTAAGAAAGGAAGGAACACAAATAAGAATGAAATAAGGAGAGAGCAAGAAAAGAAGTCAGGAGAGGAGGCATGGCAGAAGGAGGGGAAGGAAGAAAAGTGAGAAGGAATAAACGGAGGGCTCAGAGAGGCGCCCAGGGCCGGGAAAAGCACACGGCATCCAGGAGGGACTCGGGAGGCGAGGAGGCAGTGTGGGAACAGGGACCTCATCACACACGTCTCTCGCCCAGCCTGCGCGTGTGGGCTCAGGCAGCTCTCGGAGAAAGGAAGGGAATGTTCTGAGGTGCTGGCACCTGCTTAAAATAAAAATGTCTCTGCTGCTATAAATGCCCTCGAGACGCCTGTCTCCCTGCTGTCCCGGTTGCGTGGCGGGCCAGCCCACGCCAAGCCTCCTCTCCCGGCTGCCTTGCCCGGACTGGCTGGGCCGTTTCCGCCACAGACAGGATGCACAGGGGTGGAGGGCAAGTCTGGGTGGCACCTAATTTCTATCATGACTGCACCTCTCCCGCGGTGCTGATGGGTGGGGAGAGGCTTTCTGCCCAGGGTCTGTCTGCACCTCTCACTGCAAACTTGAACGGAAGCTGACACCCACGGCACCACTGCTTACTAGGGGTGACAGGCTGAGCAATTTGCATAACCTGTCCAAGTGTGCATTCCCTTCTCACTACATAAAGATAATCCCTACCTCCTGCAGCTGTCAGGAGAACAAAACGGATCACTAACATCTCCAGTGCCTGGTGGCATTCCCAACACGTGGAGAACAATAAATCTTAGCTCCTTCCTCCATCCCCCCCTTCCCACCTTCACTCTCTCCTTCCTCCAGTAGCTTCTCCACATCTGAGCGATCTTCGTAAAATGCAAATGTGTTTGTGACATCCTACCCCAGCTTATGACCATTCCTTGTTCCCTGCTATCCCCGCACATAAAATGTGAAGTTTTTGGCCCAGCAGAAAAGGGCCCTGGACATCTGCACCCCACGTACCCCTCCATCCACACTCCTTGCGTCTCTCCCAAACACCTCCCCACTCTGATCCAGCTCGCAGACCCCCGAGCAGACCACGCACGCTCCACCTCAGTCTTCCCTGCCACGTCCCTCGATGACACTTGCTTTGCCTCCAGGCCGCCCGCCCCCAACCCGGGGAACCTGTGGTAGGCACCCCCCCAGCACCTGTGCCCACCTCTGACACTGTCTCTTGCCCTGTATTTCGATGGCTGCTTTTTTGCCCGTCTCTCTTAGGAACTTCACAAAGACCATATTTTATCTCACTTGTTTAGCCCCAGTGCCCAGAAAAGGATCTAAAAAAGAGAAGGTACCAAATAAATGCTGGATGGATAAATAGACGCATGGGCAGATGGATGCCAGCCCCACCTACCCGACCACCTGCTGAGCAATCGACAGGTCTCCGCTGTTGTCACCTCCCACATTGCCCCAATCAGGTCGTCTCTGCATCCAGCTCCAGCCTTCGACACTCCTTGGCCCCGTGAACGGCATCCGGACTCTCGAAGTCCAGCAGATGCAAAGCTTGGACTATCCCTCTGCTACCACCCTGATTCTCCCTGTTTACTGGGAAGTCAGACCAAAGATCCCAAAATGTTAACATTATCCTCACCTGCCCTGATTAAAACTTAAGTCCTCCTTTTTTGAGGCCAGTCACCATCCGGTCCTGATCCTGTTTCTCCCACAACACTGCCCTCTTTGACACGCACTGATCCTCCTACAGCCTGGCCCCTCCTCCCCAGTCCCTGCTCCACTCTGATGTCCCCTCACTGAATGCCCTTGTCTTTTCCCATCCCAAACCCTCCCGACTCAGGCACTTCCTCCTACGGACACGTCCCTGATCACTCCTGTCCCTGCAGACTCCGCTGGCTCCAGCCGCATCTCCAACCCTCCCCCACAGCCACACACAGCCTTCTCCCTGCTCCTCTGGCTGACTCTTGTCCTTCTAATATTTGCTTCCCAATTGTAATTTACCTGCTGGACTTCAGGACATTTGTGTCATACGTCTACGTATCCTTCAGAGTACAGATACGAGCACTAAGTATATTTATATCCTCCACAGCACTGGTAGAAATGGCTTATAAAGTCTTAATGATGTATATAAGGCTTATTATAAGTAATCATGAACCTGGCGTTGTGCTAACAGCTTTACCTATACTGTCTCTACATGACAAAGACGATTATAACATTCATCCTACACATGGAGAAACTGAGTCTCACAAATGTTCTTTGCCCAGTGAAAGTCAACTCTAAGTTGCAGAGCCAGAATTCAAACCCAGGCTATCTGACTCTAAAGTCTGTGCTCTTAAGAGGTTAATTATACCGTCTCAGGTCAAGGTATTTTCTGAGTTCAAGGCGGTGCTGGCAATGGTCTTCCCTTCAGCTTCTGGTGCCTGCGGGAACTGCCGTCTCCCAAACAAAGCCACGTCCCACCATGGTGGGGAATTCTCTGTGAACTGTACCAAGGTAGCATGGATTTAGGGTTACAGTGTCTCTCCCAGATGTCTCTGTAGGGCCCCTGCCATGATCCCACCAAAACATGGGCTCCACGAGGGCAGGGATCTTGGACTTTTCATTCCCAGATGTACCTCAGGCACCATGAACAGAACCCAGCACACAGTAGGTACCCTTTATTTGTTGAATGAACGAATGAATGAGACAGAAGCAAGTCTCCTAAAGCCCTGCCAGAAGGAATGAGTTTCTTGGAGAAATGAGGGAAGAAAACCACAGACATTCTAAGTGACTATGTCACAGCACTTCACAGCCACCAAGGGGTGGGATGACCATGCCACTAATAAAAGGAAGGTCAGAGCGAACAGAAGTCTACATCAGATCTATAACTGCTACAAAGCAGCACAGTAATGGCCTCTTTTGTGGCTTCAAACCAATTTTCTCCCGGTTCTGAACTCCCGAGGACGCAGGCCTCATAGGTCCCCTATCATTCAGAGCTCAGACAATGGTGACGCTGGCTGCTCTGTTCCGATGCCCTCAGCAGGGGCTGCGTCTCCTGTCCCCGAGCAGCCCTGCACATGAGCCTTCTGCGGGGCGGTGCTGGCCCCGGGTCTGCCCTCCTCGCCCTGCCTGCCTCCCTTGTCATCACCAACACGCGGGAGAGCGCAGGCTCCTGAGGCCGGTTTCTGAAGCAGCGACCACTCTTAGTCGCTGCATAAAAATGACTCTCTTCACTTGCCTACCGAGACTTCAGACAAGGGAGAAGAAATGCAGATGGAGGCGCGAGTAATAGCAGATTTTTAAAGTGAGAGTCAATATTCCATCTCTGAAGAATGGGAAAACAGCTACCTAATCACACCCACCAATTCCTGTCCAAAACTAACATTTCCCAAGGTCAAAAGAAAAAAGCCATTGAAACCTCACCTTGGACTGACATAAGACCCCCATTCGACATTGCTTCAGTTCTGCACTTCAGCCCAGTTTCTTCTCTCTACCCCTCACCTGCTCTAGAAAATAAATCCCAGATATCTTTCTGAATAAAGCCAGTGTATGTTCATAAGAGCCAACAGAAATGAAATCATAGATAAAGGCGACCAAAAACGCCAAAGCAGACTTTTGACCAAATGCAACAAGATTAAGGTGGTATTTTTAAAATGAAACAGTAACTTATACTTTGAATTACTGCCTGATTTTACTGCTTACAGATGAAAGACCCTGTAGTGCTGGACAAAAAAGCCATATAACTCAAAGAGGATTTTCTTTGCTCGGCATCACCTCTGTGAAAAGTATGTTTAAGTAATAAAATGGCCTGGCAAGAGCCCATTCTCTGATGATGGAGCTGAGGTGTGACAGTGGTAAGGGCTGGACAGAGGCTGTCGTCTCTCCTGTCCTTTGATAACACAGTTTTCCCCGAACAGGTCTGATCTCATTTCTCCCACTGCCTGATGAAAGGTGAGCCAACTAGACCAGGTGCCCCAAAAGGCCAGCCCTGGTGATCATGCTGCCCTGTGAGGAAGTTGTATGCTGGTGGCTCCCACTGCTCACCCCATGGCCAGAAACGTGTAAGTCCCATCATTCATCCAAACGCCCCCTCCCTTTGTACTCTCTTTTGAGGCTGGGACTAAGCCCAGTGACCCTGAGATGGCCGTGACCCGGCACAGGCAAACTCACAAGGCTGGGTGGGGTGCAGGCAGCTGATGTGGGCATGTGGGTACCTGGGCAACTTCCTGGGGGGTACAGAAAGAAGATCTGAAACCAGGAGGCCAGGCCACAGGGACAAAGGGAGGAGAGACATGTTCACGAAAAGCTGTCTTGGGATGAGACGCCAAGAGCCTGCCCAGGTGGCTGAGGACGCTTACAGAGACAGCACCATGGGGTAAGCAAGCGCATGGGCCCGGGCAGGAGGGGCAGGAATGGGGACCCAGCAATCGGGAGGCAGGCATTCAGGGACAAGACTCCACTGGAAGTCCTCGTGAAGATTTCAGGGAATGCTAAGCTTAGATGAGGACTCATGACAAGCGTCTAGGTTCTGAGGAAATGGGACAGAAGAGAACCAGTTGGTGTGGTTTTTAAGGGTCAATCAGCCTTAGATTTCCATCCTGGCTGTGTGTCCTTGGGCATGGAACGGCGCCAGGAGGGCCCGAGAGTCTAGGTTAGGCCTCGGTCTACAGAGGTCGCACAAAGTGGGGCAACTTCAAAGACCCAAGAGCTCATTACACATTCAGTCCTCAGCTCCAAGCTTCACACGAGAGCCTTCCCCTGATTTCAAAGTCAGAAAGTTCAAACTAGTCTCCTCCCACCCCTACATCAAGTTTCCTCTTGCATATTTTGGTGCCCATCTGAAACCTGTGTTTCAGGCCAGCATTCATTAACGAAGGCCCAGGGTGATCTCCAGGAAGCCAGTTGCTCTCCATCTAACATAATCTGTGTTTCACACGGCCGAGTGATTTCTCAAACACCGTAACACCGGGCTCTGGGGGGCACCTGTGAAGGAAATGGAACAGCTGGTCTCATGGCGCCTGTCGGGACGTGTGCGCTCCCGTTTCAGGGAATTCTGCGCTGCACAGTAACAATGAGCACTCTCGTCATGGCACCCTCATCATGTCACTGCCACGGATAATTAAGCTCATCCATTATCTCCCTCCCTTCCCTGCCTTGGGAGGCTGTCACCTGTGAGCTCACAGGGAAGCCAGTACATCAGCCACTCACACCCTCAGAGCCGCACTGCCGTTCCCAGAGTGCTGAGAGCAGACACTCTAGAATGAACTGACCTGGGTTCCAACCCTCCCTGTCTCCAGCCGGACCAGCCATGGGGAAGTTAACTCTCCCGGGCCCTCACGTCCTAATCTGTAAAATGGGTAAACAGTCACATCTGCCTCCATGCGCTACCATACTCCATTTATTCAAATAACATTTGCTGTGCACCTACTGTGTGCCAGGCAGTGTTCTAGTTGCTAGGGATACAATGTGAACAAAACAGGCAAGGCTTCCCACTCTTGGGTCTCCATTCTAGAGAAAGAAGCCAGATATTAGGGAGAAAACAACATTAAAGGGGAAACAATATGTATAAAGTGCTGGGCACAGTGCCTGACACAGAGCACTTGCTCTGTGAGAGCCGGAACCAAAGGATACATTTGGGGGACACATCTCCCCCCACGACCTCAGACTAAGGAGGAAATGAGCATTCTTACAGCCTTGACCGTGGGCAGCTTGCAGGACGTGTGTCCCTCCAGTGTGACAGGAGTAAGCTATGACACAGTGAGAGTCCTACTAGGGTCAGGAGCAAGGCAGTGTCATGGAGGGGAAAGAATGTGGAGGCTGACAAACCTGGTCTCAAGTGCCAGCTCCTGCTTGCCTACCCTGTGACTCTGAGCAAGTCACTTTCCCCTTTGAGGTTCAGCTCCTGCATCTGTAAAACAGGGATACTAATGGCACCTGCCTCCTTGAGTGGGTCACGAGGACGCGCCAGGAGGACGATCAGGGCTCAGCCCAGTCCTCTCCCCTACACAGGCTCAGGAAGCTATGGCTGCTGTGGTGCCTCCACGCCACCTCTGAGACTGTGCCCAGGGTGCCTAAGTCATCTCACCTGTCACCCATGAGGATGCTATAAGCCCTGTCCCCACGACACGGCTCTTGCCCTTTCTGCTTGCCCCTGTGGCACGGGTCAGTCCGGGCACATCGTGGGAGCCGGCAGGGCTGGCAACACACTGCCATGGCTCCCACTTGGCCTGGGGCCATGGCACGGACGGCTGCTCTTCCTCCCCAGCCAGACTGGGAGCTCGTGGAGGGCAGAGGCTCCCCTCTCAGCCTGAGCACCAGGAACGGCTGGGGACGGGACAGAAACGAGTCCAAGCAGGATCAGGGCAGGGAACCCAGGGAAGCCGCTGTCAGAGAGGGAGGCGTCTGAGAGTCTCCGATTCCCTCGCAGAAAGTCCTCTCTAAGACACATTAGCGAAAGCAGTGTTCTGCTGAAGATTTTGTAAGGACACAGAAGAGGTTATATTCTCAGGGCCCTACTAAATCTTTAAAAAGAAAGAGAGAGAGAAAAAGAGAGAGAGAGAGAGGAGGGAGGGAGGTAAAAAAGAAAAAAAAAGAAAATCTCTACTGAATTCTTTAATCTCCACCAGAAGTTCCTTCGAGCTGCCCCTGACCAGGGGCACCTGCTCCCTCCCAGGCCTTCCGCCGCCTGGGCTCCAGACCCGTCCCCTGTCTCCTGGGGTCCTCACACCCATGTCCCTCTAAGGAAGCAAAGCACTCTCTTTGGGATCCACCATCTGCAGAAGGCAAGGGATTTATGTGAATTGAAAGATTTTCCACAACCACGCAAATAGTCTGCATTTATTATGATTATAATCAGAACAAAGCAATACAACTTGTTAAAATTAAAAATAAAATGTCCCACGTATCCAGAAGACAACCAAATATGTGATTCGAAAGGAAGGGACCTTCAGTGCCCAGGTGACACACCACGGGGTGGGGGGTGGGGGGAGGTCACAAGGAGCCCTGGGGTCTGGGGGCTCCCTCAGTGGCACCAGGTAGGCTGTCCAGGAGCGGGACACACTCACAGCGCCGTAACCAAGGACGGCACCCGGTGGAGCAAACCTAGCAGTAGCTGGCAGGAAGGACCTCTGAGTTACTAGAAAGAGAAAACCAAGATTTAAATTTAGGGCCGACACCAACCACAGCGCAGAGGCATTTGAGAGGCAAGCGCAGAAAGTGACATTTCCCAAGCAGCGGCCCAGCCGCAGTGCGATGATCCCACTCACCATCTGCAAGGAGGCGGGAGCCGCGGCCCCTCCTGGAGGAGGGCTCGGTGGAGAGGCCCGTGGGGAGATGGTTGCAGGGAGACGGGGTCCTGCTGAGCACTTAGACACACCGCGGAGGAAGAGCACTCCCCTTTCCCAAGGGAACCGAGGAGATCAAGCCAGATGTCTGGCCATAGAAAAGGAAATGGCCAAGTCCACCCCATCCTACCACTCCTGAAGTGAATGCCCCACCACGACAAGGACAGAAACGGGAAACAGATAACTCCTCCTCCCCGTGGAGCTCTGCCTCCGTCCAGGGCTGGGGAACCCGCAGCCTGGGGGCCACCGGTGGCCTTCTGGATCCTCAAGTGCAGGTTTTCGACTGAATCCAAATTTCACAGAGAAAATCCTTTTAATAAAGGGCCCATTCCATCCTCACGGTAGGCCTCTAAGGTAAGCATGCTTGGTTCTTAAACTCTTCGCCAATCTGAAGGGTGGAAAAGTCTGTCTCATCATTGTTTCAGTTTACATCACAGCCAAGGCAAAAATCCCTCCTTTCCTGTCCCCACCAGGCAGTGTCACTGGGGCCGGGGGCCTGGGCTCTGCAGGGACCGGCCTCAGCTTCATCCCAGTTCTGCCACACCCTAGTTGAGTCCAGAGCATCCCGCCTACAGGACGTGCTAACAGCACCCACTTCAAGGGCTGTAAAACTTAAAGCAAATGAAATAAAAAATGCTCATGGAGTGTTTAGCACAGGGGCCTCACACCTGGCCCTTCTCCCCTTTTTTGGCAAGAAGAGAGACCGGCTCCTTCCAATCCCACTTCCTGGGTGAATCTGACGCCCGACAGCAGGACACACCCCAGCTGCGCCGAGGAGCCAAAGGACCCCTGCCTGCTGCCCTGGCCGCTTCCTTCTGCTCCTGCCCACGTCTCTCCCCACAACCCACACTCTGCAGAACCACAGGGTTTCACATAGGGACAAAAGAAGCCATTTCAAAGGTTACAAGATGTCAAGGGCTTCTCTCTCCCTACCAGCCCCCACCTGGGTGGGGCTAGACTGAGCAAGGACAATAGCAGTATCTCTGCCAGGGAGACGCAGCCCTGGCCACATGGGCCACCCGGGGCTGAGAGCACTCGGCAGCCCCTCGGCGAGCCAAGGGCTGAACCATGAGGGCAACAGTGACCCAGAAGGCAGAGCACAGTCTACACGGACCCAAACTAAATAAAGACCTTGTAGACGGTGGCTGGCTGGGGGTCTGCATGCCCCATTGGAATAAGCATTCGTAATCCATTCATTCCCTCCACTGGCCCTGCATCCATCGAGGCGATCGTCCACCTGGCACCCGCCTGGCCTTGAGAGGCCTGGAGCTACCGCAGCGAGCACAGCACAGCAGACCGAGTCCTGACTCCGGAAGTTTACATCTGAGTGGGCACGTTCATTTACAGTTAGTAACGAGGAAAAGAAACACACCTTTCTACCACACCTCATTCTCAGTGAAGGCTTTCCCTTCTACCGAGTTTCCGTCTGTGCAGCAAACTCTCCAGGAACCCAGGAGGCATCGTTAGCTTCACTGGACGGGTGGAGAAACGGAGACTCAGAGAAATCACAGGCTTTGCCCACGGTTGCCAGGATGACACGAGACGGAGCTGAGGCTTGACTAATGTTTCCTGGGTCATAATTAAGTGCTCTTACTATGTAACAAACTGTTATTTCCCCAGCTACTAGTGCAATCCGTGTAGATATTTGCTGAAATGCATGAAGTCAATATGACAAGGAGCCACCAGGAAAAGCTTCCTAAGGGGAACCAAGAAGGTAGCAGGGCACGGCCTTCCTTCCTTTCCTTCCCACCTGATTAACCGAGGCAGGGGGAGGTGCTACTGGGTGGCCTCCCTGCTTCCCTAAAGGTGATGGCCATAGGCTTAGCTGCGTCCGGGAGGGCCGACTGCTGGGGGAGCAGGTGTGTGTGCGAGCGCAGCTGCATGAACTCAGACAAGTCACCACACTCCTCTGACCTTCAGCGTCTGGAAACAGGCGAGTCCCACTGACCCCTTTGGCCTACGTACTAAGTGGGATCACAGAGGTAAAGCTCTTGGCACAGTGCAGCACTCAGTAAATGGCAGCTGTTTTATCGTTATTACTCCCATCATTAATACTGCTATTCATGTCATCGAGTTCACTAAATGAGCCACCTCCTCAAGATCTCTCACCCTCAAAGACCCTGCACTCTCGGGCCTGTGTGGGGGAGGGGGTGGGGCTGGAGACTTTGCTTCTCTGGGAAGCCGCAGCTCAGAGCATCTTTCAGCGAATGTCGCAGTGCGTTTCCCAGGGCAGGGCCCTGAGAGCACCATGACCCTGACGTGCAGGAGAGGATGCAGTCAGCAGCCTAGCATCAGCGGGATCCTTTGGGGGTGCTAGAGAGGGTTCCCCAAGTCCCAAGACAGGAAGAACACTGAGGAGGAGCCTCAGAAAGGAGGTCAGGAAGGCAGCAGAAAAAAAGAAAAACAAGTGTATAAACCAAGGGAAACACATGGGTACATCTATAAAAGACCCTCCCCATCCAGGATCTCTCACACGGCACTGCTGACATCTAGGTGTTTTCTCTAAGCTCACTGGTGCCCAGAAGCATCTACCACTCAACCACGAAAAGCTCTTAGGTGGAAGTTGGCACACTCAGGTTCTAGTTCCTGCTTAGACAATAACCCAACTTCTTCGCTCACGCCTGTAATCCTAGCACTCTGGGAGGCCGAGGCGGGTGGATCGCTCGAGGTCAGGAGTTCGAGACCAGCCTGAGCAAGAGTGAGATCCCGTCTCTACTAAAAATAGAAAGAAATTATATGGACAACTAAAAATATATACAGAAAAAATTAGCCGGGCAAGGTGGCGCATGCCTGTAGTCCCAGCTACTCAGGGGGCTGAGGCAGGAGGATCGCTTGAGCCCAGGAGTTTGAGGTTGCTGTGAGCCAGGCTGACGCCACGGCACTCACTCTAGCCCGGGCAACAGAGTGAGACTCTGTCTCAAAAACAAACAAACAAACAAAAAAACCCCCCAACTTATTAGGTCTAGTTTCTGCATCTGTAAAGGTGGTTGGGGGTCAGGGAATGGGGACCAGGGACAGCCGGGCTGGATGGGTGCCAGGCTTCCCTCCAACTCCAATACCCTGGGCCTTCACCAGCCAACAGAACATCCTGCCTGGAGCCGAGCTCTGCTCCAGGCAGGGGTTACAGCTTCTATTCCGACAAAGCCTCCCAGGGAATGCGGCTGAAGTCTCAGGCAGTGTCATGCACTTGCAGCCCCATTCTTGCCTCCTGCATATTCATTAGGTAAACTTCACTCCCGACTCCCACTGGTCTTATCAATGTGTGTTGGTTGTATGCTTTTCATCTGCTCAGTAATCTCCAACAGATTTGAAAGATGAACAGTGTCTGTCTCCCATATGGGCTTGTTTCTACTTTGGGATACGAATCACCTGATCATCTTACTCCCAGGCATTTGTAAAGAAAGCTAAAAAGAGCACTATCAGGATGTCAAACCTACCAGATCCTGACAGAAGGCTTGCCAGTCCTGCCCTCATCTGCCCACCCTCAGCCCTTGTGAAGGGGTGTCATCAGCTCTTCCTGCCACTCACTTTTGTTTTGGTGGAGAATATACTTTGATAGATACACAAAAAATGGAGCAAGGTCACGGTCTCTGCCCTAAGGAGGTTTCACGTAGATCAATAAATGGATCAACTGGCATTTAATACCAGACTAGTCCCAATTACACAGTGGACCATGGCAAGGGACCTTAAGTACCACGAGGGTTGAGAGATGGGAAACCCTTGTGGGGAGAAATCTTCCAGGCAGTCTCACAACTTGGTGGAAGGTTCTGGAGGATTCAGAAAGAAAGGAGGAATGGGGGAGAGCAGGAAAGAGGTTTAGAATGTGAACTGGGGCCTGGTCTTGCTGTGGGAGCAAGAGCAGCCACTGTGGGCTCCCAAGCAGAGGAGGGGCACAACCGACATGCCAGGAGAGGGGTGAGGAGAGCCGGGGGGGGGGGGGGGGCGGCG
>CM052447.1:29107625-29149860 GCA_028533085.1 Varecia variegata | reverse complement strand
TTCAAAACCTGCCCTGTCTCAATAGTATTTTCTAATTTTCTGGTTAGCCTTGTTAGGGAAGGCAGGTAGAACCGCCTTCAAGCTCCCAGACCGAAAACTGTGGTGACAGCTCACATCTCGTACTGCATTAGCCATCATGCCGTCATATTAACTCCCAGGGCATGGCCACCCTCCTCCCTCCTCCCACACCTGCCTCTAGGTGATGGCAGAGGGCCCTGGGGCACCAGCCGGGACATGGGAAGCTGCGCAGTTGCCTCCTGGTGTCTCCTTGGTGACCAAGCCCAGCCACGTCTGCTTGTGGCTGGAGTCACCACGACAATCAGAGGCTGACTTCTGGAAGCCACGGAAAGCAAATGAAGGTTTAATAAGGAAATATTCTCCATTAAAATCAGACGTCCGCTCAGCTCCAAAGTCCTGTTAGATGTATCATCTCACACTGAGACCAAAACATCAAATCTACACTCATTTTCAGTGCCAAAATAAATACAAAAATTGAGAGTTAAGTTTTTAGAAATTCAAGTTTCAAAACACATTTTCTGAAGCTCTGGCTTAGAGGGCTTTTTAGCTATCAAAGACAGCTCCACAGTTTGACTGGAACAAGGAACAGAAGGGCACCTTTGGAAACAGACCTGGGGGCGAGCCAGGAACGGGCCGGAGACCACCGGCGGGACACAGCGTTGCCTCCCCAGGCAACTGACACTCGGCATTCTTGCTGTCTGACTCGGCTGGGGCTCCGCGGGGACATGGAATCAACTTGCACATGGTTCACCATTTAGAACAACAGAACGGAAGCAATGGTTCCTCTAACAGAACAATCAAATCCACACGAGACAAGCTTCTATTTCAGTGCAAAAGAGTTGAGCCTGCCTCAAGAACAAATAACTTTTTGCAAAACAGCAACTTGAAGTTCATCCTCTTGTCAACAAAACTGCTATGTCATTTTTAAACCTCTCACAGAGAAGCAATTAGCTGTCAGACACATCTATGAGTCCCAGAGGCCCTCTCTTTTCCTGGTCTGTAAGAGAGAATCTTACCCCCAGGCTCTGCCTCTGGCCACACCCAGACTCTCCTCCCTCTGCAGGCAGGTCACAGGCATGTGGCATACAAGTATAGCCGGCCGGGGAACACTCGGCCTTCTGCTGCAGTGGCACTCGCTGTCCAGCCAGCACAAGGTCAGTGGTAGCCACGACTGTCAACTCCTCCAGGACAGGGGCTGTGTCCAGCCGTCTGCACACCTGCCACCGCATAGCCAAGCACGGACACCAGAACACAGCAGGCGCTTCTGCTGGCTGAAGTTAATGAAAGAGCAGAATCCAGTCAAGTTCAATTGCTATGCAGAGTTTCATCTTGAAAGTATGAAACACCTCTCAAATATTCCACAGTCCCCAAGCTGGGAGAGGAAAAGGGTCATGGCACAAACGGAACAGGCAGATTTTGTAAAAGGAAAATGTCTTTGTTCCCCCGGGCTTTTAAGCAAGGGGCTTTGACAAGATGCAACTTGATTCTCCTGAGACTCTCAGGCACCTGCAGTCATGAAGCACTTTCTCTTTCTTCCAGTATTCTCGGGCTCAGTTTCAAATTCCAGTCTAACACCCTCCCCTTCCCACCCCCATCTCTTTAGATACGAATCCAGCCTGGAAGTGAGCCAAGACCCCGGGGAAAGGCTGCACAGGAGCCATGAAAATCAGGCCACAGGTTCCTCTGTGTCCAAGCGCCCAGGAGCAAAGGGGAGCGGTGAGGCTCAAAGGGAAGTCCACGAGGGAGGTGGCTGGATGAGGTGCAAGGCGTGTGTCACAAATCAGTCAGCTTCTGCATGAGTTTGGGGACACTGCCTTCAAACTGGGCAGCCTGTAGGCCATTTCTCCCGTTGTCCCAAGGACTCTCTCTTCTCTGTTCCATCCCGTCTTCCACCCACGTGTACTGAGTACCCACTAGCCGTAACACGGGCACCGTACTAGGTGCCGGGCATATAAAGTAAAGGCTCTGGCAAGCAGTGCCATGCCAGGATGAGAAGACAACACCACGGTTATACAACGACAAAAGCCTCGCTGTAGATGAAGCTGAGACACAGCTCCCTCACGATTGCATCAGCGCTGGGCAGCGACACGCCCGGGCTGGACACGGAGAAGGCCTGCACTCACGTCCACCGAGAGCTGTGCCACTGGCAACCTGCACGTGTGTGTCTGTTTCTAGGAAAGGACACATAGAAGTGACAGCTCCTTGGACAGCCGCATTTCATTTAACTGCTCACTCCCCGGCTCTTGGAGCCCCCGCCTCAGCAGCTCACGTGTCCTCACGGTCAGTCTGCTAGAGCAGCAAGACCCGCCCTCCCCGCAGGGCAGGGAGCCTGCATGTTGGTCTCGGGCATCCCCAGAGCTGGGCGCCGGTACACACACACTCAGTGGTGAACTGGGCTTATCAGCCCCTCTCCTGCACTGAGAACTCTGCGTACAGGAGCTCATCTGTCCTGATGGATTCTGGATAATATTTTCCCATGAAGCTGTGCCACCCCCCAAGACTGAAAAAGTCCCCACAGTGCTCAAGCATGTCAGTCCCTTATCAACACAATAAACTCACATTTCCATTCTGCTCCTCTCAAGTCCCTCAATAGGCCACATGGAAACCTTCGTGACCTGGCCCCTGCTCCCCACTCCTGCCCCATCGCCCCCCAGTCCTCCACCCCCACACCTACCTCCCAATATGTAAGTGTCTACTGAGTCACTTCTCTGTGCCAGGCATCGTGTAAGAGCTGGGGATAAAGAGGTGACCCCAAAAAAAACGTGGTTCTTACTCCATGCTCATAGTTGACAGAGGGAGAGAGACATTAATTAAATAATTTTACAAATACAAAATTAAACCTAGGACCACAGGCAATGCCAAGAAAACACAGTATATGGTGCAGTTGAGATGTGTGACAAGGGGCCCTGAGATGGCCGGGCCACCAGGAAGGCGTCTAGGGCTAAGATGCGGAGGAGGAGGAGGAGGAGGAGGGTGCTGCATCTGAAGGTGGAGGGGAGGGCGGAGCACCCGGGGCTTGCTGCAGCCTCTGTGCTCTGCCAGGCGCCCCCCTCGCCTCCTACGCAGCTCAGCTCAGGCACCGCCTCCCCAGGACGCCCTCCCTGAAACCCGGCTGAGGTTAGGTGTCCCCCCTATGTGCCCACATGGTACAGGCCTACCTTTCTCAGGCCACTTGACACATGGACCTGTCCCGTCTCCCCTTCCGAGCTGGGTGTTCCGTGAGGGCAGGGCCATTGCCTAACATATTTTTATATCTCCAGAGCCCAGAGAGGAGCAAGCATCCAGTGCACCCCTGACGAACGGGAGAAGAGCCAGAAGAGACAATGGGTGGATGAGGACAGCGCCGGCCACTGCCATCCCACTTCTCCTCCTCCTCCAGGCACGTGCGTTCGCACACATCAGTGTTGGGCGGTCATACTAGGTTATTTTCTGTTGCTTATGACATAGTACCGCAAACTGGGGCATTTATAAAGAAATGGAATTTATGTCTGACAGTTAAGGAGCCTGAGAAGTCCAGGGCTGAGGAGCTACACCTGTGAGGGCCTCCCTGCTGCTGGGGACACTCTCCAGGGAGCCGACGCAGCACCAGCCATCACATGGCGGGGGAAGCGGGGGGAGGGGGAAGAGGGAGGGGGAGGGAGAGGGGAAGGGGGAGGGGAGGGGAGGGGGAGGGGGAGGGGAGGGGGAGGGGGTGTGCTGAGCATGCAACGTGCTAGCTCAGGTCTCTCTTCCTCTTCTCATGAAGCCACTAGTTCCCCTCCCATGATAATCACTTAATCCATTAACCCATTAGTCCACTAATCCATTAATCCATTCGTAAGGGCAGAGCCCTCCTGATCCAATCCCCTCTTAAACGCCCCACCTCTCGGTACTGCCACGATGGCGATTAAGCTTCAGTGTGAGTTTTGGAGGGGCATATAAACCACCGCAGCAGTCAATACGATTTCTGAGTTTAGCACAGTGATCCTGTGCTCTCTTTGTCTCCCTGGGACTTTGAAAGAGCAATCAGAAGAGGACAGCATCCTCGTCACGGGGCTGAGGAAGGGCAGGGTGTTCCTTCCGCCCCTGAGAAATTCTGGACCCTAAAAGAAGTCCGGTGGTCCACCCAGCAGCTATTCCGGCACACTGCAAGACCTCTAACACTTCAATCGCTTAAGTTTTTATTCACAAATGTTTACTGAGCATCTACCAGGTCTTAGGCTTCATTCCGGAAACTCAGGAGGAAATAAAATAGACACGGGCCCCGCCTTCATGGAGCATACAGTCTTGAGTAGCAAGTGACGTGAGACGATTTCAGATACAGGTTTGCTTGGTTTCCCAGTGCCTATGTTATATTTGCACTATACTTTAGTCTATTAAGTGTGTAATAGCATTATGTCTAAAAAATGTACATACCTTAATTTTAAAAATACTTCGTTGCTAAAAAATGCTAATCATATCTGAACCTTCAGCATGTCATAATCTTGTTACTGGTGGAGGATCTTGCTCAGTGTTTGCTGACGGCTACTGACTGACCAGGGTCGTGGTTATTGAACGTTGGGTAGCTGTGGCAATTCCTTAAAATAGGATAACAATGAAGTTTGCCATAATGATTGAATCTTCCTTTCATGAAAGATTTCTCTCTAGCATGTGATGCTGTTTGGCAGCATTTTAACAGTCGTAGAACTTCTTTCAAAGTTGGTGTCAATCCTCTCAAACCCTGTCACTGTTTTATCAACTAAGTTTCTATAATATTCTAAATCATTTGCTATCTTGAACCCCTCAAAGTCATTCACGATGGTTGGAATCAACTTCTTTCAAACTCCTGTGCCAATGTTGATATTTTGATCTCCTCCCATGCATCTAGAATGGTGAAGTCTTTCCAGAAGGCTTTCAATTTACTTTGCCCAAATCCATCAGAGTCATCACTATCTATGGCAGCTATAGCCTTATAAAATGTATTGTTTAAAATAATAAGACTTGAAAGTCAAAAATTACTCCTTGATCCACAGGCTATAGAAGGGATGTTGTGTTAGCAGGCACAAAAGCATTAATTTCCTTGTATATCTCCATCAGAACTCTTGGGTGACCATATGTATTTTCCATAAGCAGTAATATTTTCAAAGGAATCTTTTTTCTGAGCAGTAGGTCTCTCAAGATTAGGTTTAGAAAATTTAGTGAACCATGTTGTAAACAGATGTGCTGTCATCCAGGCTTTGTTGTTCCATTTCTAGAGCACAGTCAGAGGAAATCTAGCATCATTCTTAAGTGACGTAGGATTTTTAGAATGGTAAAATGAGCATTGGCTCCAACTTAAAGTCACCAGCTACATTAGTCCCTAACAAGACAGGCAGCTTGTCTTTTGAACACAGGTCATTGACTTCTCCTCTCTAGCTAAGAAAGTCCTAGATGGCATCCTCTGCCAATAGAAGTCTGTTTCTTCTACATTGAAAATCTGCTGTTGAGTGCAGCCACCTTCATCCATTACCTGAGCTAGATCTTCTGGATAACTTGCTGCAGCTTCTCCATCAGCACCTGCTGCTTCACCTTGCACTTTTCTGTTACAGAGATGGCTTCTTTCCTTACACCTCATGAATCAACCTCTGCTGGCTTCCAACTTTTCTTCTGCAGCTTCCTCACCTCTCTCAGCCTTCACACAACTGAAGAGAATTAGGACCTTGCTATGGATTAAGCTTTGGTTTACAGGGATGTCCTGGTGGATTTGATCTTCTACCCAGACCGTGCAAACCTCCGTATCAGCAGTAAGGCTGTTTCACTTTGTCATCATCCATGTGCTCACTGGAGTAGCATTTTTAATTTCCTTCAAGCGCTTCTTTGTATTCACAACTTGGCTAACGGTTTGGCGCAAGAGGCCTAGCTTGCAGCCTATCTCAGCTTTTGGCATGCCTTCCTCCCTAAGTTTAATAATTTCTAGCTTGTCATTTAAAGTGAGAGGCATGTGGCTCTTCCTTTCACTTAACACTTAGAGGCTATTGTCAGGTTATTAATTGGCCTAATTTCAATACTGTTGTGTCTCAGGGAACAGAGAGGCCCAGGAAGCAGGAGAAAGATGGGAGACTGGCCGGTCAGTGGAACAGTCAGAACACACACAACGTTTATTGAGTTCACAGTCTTATACGGGCACAGTCCATGGCACCCAAGACAACTGCAACAGCAACATCGAAGATCACTGATCGCAGATCACCATAACAGATATAATAAAGAAACAGTTTGAAATACTGTGAGAATTACCAAAATGTGAAACACAGACATGAAGCGAGCACATGCGGATGGAAAATGGCCATGATAGACCTGCTGGATACAGGGTCGCCACATCCTTGAATCTGTGAAAATCACAAATCTGCAAAGTGCAATAAAGCAATGAAGTATACCTATATAGAAAGAAGACCAAACTATTTGGGTTCAGCTAAGTCTGTGTTCAGATGCTACCTCTGTCACCTATGGCTGTAAGATCTTAGGCAGACAAGGAACAAACTTTTCCTGACTGTTGACTACTTCATCTGTAAAAACGAATACCGAATCATGCATCCCAGGGTTGCTGTGAGGACCAGATCTAAGGGTGAGCAGCAAACTCGAGTGTGGTGCGGCCCCTGGTGCGGGGTAGACGCTGCACACGGGCTGCCTGGTACAGCTCCCAGGAGAGCCAGGCTGGCCGGGAGCGCAGCAGAGTCAGCCATGCTTCTCTATTCTCAGCATTAGCCAGTATTATCCTACAGGTTGACAGGAACCTCATAAAGGAGAAAAGCCCTAGAAATTCCAAAGCAATACAGTAATATTGTTTTGAGTGACTGAAATAGCAGGTCAAAAAAAATGACAGCTACAGGGATAAAAATGTGGATCTACAAAACATGCAATCAAGAACACCTGTGAGCTGTGACAACCAAGTAACCTGAGGAGCGCTGTTCCCTCCCTGCAGCACTGGTTTCCAGCAGCAGGGAAGATCTGGGTGAGTGGGCGGGAGGGCAGGAGCAAGCGCAGCCTCCCTCCTTGATGGGGTGAGGTCACTGAAGGGGACCAGATTTCGAGAGACTGGCAGCACAGAGGGCGTGTGACAGGAGCACTTTGTTTGTAGGACACGATAATGGGGTGGTGGCTGCAGGGCGTCCCTGAGGGATGCCATGTGATCCGCCCCATCCTCGGCCTCCAGCTATCCGCAGCGGCCCCTGAAATTGCTCAGTAGTTCGCTGTACTCATTTCCATGGTGGGACGGCTGGGCACTCCGCTCTTTCCAGGTAGCTGTAATCAAACAAGGTCCCTCCCGAAGACCAAGAGAAAAAAAAAAAAAGAAAAAGAGAACAACAACAACAACAAACCAAACAGGTTTCCACGACAACTACCTCTGAGTGAGGCACATGGGAGATGGCACTGCACAGAAACAGCGCCGAGGGGTCACGGGGGCTCCATGGGGACCAGTACTCCACCTCACCCACCAACACTCACGACACCCTGCTCGGGACTCTGTGAAATGCCACCCTGGGCTGGGCTCAGGGTGGTACGATCACGAGTTTAGGAAACAAAGGATCCGCTCGTGGGGAGGAATTAACACAGACACAAGTGCGACAGGAACATTTCAACTACTCAGGGAAAGAGGCTGCGGGTGATACTTGAAAACAAATCATCACAGCAGCACGGCTGCATCTAAGAAATCGATGAGCCGGCCCAGGCTATTATTTGTACTCATTTGCCACGGCAGGATTAATAGACCCTCAGCCTGCAGTCACGGCGTTTCTTGAAGGTTTAAAAAAAAAAGGAATTCTTTAAAAATATTTAAAATCCAATTTTCTTCCTGTTTCTAACTGAATCCAACCGCTCCCAGGTTCCTGTGACTTGGGGGAGCTCTGTCCTATTGATTCGAGCAGAGTGGGGAACGCCTGGCCATCTGGACTCTGGGAGTCGGGGTGACGCCGAGCTGAAGCTGGCTCCTCCGCCTAGGGACAAGGGGGCATAGAGGTGTTAATAACGGAGTCTCTTTCTCTCTCTCTCTCTGCGTGTTATCTGAAGAAGGGGCTTCATACTAGCGTCCATCTCACAGGACTGGCATGAGAATTACGTCATGTCATGCCATGTGCCTGGCATGGCAGCTGGTGCACAGCAGACACTCAACGTGGTACGGGGACTGGTGTTCCGGCGAATCACATCCACTCGGTCAACAGGGCAGACGTGGAGGAGCAGGGGTGTGATGCCCCGAGGGAGGTGAAGTTGGCCCTGGAGAGGGTTCTGGAGCAGACCCCCGTCTCCGGCCCTGTGAATAGAGGGGCCTTTCCAGGCAGCCGCAGTCCCACGCCCGGTTTTCTGCCACCCTGGCGCATCTGGCAGACGTGGGTGGATTCCCGCACAGGAAAGGTCACCCCAGCAGCCAAAGCTGCTGGTCACTCAGTCTTCCAACAGGACCTGGTCTCAGAGACATGTGATCCTGGGCTCGCAACCCCCAGCAGGCCCAAACAGCTACTCCCAAGGTCTAGAAAGTGCAGCCGGCTCAACCACCTGCCCTGCACCCCTCAGCATGCTCAGCGCCTCAGAGGGGCTCAGGAAGCAACTGACAAGTGAAAGCGCAGTGGAGTGGGCGCAGGGACGTCAGAGTCAGGCTGACAGGTGACAGCACAGAAAACGTTCCCGCCTGCAACGCTGGGCAGGCTTCACCCACTTCCTGCCACTGCCCCACAGTGTCAGTAAGATGATTCCAAACTCAGGCCCACCCTGATTCCACTAAAAGGACTCAGCCACACCCGAGCCTGCGTGGCCCAGTGCTCGCCACACGCTGGCTGAATGAATGAGAGAGGACCCGCGTGCCGGCACACACCAGCAGCTCGAGCAGCTGCCACGTCGGGCGCTGCCACGGGATCGAGAAGGAGTAGGGAAAGTGGCCCCGGCTGGTGCCTGCTACAGAGGGAGCCCTCAGCAGGAGGCAGCTCTGCCACCATCCCACCTCCGCGGTGCAGAATACGGTGCCATCTCGCCTACCGGGGAGCAGGAAGCAGGAAAGACTTTATGGAGGAAATAGAAGGTGCGATATAAAAGCTGGGCCACTGGAGCCAGAGGGAGGACCGGTTTTCCAGAAAAGGTCCCTCAGAAGAGACGGCAATTAATATTTCCAGATGGCGTATCAATGTGACACACACTGTTCTAAGAATTTAATATGTAACAGCTAATTCAGTTCTCACAAAAACCCTTCGAGGCAAGTATTGTCATCCTCGTTATGTTGACAAGCAAAAGGGAGCACAGAAAGGTCATATAACCTGTTCGCGGTCACATATCTAACAAGACAAGCTGGAACCCGAGTCTACGCCGTCCAGCTCCACCGGGCAAGCTCTTGGCCCTGAGGCTGACGTGCCGAGCCTTCCTCTGTTCTCCCGAGCAGTATCTCATCCTGCCCGCCCCCCACCATGTCCCCCGCCTGTCTGACCTACGGAACTGTCTATGCTTATGTATCTGGCTTCTCTAGAATGAGGCAGCAACCTGGGGACAGGACCAGCAGCGGCCTGGCACAGGGCAGGTGTGTTTGGTGACTCTGGAGGAGCCACCCTGGAATAGGGTCGCAAAGCAGGCACCAGAGAGGTCCGTGGCTTCTTCTAACCCTGTGGACATGGAGGTCTGAGCAAGGACTCAGCGTATGGAGTGTAAACACTCAGAGTCGGAAGGCAAAGCAGCGTTCAGAGGGACAGTCTCCCTTGTTTCCCCGACACCTACAGGGTCAACGGCTCCCAGGGGCCACGTCAAACATTTTGTTCTTCCCTCACCTGCACTGATGACTGTTTCTTATCTCCCAGATATTCCGATACTTGGTGCAGTTTCTTCTTGCCACACATGGACCCTAACTGTCCCTCCCACCGGGCAGGCTTTCTGAGAGGCCACTGATCTGCCGCTCCGCAGGCTGCCACGGGGACCTGCTCTGCAACCCCGGCCACGCCCTGGTCGGCTCTCGCCCGCCCGGTCTCCCAAGACCTCCTCCCAGAGAAGGGCAGACGGGCAACCCCAGCGAGTGCAAAGCGGGCTTCGCACCCAAAGCGATGTTACAACCCAGGGCACACTTCAAGTACAGAGGATTCTCCAGGAAAGGAGAACCCAGAGTGATCGAGTGTTCAAGGTATCCACAGCCTTTTTTATCTTTCAATTTTTCACTGGAAAAACATTTGAAAAATGTCAGCTCCATTTTCTGACATTATTCGGCCTAGATGAGAGAACAAAGGAGGATCCTTCTAAACAATGGAGGAGACCAGCATCAAAACTGAGAAACACGGGAACAAATGTGGGTAACGGCAAGAAGGTGCTAATCTCTGGCCGGGTCTGATCTTTTTTAAACTTTTTATCAAGCTTCATTGAGGTATAATCGCTGTACAATAAACTACACATATTTAAAGTACACAATTTGAGGAGCTTTAATAAATATAAATACACACACAACTATCACCATAATCAAGACAATGAACGTATCTGTCACCCCCTAAAGTTTCCTCACACCCCTTTTTCATCCATCCCTCCTACCCCTGTCTACCTCTCCCCCCACTACGGGAAATCACGGCTCTGTTTTATGTCATTATAGATTATCCTGCATTTTCTGAAGTTTTATGTCAATGTAATCCAACAGTGTGTACTATTTTTTGCCTGGTTTTCCCTCAGCATAACTATTTTAGTATTCATTCATGTTGTTATATGTGCCAATAGCTTATTCCTTTTCATTTCTGGGTAGATTTGATTGATAGACATATGTGTTTACTCATTCGTTCACTTATTGATGGGCATTTGGGTTGTTTATAGTTTTTGGCTACGAACATTGTATGCAAGTATTCCTTTAGACATACACTTCTATTTCTCTTGGATAAATACCTGGAATCGGAATAGCTGTATCATATGATAGTTTTTAAAGAAAATTTCAATTTTTTTTCCAAAATGGTTATACCATTTTACATTCCCGCAGCAGTGTGTGAGCACTCCGGTTCCTCCCCATCTTTTCTAGCACTTGATATAATCAGTCTTTTAACTTCACTCATTCTAGTGTAGTGGTATCTCATGGTGATTGTAATTTGCATTTCCTCAGTGATAAATGATGAATATTTTTTATGTGTTTACCATCCACGTATCTTCTTTAGTTAAAAATGTCTGTTCAACTCTTTTGCCCATTTTTAATTGGGCTACTTATTGTTGAATTTAGAGACATTTTAAAATATTCTCGATGCAAGTCCTGTATTAGGTCTACGATGTGCAAATATTTTCTCCCAGGCTGTGACTTCTTTTTTCATTCTCTTAAAAGTGTCTTTCAAAGAGTAGAATTGAAAAAAAAATGTTATCGATTTTTAATTTTATGAATCCTGCTTTTAGTGTTGTTATCTAAAAAATACTTGCCTAACACAAGGTCACAAAGATTTTCTCTTATTTTTTTTTCCTAAAATTTTTAAGTTTTAGGTTTTATATTTAGGTCTAAAAGGCATATATTTTGATAGTCTTACAGACTTATCCCTTTTATTTTTATAAAAGTCCTGCAAATATAACTCTCTTCCTTCCATTAATACCCACTTTATGGTTTCAACACTGGAGATAGTTTATTCCCTCAAAGAGCATACCTTTTTAAAAAATCTAAGAAAATTTTGAATATATGCCAATATCAAAGAAGAGAAATTAGTACAATGTATCTCCATAACTTTAGTTCAACAATTTCCAAGATTCTTCCATATTTGTTTCAAATTTCCTTTTTCTTTGCTAAATTATTTTAAAGCAAACCTATGTTCTTCATAATATCTCTTTAAAAATATGTGTTGTTCTTCTTGTTTAACTACAACACTATCTTCATAGCTAGCTCATTTTTCCTTAATGTCCCCAAATATCTTTTACTTTCTAAATTTTGTTTGGATTGTTTCCATCTGGGTTTAGCCAGGGTTCACATAGCAGCTGGTGGCTATGTCTCCCACTCCACCTTTTTTCATGCAGAAACTGGAACTGTTTTCCAGCGCCCAAATGTCTCCCATTCTGATTTTGCCTGTTGGATTCCATGTGGCCTCCTCTGCTCCTCCCTCCACCCTGCACACCCTGTAATGGGAGTTAGGCTTGGCTGGATTAGGTCCAACTCCTTTTGCCAAAACCTTCCACATACCTATGGGCCACATGTACCGCCGTGCACTTGCCACCGCACGACATCATGGGACAAGCGATGCCGGCTGCCCACTGGAGAGAGATTCCAAGATTCATCAGTGAGCTCAGGTAGCAAAACCCTAAAGTTCATCGTCAACCTTTGTCTACTGTTTCCATCAGTGCTGGACTACTGCCCACCTCCGTCAGATCACTAGGGGCTGAAAATGGTGACTTTCTATCATTACTTCCACATCTACTAGCTCTTTTTTTCCTGTAAGGAGTTTCTCATATTGAATAGGGCTTTAGGCTCTCCTTGAAATATGGTTAATACACAAAGAATGGATACATGTTTAATTACCTTTTTTTAGTTGCCGGATTTAGAACAGGGATCTGGAGCCCTGGTTTCATTCCCACGATAAAGCAGTTTCTATGTGTGTTTTTTTCATTAAAATATATTTTTAATTATCACATTTTTCAGTTACACAAGTTTTGAATTAATCTGGTATTTTTTTGGTAGTTGATAGTAAAATATATAATCATTCCTTAAATGTTAAATTGCCTTTGTTATTCAAACACTTTATACATTTGAACTTATTTTCTGTTTTGTATCTGAAAAATCTGTTCTTAAGGGTTTAATTCTGCTGTTTAGTGTTCATGCTGCCTCTTGCTCATGGTGGGTTATTTCCTTCTATGCTTTAAAGAATCATGAGTCATGCTTGACAGGGTTTTGAGGGAATCCTGTGAAGCTCAGGCTGAGGGTTCAACCCTCCACAGAGGAACAGCGTTTGCTTCTTCCAGGCACCCTAGTGCATTCCCCACCTAAGTTGTCTTTAAGTCAATTTATCAGCTTCAGGTTTATTGCACTATACCAAGAGTACACATTTGAGCCATGTACTCAGGCTAAAATTCACAAAGTATATACCACAGGAAAGCTTAATTAACAGCCACTAATTGTTCTGACCGGTTTATGTCTATCTCCTATATATGCCTTTAAATGTTTTGTGTACCACCCTTGCCCTGAATGAATGTAGGTTCTTTGTTATAAGTTTCACACGTGACCTTTTCTTTCTCTAACAAGAGTCCAAGCTCAGCCTGACAAGTGTTCTTGTTGCCCTGCTTTACCAAAAGGCAGATTTAAAATATAAATATATATATCCCACCCTTTAATATAGGGTGAACATGCTAAAGGTCTTGGATTAATTTTGGGGCTTTCAACTCCAACTTCCTTCCTTGTTAGGACTTAAGGCGCTGTCTCCAATCACATGCAGCAGTTACCCCAAACCTCTGGGTTAGATTAGCTCCTCTGTCTTCCCACCACCCGCCCCCCACCCAGGGCAGTGTGCTGACACTGTCTGATTTTCAGTGCTCCAACCAGAGAGTTCCCTGACATCTTGCAAGCTCAGCTGTTAAAAGGATGTGTGGATTATACCTAGGAATTTAGTATCAGAGTGTTTTCAGTATCTCTAGTCTATCATATGGCTGGATAGACACACGTGTACACAGAGACATTCCCCATGTGATGAAACCAGTGCTCCAGCAGAAAGAAGTACAAACCTGGTACTGTCAGAGTTCAGAGGAAAGAAATGGTCTAACAGCATGAAGGGTTCAAGAGGCTTCACTGAGGAGACTGTACTTAGGCTAACCCTCATGGTTGAAATCTCAGGAGTATGGTTACTCCTTCTTTGATGGGAGTCAGTGTGGGCAAGGGAGGCTCAATCCCACTGCAGTGCGTTAAAGTACAAAAACAAACAAACAAAAGTGATGCCTCCTCTCTACACTGCCTCTCCCTGTCCCTTGTTTGGTGCCAGTGAATTCGGTTGTATATTAGTTTGCTACAAAGAGGGGCCAGGTGGCTGTTCTCAACAGCTTCCAGCAGAAAATGGTAAATGATACATTTTCTATTACATGAAAAATGTAATAGATCTTGCTCAGAGCCACCCTCACTGACACATAATATTATATGTTGGTCTCTCTACTGGAAAAGACAAAGCACAGAAACCCTTCTAATGAGCTCCATCTGATCAAGCTGGTCAGGGCCCCCAGGTTCCCACAGCACCCCGGTTTCTCATTTGTCTGCCACTGTACAGCCTGCCTTTGGGGGTTTGGGTTTCAAAGCAGTCCTCAGTGTCTTTGGATGAGAACTTGGGCAAGTTGCTCTTCTGGACGTAGGATCTCTCGTGCTGCTGGAGGTGTGCTGGTCTGAGCACTTCACTGGACAGAACCTAGCACCTTAAGAAGGCCACCCTTGTCTGGAGGAAGAGGCATGTTTGTTCTGTCCATGGTATATATAAAGATTCCTGAATGTTTCATTTGTTTCGGAAAGGGGGAAAAAAAAAAAAACTTGTTTTGGTAAAAATGAGAGTATCATTAAAGCCACTTCCTTCAATATGCAATTACGGCAACAATTCATGGTAAATTCTAACCCAGCTAACATTCCTTAATTCCCTCACATAACATACAGCTCCTGGCCCAAGGCTTAGAAAATGAGATCAGCTTCTCTGAGCACTACCCACATCCTGGTGCCGATATATTCTCTTGGAAAATGTTGTGAAGAAATCTGACCGTACTCATTTGAAAAGAATGTCAACAGGGAATATTTTGTTTGTTTCTTTTAAAGAAAAACAAAAGTGACATGATCATGAACTTAATTAAAGTAGTTTATAATGACTGAACTAGATGTATAGCACTGTGCATATTCATTCATTCTGGCCAGGGACCTTCCTGTCGTTTAGAGGATTGGTAGGCAGAGATCTCATGTGCTTTGAAATCTTACCTAATCCTTAATTTCATCTCCTGATGAAGGGAGGCCAAGCATCATCGTGTTCAGGAAATTGCTTTATCAAATGACTTAATTGTGCATTCAACAGAACTGACAACAAGAAGGTTATTCTTCCTGATGTGTTTTTAACAAAAGCACTAACTAATTACATGGCATTCTACTCAGGGCATTTAAGAAGAAGAAATGAAAACCTATTTTTCAAATCTTGGTTAAATGCATGTTTGCATATAGAACATAGAAATAAGTGGTAAAATAATTAGTTGAATTGCTTCCTTCTGCTGTAACTTCATGACTAATCTGCATGGTGAAGTAGTCTGTGTAAATTCTGTGGATGTATTTTCACCATGGATGGTGTTTGAACATCTGTGCTTTCTGAAAATGTCACAATAACCATTTTGCCTGAAAGTTTATCCTCGAGAGCCAAAAAGACTATGTTATCTTGGCATCTCCTAAGAAGAAATAAATGCTAAAGAGAACTGAGGACAGGTGTGCCCCATGATCAGAAGAAAGTATTAAAACATTAAGCCAAATGGTTTAAAAGAATTCTGAATTAAAATGACACTGGATCCACTTTATTTTAGATGAACTTTAACTAGACAACATGTCTGTATAAAAACTTGTCTTGCATGCCCGTCTGCCCGTCATTCCTAGAAACACAGCCTTCATATATTCTTATCGGCTCAAACTAGTATCATTTGGCTGAAGCCTTTAATGAGGTTAACACATTTGATATTTAATAAGGTGACTGGGTGGTACACTACTTTTTACATTTTATTCAGTCCAGTATAAACTCTTGCCCTCCTTCCTCTTCTGCTAAAAAAAAAAAAAAAAAAAAAAAAATCTTACTCTTGTTCATAGTGAAAGGTGGGATGAAGAGGTTCAGGAGACCAGAGTAGGCCAATCATAGAACCACATCAGCCTGGACATAATATTTAATTAAAGGATAGACACGTGATTCAATCAAAAGTCTTCCCTAAAATTGAAACATTGATAAATTTCTTTGGCGTTTCTAGGCTGGAAGCACGTGAATCTGGGGCTATTAAAATCCATATTCTCTGCCGAGGAGAGGAAGCCTCTGCAGAATGAAGCCAATCAGAGACAAACGAAAATGAGAAACAGAAGGAAATGGAGTGTTGGCAACACCGAATTTCCCTTCCTTCTCTAAGACCTGGCTACCTCAGTATACTTTCTAGCCTTGTATGCCAGGAAATGTTCTTTATTGGTTTAAGTTCGAATTATATTTCTATCATTAAAATCAAAAGCATCCTGCTAATACAAATGGTATTTTACATTACTTTTCAGATGGCTTTTCACTTATGGAAATAGAAACTGTGACTCTAGGATCAGACAAACCAGGGTCCAAAGCTACTTACTAGCTGCATTGACCCTGAGAATGTTTTATAGCTTCAGTTTTCTCATCTTTAATTTGGGACTAGTAATAGTACCTACCTAATAGGTTTGTTATGAGAATTAGATGAAATAATATAGGAAAATAAATAAAATGATACTACAGCATTTAGCACAAGGTTTTAGTATTTAATATGCTCAATAATTAAGTACTGTTGTTTTGTTGTTGCTCCTGTTGTTATTGTTAATATGATTTACATATTACTGTGGTAGCTACTGCTAGGTAACCCCAATATCCACTCTGTCCTTCGCTTAATAATATACCTTTCAAATTTTGGCTGGACACATAGCTGCCTAGAATAAAATCTACATTCCCCGGCTTCCCTTGCAGCTTGGAGTGGCCTCGTGACTGGGTTCTGGCCAGTAGGATGTAAGCACAAGTGACACTGGTGGCCTCTGGATTGTGCCTCCTTTCTTTTCCTCCTTCCTACGGGCTGAGTGCAGCAGCTGTCCTGCACCCGGTGACAGAAGCTGGACAATTCCTGTTATTGGGAATGACGACAAGCTGAAACAATCCCGTCATCCACAATCCGGAGTCAGCACGTCGGCCTTCGGCTGCTTCCTCTGGTTAATGTTTACACGAGAGAGAACTAAAATCTGATCCCATTTAAGCCTGTTTCATTTGGGTTTTTGCTATAGCAGCTAGAACCTATATCCTAAGTAATACACAATTAATATTTTAAATATTATTCATACTTGCTCCTTCTAAAAACCCCGCGAAGGAGAAAAGGGGATGATTATAACAAAACTAGGGCAAGAACTCTATTAAACTCACAGCTGAGGATTTTCATACTATGTAAGCAAGCTCTTATCATCAAACCACATTGGGCTACCCCAGACTAAGGAAAGCAGGTTGGAAACGAACAAGGCCTGAAGGAAAAAGGCGAAATCGGGGCATGTGCCATCCAGTGTTTGTCCCCAAACCTCGAACGGTCGACTATATGAAGCATAATTGCTGAGAGTTGGTTAGAGACCACTGAGTATTTCTCCAAAGTCATGCACCTTCTATCACGGGCTTTTTCTAAGCAACAGAAAATCACCATGAGGAAATTCACTGCCTGAACCCCGACTGTCGGTGCGCCCCGCGATCTACCTGCACGGGACTCTCCCCGCCCCCGCCGCCAGAGGGCGCATGCGCACGAGTCCGGATCGTAACCTCCAGCCCCTAGGTGCTGCGAGGACGGAGCGGGCAGGGCCTGTGCGACTCTTGGTGCCACCGCTGCCCCGTGCTCCAGCCGCCGACGCACAGAGTGTGCCAGTGCAAGCCTTCCACCTTCAGTGTCCAGTAAGTTTACCTTCTGCTCGGTCAGAAGCCAGGCCCTCACCAATGAGCCATCTGCAAGTCAAGACGTTCCTCAACCCACAGGTTTGGGGGGGCCTATCCAAAAATATCCCTGAAAATACCGACAGCCTCCACTCTGCTTCAAAGCAAAGAAGGGCAGCCACACTAAAAACCTCCCATGCCTGACATGGTCACAGGGTCGTAACTGTCTGTGGGAGACTGAGCAGTCACCCTGAGCTTAAAATCATCTGCAGCAGTCTCGCCAATCCACACCCGCGATTTGCGCTAACCCTAGAATAGCCTGTTCTTGGGAAATGTCGGCCGACGGAGACTCCACTTGCCAAGAACTGCAAACAGGACCTTTACTTGGTAGCAATTGTTGGAAACTATTAAGATGCCTCTGAAAAAAATAATATAATCTGCAGCGACAATATGCCAAGAGAAATGCCAACCCTGTAAAGCAAGCGCTCTCTCTACCCTCCCTCACGTGTGCACACTCTGAAGGGAAGAGAAACATTTTCCTCTGCAGCAGTTCTTAACTCTGCATCTCTCTTCTGCGTCTAGACATAAATGAGCCATTTGCTAATTGTTTAACAGCAATTAAGGAAGAAAATGTTGGGGAGGAGGGGAGAGAGCAAGCAGACGGGTGCTTGCCTGCTTGATTGCCAATTACCAACAACCAGGCTGGTGCCAGAGAGCAGGGCTGGCTGTCCGGACTCCCAGCAGCACAGGGAGAGCCCTCCCCTCGCAGGCCAGACCAGCACCGACTGCTGGCCGGGACAGGAGCAGACACAGGTCAGGTGGGTCCAGATGAGAGAAGTCAATGAAGTCCCGTGGATAGGGGCCTGGCAAGGAGACCCCCATCAAGGCCAGGACCTGGAGCAGCAGGGACCTCCTCCCCTGCTCCTTTCTGAGCTTCCAGGACCCCAGCACCACTCCACATCTGCTCCCATTTCCCCAAACAGTTCCCCTCCGCCAGCGGGAAGAAACCTGAGACCGCCCACCTGCACGGAGCCTGGCTGCCCAGGTCGGCAGCATCACTACTTTGCTTCTGGTAGGCAGAATTAAAAGCTGACGGTTAGGCTACCAGTGAACTTGACTCCTCCTATACGGACAACAGAAGAGAAAGGAAAGGGTTTCAGAGGCGGCGGGTTCCCAGACGGTCCAGGGGGAGCCTCAAAGCTGTTGGCGGGAGGCACTCGCAAGGCCAGCCAGGATGAAGAGGGCGAAGACGTCCTTCTGCTGGGCTCACAGCTGAATGACTTTCTATATTTGAAATTAAAATAGTTGTCAAGACCAGCTATAACTTCCTAAAGACCTCTTCAGGCTGTTTTCTATCCATCTCTGCAACCACTATGCAAATGCAGGCCTTCCTCATGCCATGCCCGGATGATTCCGGGCGTCTTCTCACAGTCACCTGTCTCCAGTCCTGCCCTAACCATTCCCACCCTGCAGTCAGTGTGAGCAAATTCAAAATCCTAAACCTTTGATAGATCCCAATGCGCTTAAGATAAAGTCCCACACTCTTCATGGGGTCTTCAAGGCTCTGTGCAATGTGGCCCCCGATCACTTTTCCAGCCTTATTTCTGTAGCGAGTGAAACTTCTGCCACGTGTGACCCAGCCACAATGACACTGTCACCTGTTCCTTCAAGGTGCTTTCATCTCTCCAACCCCTTCCTCCCTCTGGTTGAATGAGCTTCCCTGCCCCAACTCTTACTCTGGTTGACTCTTTTCAGCTTTAAGATCTCCACTGAGGGGCTGGGCGAAGTGGCTCACACCTGTAATCCTAGCACTCTGGGCGGCCAAGGCAGGAGGATCGCTTGGGGCCAGGAGTTGGAGACCAGCCTGAGCAAGAGCAAGACCCTGACTCTACTAAAAATAGAAAAATTAGCCAGGCATGGTGGCATGTACCTGTAGTCCTACCTACTTGGGAGGCTCTTGACAGGAGGATCACTTGAACACAGGAGTTTGAGGTTGCTGTGAGCTATGCTAACACCACTGCACTCTAGCCCGGGAGACAGAGTGAGACCCTGTCTCCCAACAAACGAACAAACAAACAAAGATCTCCACTGAACCATCACTTCCTCTAAGAAGGCTGCTAATGCCTCCCAACTAGTTGAGGTGGCCCTGCTCTGTGCTTCTGCAGCACCCCAAATGTCCCTTATCTAAACACCTATTCTAATGAAAGCAGATTGCTTTCCAAATTGTCTTCCTTGCTTTTAAGTTCCATGAAAATCAGGGCTTTGTCTAGTTTGTCCTTTGCTCTATCCTTAGTGTTTAGCACAATGCATGGCACAGAGTAAGAAAGAACTCAATATATATTTACTGAATTTCTGAACTACTTCAGTTTTCCTGGCCAAGAAGAAGTGAGTGGGGTGATCCTTATTGCCTGGAAGCCAGGTCAAGGGGCAGGATCTATACCACACTCTCAAACCAGCTGCAGTGTTGGCCTTCAATTTGTCAATTCCCTGTGGTGCCTTTCTGTTCCTTATCTTTTACGGGTTATGCTTTATAGAGTCTGAATAAACATTTATTGCCATGTACCATCTTATATCCCTTCATCTCAAGACTTGTGCATTTCTGTGCACTTTATCTTTGGTCCAGGGGGAGTCACACAGCTCTGAGTGGTGTCCCTGGTGTCAGGACATTGGAAGAGGCCTGCTGTAGATGGCTCCCAAATGCATCCCCCAGTTCTAGGAGCCTCTGACTGGGGACCAGAAGCAGACAGAGAGCTTGTCTGCTGTGACCCCAGACAGACGCTCAGTGTTAACGACAGGCTGATGCTCAGGCTCCCTCCTCCCACTTCCCCGACGATGCTCCACAGCCTTCGACTCCCTCTTGGAGGGTCAAGCAATTCACCTAGAGAACTGTGACTGGGGGGGTTTCCCTGGTGATGACAGGACTGGGGCCGCAATATATTTTCTGCTTAAACTAATTTTTATGAGTTTGACTTAATGACATCAAGTCACCTCCAATTATACGGGCATCAGGGTCTCATCTATCCTTTGTTTCCTGCCACCAATGATCCAAAAAAGGCCGTAACTCCATGGGATGGGAAGTCATTTGTCCACTCATGGTTAACTCATTCAATCTTACGAGTGGAGCATCCGCTGGTGGTCTCCAACAGCGCTGTTTGTCAGACCACGGCATCCTTTTCAACCTCCATAAACAAGTGGCCATGTATTTAGGGGCAATACCTAAAACACTCCAGCAGTAAACCCAACCAGACTGAAATCTCCTCCTTGGAAGGAAGCTTCATCGAATGCCACAGGCGTTTAGAATTGTCCTCTGCTTCAGAGGCCTTGGGCAATCAACATCTAGGTACTGATTGTGAGACATATTTGACCTATTAAGAAAGAACACAAACGTTCTAGAAGACTAGCACTAGACAGAAGACTAGCACACGAATGGGAAGAAACCACACACACCCCATTTCCATGGCAGTGCTGCTCCCACCACCCTCTCCTTAACTTCAGACAGCAACGAGTACATCACAGACACCCGGGCAGGAGACCACAGCTGTCAAACCGCCACTGGCCTTGTCTCGTTGGGCCTCAGTGTACCTCATACGGAGTACAGGAGAAGAACACTACAACTTCTGATACGAAAGCTTTAGGTTTCTTCTGCTCCAGGAAAGAGGTGAGCAGGTCCAGGAAACTGAGGACTCAGTTGGCTGGTGCAGGAATTCGAAGACACTACGGGAGTATCAGGATGCCGCCAAGGACGGTCTTTGAGGGCTCTGCCCGGCAGCATAGAGGCCACTCCTCTTGCAGAGCACCAGGAGTCACTGCACAGGGGCCTTCTGCATCCTAATCCTGCCTCGTAAGCCAGCTATCCACCAGCACCTGTATGCAGGCAACCTTCCCAAGCACAAAAAACCAACTTTCCTGCCCAGACTGCCAGGAGGCCTTGACCAGCAAACATTCCCAGAGATACTCCCTGGGCAAGTGACAGCATTTCAGGCCATCTCTGACAGATTGCCGCTGCTCCCTGCAGCTCAGGGGCCGGGGGAGCCAGGATTTAAGCTCCTTTTGCAAATAAGACACAGAGGTGAGCAGGCAGGTTTCTGCTGCGGTTTGAAGTGCAATGTGCCCAGACGGTCCTCTTCACTCACTGACACCTCGTGGCTCAGCTCCAACCTCAGGCTCGAGGATCAGACCGTTTACTCCAGAGTGGCAGGCATGATTTTGAACGGCACAAACAGGATCTTCACAAAGAGAGAAGCACTACGAGGAGCTGCTAACTCTCTGCCAGAGCCTCAGGCTGGGTGTTTAGCTGAGCAACTTGGCACAGGAAGGGGACGGCTTGTTTTTCTCAGCAAAGCTCTCTCTACCCCTTTCCTCAAAGCCAGGGTGGGCTTTGCACACTGGAACCCCCCGTTCCTTGCAGCTGGAGTCGCTGTTGGCTCCTCTCTCGTCAGTGCCACTGGCTGAGCACCACTCACCATGCACTGTGCCCCTTGCCTGCTGAAGGAGGGGACGGCCACTGTCTGTGCCTCCAGGAGCTCACGTTCTTCAGGCATTTGCTGTACTGAGTGTCCCACAAGCCTGGAATTGCCGGACCCTCTTGTCACCTTCCAGGTTGTCTAAATGTCCTCTCTTAACCATCCTCCCTCTCCCCCTCGCCTTGGGTGCCTCTCCCCTCACCCCGAGAGCCCCAGGGGCCTCCTCCCGGTTCTCACGCTGCTCACTGCCCCAGCCCTGCTGCTTTCCCACCTCCCCACCATCCCCGCAGAGCAGGCCTCTCTCCGCCCGCCCTCAGCACCATGCTCTGTGGCGCTTACTATAATTTGAAATTACATATTTATTTGCTTGCTCTGTCCCCCACCAGATGGCCATCTCCCAGCGAGCAGGGACGATGTCTGCCTTGGTCCCCCCCCCATGCTTTGCACAGTGCCTGGAACAGCCGTAAGCGTGGAAGAGACAGCGGCTGAACACAGGAATGGAAGGTCCTTTCTGTGCCTGGGACTGTGCAGCAGGAAGGGCAGACTCTGGAGGGCTCTGTGCGTAACGACAGAGTCTGAGCTCGGTTCCTGCGGCAGGGGAAAGCCAGCTGGCATTCCCCTCAGGGGAGACGCACAGACTTGATTACAGAATATAACCTTCCCTGATGTGGAAACGGAATTGTAGGGGGAGGGGAAGGGGCCGCCTGGAGACCCAGTAGGAGGCGCCTATAAAACTGATGTCCCCACTGTCACAGTGTGTCTGTGGCCCAGCAGCATGGCCACCTGGGAACTTTCAGGAACGCAGGATCTCAGGCCCCACCAGACCTGCTGTATCAGAATCTTCATTTTAACGGATTCCCAGGCGTCTGCTCACACACCCAGGATCCGGGCCCCGTGTGACAGACGGCCACGGCCTGATCAGCCTTTGGGAAGAGGGGACAGAAATGATTCATCAGCGTCCCCTTCAGATCCAGTACTCCAGACACATTTAGGGGATCAGAGACGAGCTCTTTACTACAAACTGTCTCAGACTTTGACTCTGTTAGGGGTCACGGAGGGTAAGGGAAGGGGGAGCGTGGGTTGAGCTGCTGGGGAGGGTGGTGGCTACTCAGCCAGGATGTGCCAGCTGTGACCTGGAGCACAGAATGTCTCACTCAGGGCAGGTCTAGAGGTGAGGAGGGTGAGGGTCACTGACTCTGGCAATGAAGGACAGACAGCGTTTAAATTCCCACTCTGAGCTCCCCCAGCACCACGCCTGGAACATAGAAAGGGCTCAATGACACTATGTGAATGAACAAAGGAACCAATCAAGCAATAATTATGCCACTGAATTCCAAAACCAATTCCATGGGTCTGAGTAGAAGTCAGACACATCTTCCAGCCTCCTGTTTTGTGAGCTATATTCGCCTTTGTTAGAAACATGTGAACATCTGGGAGACTAAAACTCTGTCAGTGAAAAAAGATATAAAAGTATATGACCTGTACATCACATAATCAGTAGGGAGAAGTGGCCACAGTCGGGAAATACCCTGAACGAGCCTCTGAGGACGGCAGGCAGTGAGGGTGCTCCCAGGTTGGGGAGGTGAGGGCGTCCCGGACAACAGGAGCCACTGACGGTCTGTGCAGTGGGAACAAGGAGGGGCCGAGCAGAAAGGCCTGAGAACTACGTGGCAGCGCAGCTGGGAGTGACCAGGGCGTCCCCTACAGCAACTCTCTTTAGCCACAGGCTCCACTCTGAAAGTGAAACCTTACATGGAAAAACAAGAAGACAGAGGACAGCGGAGCAGCTCTAGCTGGAGGCTTGGAGAAAACCCCTAAAACACGTACCCGCAGTGTCAGACCCTAAGGGGGTGCTTGGTTTATAGCTGTTAGATAAGAGAACGAATAAGCAAATTCTGTTGATTCTGTGGTTTCCCTTTAATTCATCATTATGTTCCTATTCTCAAAGACAAATGGACAACTTTATCCCAAGTAGAGTGAAATCCAAGAGCAGATTTTCACCTCCTTTACCCATCACCGTGATCCCTGCCTCCCTGTCTGTAAATCTTATTATTAGACCCCAGAGGAAACACCTCTCCCCCGTGAAGCTTCTCCTCATCCCTCCTGCAATAAACAGACCCACTTGCCCCCAGCCCCTGTCTCCATCAAACCATGTTCTTGCCATGGTTTGAATTAAAGTGACCTGTCTCCATACTCGTCCCTGCCCCATTAGACTGAGCCCCAGATGCCCTTACCCCACCCTGAGAAAGAAACAGTGCCTTGTTTGCAGCCTGCACAGGGCTGGGTGCGTTCTATCTGCACCGTACGTACAGACTAAGTGTACGCTGACATCGTACTCCTTCCTTTCGCTGCGCTGACCACAAAGCAGCATCCCCAGCCTCCCTTACTGGTTTGCTCCCGTCAGCCAAGCCACCTGACTTGCAACTTTTGAACACCTTTCTATCTCCCTTGTGCAGGAAGCTCGTCTAGATCAACTCCAGGATCACGGGCCACTCTCAGAACCACCCTGTCCCCTTTTCCCTCAACCGACCCAGTTATGTAGGATGGAGCATTTCTGTCTTGCTTGTCTCTTTGGCCGGAGAACATCTCCAAGTCTATTCATGCAGCAGCTTCTCGGAGGCAAGGCCTGGAGCCCAGCAAGCTCTGCAAGCCCCAGTTTTGGCACAGAGACTTGCCAGGACAAGCCGACATGGGGTATGTTTGATGACCAAAAAGACCACAAAGACGACTGACCTTGGATGTGTAGGTGTGGCCGTCAGAGCCGCAGACCATGGGTGACAGGGCCACAGGACAGGGCTTGCACTTGACCAGGCTCAAAGGTCCAACCCAGTGTTTATGGGCCACGTTCCCTTTCTTTTGCCTAAGGATGAGAAAAAAGGTATAAGTTAATCGAACCCCCAGACACTATTGGTCTTTCCTCTAAGTTCCCGGAATAAAAGGCCAAATAAATAAAGGCTGGTCAAACAGGCGGGGAATTCAGAGGGCCCTTAGCGAGCACTCCCATTGCTCCAACTCCTTGGCAGGAGGCAGGGGACTTTGTCCTAGAAGCCCAGGTTCAAGTCCCCGGATGGACCAAGGGAAACAATATGGCCATTAAAAACATTCCTTATTGACATGGAAAGGCATTTACAAAACATTAAAAAAAAAAAAAAAAACCAATGGGGGAGTACGGCATGACCAGCCCCAACACCGGATGTGGCACATCATGGCACAGCACCCCTGAGACAGACTTTCTGGGGCTCACGGGCACCTTTTGCTTGGATGACACACAGGTGACTCAGTGAGCACCGTAGACAAAATGCTTCTCCACGCACAACTGAAAGACTTTATCACAGCTGTAGAAAACTACCTCTGGATATATTTTAAAGCAATTTCAGTCCCGTTTCCAATTCGCCATTTGATAGAGGTTCTGAGGTGATGTCACTTTCAACTGTTAAAATAATCAGAATTCTACTCTTTCATTCCAGCTCGAGTTTCCCCTCATTCTAACCTTTGTCATAATGATAAATAGCGCTATTAGGATGGCTTCTGTCCACGGAAGGAACCCCATCACTGTATCATAAACCACGGAAATAAAGGCCTGCAGTTACTGCCACCCTTTCTCTCTTAGCTGAAGCTGCTCTCCCAGCAAACTGCGTGGAGTGACTCCCGCAGCCCTGGCCCTGGGCGTGTCTCTGGACCGCCCATCAATCATGTCATTACTGTGCCCTTGAAATGTTTGGCACCGGCAGTCCTGCAAGGTGGTGAGCATCCAGGCTCTGGAGTCAGAAAGCACGTGCTCAACTCTCAGTCCTGCCAGTTACACACTGTGTAAACTTGGTAAGATATTTAAGCCTGTAAATACCAGTTTCCTCCTATGTAAAACAGGGGAAAATAGAATCTGCTTCAAGTGGATGTTATGGAGATTAAATGAGCTGCTGTATCTACAGTACTCAGTGGAGTGCCTATAAAATAGGAAGCAATAAAAATGGTATCTATTACTATTACAATAATTATTTGCCCCAATAGATGGGGGTAGACAGAATGAGATTACCATTGCCACAGAAATGTGACTGTATCCTCAGGCCCTAGGTTTGGAATGGCACTTAATTCCTCCAAAGAATTCATGGAACCAGAAAAAGGAATGAACCTCCAGTCCATCAGGAACTCAGGTTTGATATCTGGGGTAACCTACCCTCTTGCAAATGAAGGAAAATGAGCAAAAAAGAAAGGTAATAAAGCAAAGAGCACTCACCAATGTGGTTCCGATTCTACCTCAAACCTGCTCTACCAATGGGGGAGGCAGTGAGAGGAGCAAGGTCTGTCTGAAGAACCACCTTGGAGGGTGACATCAAAGAGGATCAGCACATGCCCCCAGCACAGTGCCTGGGGCCCTAGGGATGCCAGACTGAACAGGCCACAGGGCTCAGCCTGTCTGACCAAGAAACCAAAGAAGAAAGTCCTACAAGGGACCTTGGAGATCACCTAGTTCAACTTGTTTGCTTTGCTAATGGGGAAACTGAAGATCGAAGAGGGCAGAAGTGTTGCCTGAAGTCGAGGAGCTGACTGGTGGCGAGACCCGGGATCGTACCCGCACAGCTGCGGAGTGTCCAGGGATGTGTCTCTCTTCTTCAGCCTCCCTCAGTCCAACCTAGACTGCTAGCCTGAAAATCCTTTGAGAACACCCACAGGTGTGTCACTGGGGGCCTTCTCTCCAACACCTCGCTGCTCCTACAGCAGCTCCTCACCTTGGCCTTGCCCTCTGTCTGGAATTAAAAAAAAAAAATCTGTCATTTGCATTTCTAAATAACATGGACACGAGTTCTCCTATTATCCTTCACCAAACATACTCTTTACTCTTGCAAGGTTTTTTCTGGACTACGAGCAAAGCGCTGGTGGGTGGGACTCCATGCAGTGGATGAAGGGGCTGTCAGCATGGGGTTAATCTTAGAGTGCATGATTCCTTCAGCAGGACACCACACATTTATCATCATTCGCACAGCAGATTGTCTGAAACTGATAATGAATCACAAATGCAGTAAAAAGTTCCAGCATCTGGCAGCCCCTCTCCTGGGTCAGTCCCCAGTGTGCTTGCCCACGGCTAAAGCAATTCTTGTTACGAGTTCCCAGAATGGGGCTCCAAAGTCCAGAGTAGGCAGCTTTGCTGGAGCAGACGTAACCGTGTGCAATGACACCCCAGAGGAGAAAAGCCTAACGGAGCTTAGCCAAAGGCAGGCAAGGGAGAGGTAAACACTGAACCAATCGGCCGGGTGCGGTGGCTCACGCCTGTAATCCTAGCACTCTGGAAGGCCGAGGCGTGGGCGGATTGTTTGAGCTCAGGAGTTCGAGACCAGCCTGAGCAAGAGTGAGACCCCGTCTCTACTAAAAATAGAAAGAAATTATATGGACAGCTAAAAATATATATAGAAAAATTAGCCGGGCATGGTGGCACATGCCTGTAGTCCCAGCTACTTGGGAGGCTGAGGCAGTAGGATTGCTTGAGCCCAGGAGTTTGAGGTTGCTGTGAGCGAGGCTGACGCCACGGCACTCTAGCCCGGGCAGCAAAGTGAGACTCTGTCTCAAAAAAAAAAACAAAAAAAAAAAAAACACTGAACCAATCAATGGCTTTGAAAAAAAAAGATGGAACCAGCTATCAATCACCAGTTAGTAATAAGTCATCTCTGTCTCTGGACCTGAACTTCACCATTAAGGTATGTTCATTAAGGACGGGCAGGGAGGTGAGGCTGCCGGAGCCTCCCAGAAGGCCTGGAGCACCCGGATGCTCAAGAAATCCCTGTTGGGTGCCGGGTGAGGGACCCTACGTGCTGACCACAGCACAAAATCACACAATTTCAGAACCAGAAAACACCTTAAAACTACCTTAATCCAACAGTTTTATTTTATAAGTGAAGAATTAAAGACACAGAGAGGAAGTATCTTACCCAGTGTCACAGAGAAATATGGCCAAGTTACATCATACATTTGCTGAATGAAGTTGTCCAGGAAACCACCGTACTGATCTGGGGCCATTTCAATCCCTTATTCTTGCATCTGTACTTTCATTACCAGGGTTCAGTTTTATAAATGACCCTCCTGTGAAACATTCTTCCTGGCTCTGCACCTGCCGAGGAGCAGGCTCAGTACACCTGATGTCAGGTGCTCATGGACCATGCCCAGGTAGAACCACCTTTGACCTCTCCTAGGATGCCGTGGGTGCAAAGGCCAAGCCATTGTGAATTTTCCCAATTCTAATAAAACAAGCGTACCTGTTAGGTTGGGGCAAACCCCGCTGTTCCTTACCTCAACTAGGCAGGACAGTAGTGGAGATGGCACCCAATTCTGAGGTCTCTGTCCAGAGGCCAAGAATGTCAAGTAATGTATACGTGAGCCCAAAGAGGCATAACGTCCCTGGCTACTGTGCATGCATTTCAACCCCCACAATTCAGTGCACATCATAAAAAATAACCAACCCAGTCTAGGCAAGGGGCTAAGATTTCCAACTCAAGATATTTCGATTCTTGAGTCAATGAAGAGTGAAATCAGATGAAGGTGTGTTGATGGGATTGCTGTGCCTAATGTTACAGATATTCATAAGCTGGGGTGACACAAGCAACTATTCTAGGAGGCAGGTCCTGTCAGCCTCCCATTGGCCAGCAGGCCCTAACCCCATCCCAGCCCGGCTGGTGCTGAGGGGCAGCCACACCCCCCACAGGCTGATGGCACCACACGGACGATCCCAACCTACAAGCCCTCCTTGCTGGAGGGAAGACAGATAATCAGCAGACCACTAGCGTTCCTTACTCCCTTTTGTTCATCAGTCTCTTTTTACAAAGTCTACCTAAATTCCTAGAATTTATGTTTTTGATGCAGGGGAATGATTCTTAAGTACAAATCTGATCATGTGATTCCCATGCTTAAAACCTCCATCTTCTCCCCACGTCCTGTGACCTACACTCCAAGTCTGGGTGTGTACCTGCCCCAGGCTACCTTCCCAGGCTCACTGTCTGCTCTGCTCCCCTCCCGGACACACACGCACACACACCCATGATCACTGCCAATTTCTGCTCCAGCCACACTCAGCTGTTTCCCAGAGCCCAACAAGGACCTCTGTGCCATCACGTGGGTTTTTCCTCCACCTGGCATGCCTTCATTCCCACCCACATCGCTCTCCTCCATCCTCCTTTCTTCAAGGCCCTGCTCAAACATGAGCTCACCAGGAAGCCTTCTGGGAGCCTCCACAGGTGGTGAGGATGCGTTTCCACTCCACCACGGCCCAGCGATTGCTTCTGGACACGCTCTCTGACTAGTTTCCAAGCAAGGACCTTGATTAAACTTGACCAAGGGTTAAGAGGTTACTATTATTCCAACAGCAGATGGGGGGCACCCAGGCTAGAAGCCTGAGAGCCCATCCTGGACACCATCCTGGCCCTGTCCACACCACCACCCCCCACCCCCTACCACCACATTGGCAGGACTGGGCAAATGCGTTCCACCTGCACAGCAAACGCCTACTCCTTGTTCAAGTTCCAAATTAACTGCCTCCTGTGAAGTCTTTCCTGACCCCGTGACCCTCACCCCAAGTAGAATTAACCATGACACTGTTCCAACATTATACCTTGTTCAGACACAACTGTGATATTCACTATAGTGCGAAGCAGTTATTTTTGTGTCTGTTGTTTTCAATATACCATGAATTCCTCAAGGGCAGTGACTGGGTCTTAACCACTTCTGTGCTCCTGGTACTTAGAAATATGGTTGACCCTTGGCACATGGACCTGCTCAGCAAATAAGTCAATGTATTAATTTTGACCTTTAGAACTTTCTTTTATTTCTGAAAATGTATCTGCAATGATGAGAAGGCAAAAATAGTGTGTTGTTTTAAGCAACAATAACACAACAGGCTGTTGTTTCCAGAAATCCTAATTCAGATTCAGAAATCCAATTAGGAAAAAAAATAAAAATATAAACGAAATACCACTCTAGAAACAACTGAGAAGTGGGTGGAGGGAGCTCTCCTGTGCATCAGAGGGCTGAAGGATTCCCATACTCTAGAAGTCAGACTGGTTCCAAAGCTGCGTGAGGACTCTGAAATAGCGGCTCCAAACTGCCAACAGATATTAATCTTCAGGATTTGGGAATGAGAAATGAGAATTCTTAGGAATTCTCCAAAGTCGCTAAAATAATCAGTTTTTCTACATTTTTCATAAATATTATGTGCTTTTTTCAAGTAAGAAATAGTAAATTTCATAATGTTTATAAAGAAATGTAGCCTAGAGTGAAAATTCAAATATTCGGAACTGTCAGCCAACGTTATTAGGCAGTACTCAAATAACATAACATTTGGATCTTTTAACAAGTTAACAGGACTTCCCAGAATCACATGTTGATGTTGTCAATTTAGTAACTTTGCTCCAACACTGTTCTTTGGAACAACACTCAGGGGATTTTTATAAAACCTACTGTGCAAATGAATCTATTAATATTCATTTTATGTATCAGAACAACTCACCATTAGTGCTGACAGGACTACAAACATGCTCTTGTAAGATGAGAACAGCTACAAGCAGGACTCACAGTCCAGGTCACAACCCCGCTCCCTGAGGTGCTTCTGTCCCCATTCCTGGGAACGTCACCCTTAACCTGTAACTCCATCTGCCACTGTCCTGCTCTTGCTCTCAACCGGAGCCCGCTGCTCTGTGCTAAGATGCCCCCACCCCCACCAGCCCAGGGCCTGCTGCTCCCCGACAGGTGACACCCAGGGATTCTTAGATGACTTCAGTGTGACCCATTTCACCTGCCCATGTCAGAGTGGGGTCACACTCAGGGTGCAAAGCAAGGAGGTGGCAGGACAGAGGACTTTCAGCAGTAAACACATGTGCAAGTGTGAACTTCCTGACATAGCCTGCTGAATGAAACTCAACAATCTGTATAAAAAACATTTCAGTGATGGGAGGGGTGGCTGCTAAAAATACATGCAGTAGAACTGCTGACTTTTTTCCTTCAATCTTTGAAGGAGGACCATTCATGTTACTCAGTACACTATGCATCCTACACTGTTTGCATGGCTTTAGACAGAACTAGTTTTCTCTGCAGATGAACGGCTGGTGAAGAACAGCAATTCCAGATTAACAAGTAATGGCAGCAGCACTCCACTTGTTTTATGTCACTACTACATGCCAGTCTAACTGCCCTGATTCTGCACACATGGCGACTCTATTACCCCCATTTTACAGGAGGAAAAACTAAGCCTTCCACAACCTGTCCCAGCCACCTTCCTTTCCTTCCTGTCTTTGTTCTCATCAGATCTCTAAGACAGACCTGTCAGCCCAGAGGTGTGGAGAACCCACCAGAGAACAATCCTTTTCCAGTAATAACAGTATTTGCTGACATAAAATGATTACAGGCATTTTATTTACATGCTACTATGAAACTGCCCATTCAAAAATAGGATTGAATTTGTTAGCCAAATCAAAATTAATTGCTTCTAAAGCAGGGATAGGAGATCCGCGGATAGTTGACAGAGCAGCTATTTTGAACCAGACACAAAATAATGAATGTTAATTGAAATGAAAAACATGTTAACCATTGAAATAATCTGTCATGTAAAATGACGCTATAATTCCTCTGTTGTTAGGGTTATTTGAGTCATTATACGAAGCCATAAAATTACACAGGAAGAGCATAATGGCCTGTGTCATTTACAAAAGTGCCCTTATGAAAGAGGCAGGCTCCCATGAGAGAGATGCTCCCTCCTGGAATAGGCAAAGGCTCGTAAGTCTCCTTCCTTTTCCAAATGAAGAAGATCCCAGATACAAGATCCTGTCCAAAAACAGCCCAATTTTCCTAACAAGGCAAAGAGAACTGCAGAAAGAGAGTGATTACTATGTGCCTGGGAGTGTCCCAAGTGCTACTGGGCACTCGATAGTACAAAAGATCTGCTGTTTACAGAAGCTTGAGATTCAAAAAGACAAGTATGTAATAATGATAACAGCAGCTAAACATTCATTGAGGACTTATTATGCTACTGCTGCTACTGAATACTATTATTACTACTACCAATAATAACTAACATGTGTTGAGCTCCCATACTGTTCCAGGCATTGTCTTTAAGCCGTTTATATGAACATTTCACTTACTCTTCCCGACAGCCCCAAGAGGGAGAAAGTCCTGGCAGAGCACGGGAAGCTGTTGGGGGAGTGAGTCAGGGAGACTGCATGGCAAAGTGGAGCTGGGGCCACGGGAAGGACCCATGCTTACAGGGTGAGCAGCAGGGTGGAGGACGTCACTGATTCAAGTCGGAAGGTCAACCACAGAAAAACCAGCGCCCTTACGTGGCTTCACCCCATCCTGGTTGGCCTAGGTAAGGAGGGTGAGAGTCACGACGCATCTCAGGTCAAGGCTTGGTCTTATCAGGAGAGACAAGCAGGTCCCAGAAGAAGCAGAGAGCCATCAGCCGTGGGCATGCTTCCAAACCAGCCCAAACCAGGTTTCTAAAGCACCTTCAACCCCGTATGGAAAGCCCATGTTTTAAAAGTCTTACGGCAGAATCAGGGCCACTAAAAAGATACGTGTCTGGTATGCATGAAATTCCAAAGGCATCAGAATCTCTCTGGGCACACTCGAACATTGAACTCTAGACTCTGGTTCACTTCAACTTGGGACCCCATGACCTGCCCCTCACCTGGGCTGAATGATGGCCAAGGCAGCTGGGAAGCATCTGCTCCTCATAGATGAGAGGACTCAACAGCCTGGAATGAGAATTTCCAAAAACACTGTGCGGGCAGGTGTAAAGGAATTGAAGACGACTGAGGAGGCACACACCACACGTAAAACGCACCCTCAAGCAAAGTAGCATTGAGGATATGGAAAACAGAACTAGTGCTTTGTTGCTCTATAAGTCTTTCTATTGTTTGATTCTCTTACAACCACGTATTGTTGGTCTAACTGGTTCAAAATCTAAAAACCGAGATGCATTTTCATAATTTTTAAAGAAATACATGCTGCTGAACTCACACTTGTCTGCAAGCCCCGCATTTCTCTAATGTTTCAAGAAGCCTAAGTTGTCAGAATCAAAGAAACATCTCCCAGGTGTAGGAAGGAGGGCTGAAAAAGAGTTCACCTAGATAAAAGCTCCCTGGCCAGTCCTCAAAGGGTTCAGAGGAGACCAACAGGTAAGATCAGCTCTGTCTGACTTATATTTCCACATTAATACTTTGAGGGTCTATTTAAGCAAAGCTATCAACACTGAAAGTATAAACATTCCAAATGTAGTTAGGATTTCTAAAGATAGTCTTTACTTTTTTTTTTAACACACACTTATTAACTACCTACAATGTGCCAGAAATTGAGCAAAGAATTCGAAGACAATGCTAGCATTGCATTAAACGTGCTTCTCATAATATCTATTAAATGGAATGATTATTATTAAGCACAATGATCATATTTAATTACTCTGAATAGCTGAATTTATTCAGTAGAACTGTTAACTATTTTTGTTCTTATTCCTACTTTGAGACTCCAAAGACTTCCAGACTGCTGACTTTTCCAAGAAAATCTTTATGTGGCAAGAAATTCGCTATTAATTTCAGGGATCCCCCAAGCCATTCCACATTTAAGTGTGCCAGGAGCAAATGGTGTGGCCAGCGGGCAAATGACAAGAAGAAAAGGAACTTGCCAGATTGCAGTCCGATCTCTGGTGGTTCACACAGTTTTGGACATTACTTGAATCAAGGTTTCCTTACACTTGAAACCGAAGACATAGATATAGATAGAATCTCTAGGGATCCTAGTCAAAACTGCTTCTAGCCTTAAACTCACAATGCCCTCAATGTTTCCTGACCAAATCCTGAAGGTTAGCAGGTTGATGTGATTATGTAAATTCCACTAACTGGTTGGGGACTCGGCTGTCTGTAGTCACTTTCCATTATGAGAGTGACAGAGCACAGCCAGTGACAGCCAGGGGCTCTGTAAGGCAGGAAACAGTGGGGTTTTGCTTCAGCTCCTTAAACAGCCATGGCCACTGGGGCATGTGTGTAATAACAATTCTCACACACACACACACACACACACATACACGCACACACAAGTACTTGCCCCAACTAAAGTTCTTCTGTTAAGGAAAGTGTCAAGCCAGCACTGTATTTGCAAGCGATTAGGGAAATGTAAACGAACAGTTGAGCTTTCTTTACTCCCTTAGGATAATGGTTAGTGATGTACTCTGTTTTTGAAAATATTTCTTCCTAACGGGCAGAAAAGAAATGGTTACTTTTACCCACTGACCTTTGGCATTTTGGTTTGATTTCTTGTTTTGCTGCTCTTCTTTGTTCCCTGGCCCAATAAAGAGAGTCCATCTCCAGCCCTGGGACCTTAGAGGAAATCTTTAGCAATGGACACACTAATTAGAAGAAAGCAAACAGTAATCAGGCAGGCCCAGGGCTGAGACTTGCACTCGATACCCCCTTCCTGAGTGTTCACAATCCCACCTCGTCACAGGAAGGGCCTGTGTGGCCAGTTGTGCGTGGGCTCGGGTGTGCCCACAGGGTGGAGCAAGCACGTGCAAGTCCACCACCGGCTTTGCTGTTATAATCTTGGAACGCGTAGGCTTGCGTTCCTTGGGGGCAAGCAATTATTATGGGACACGTGTGAGGGAGAGAAACACCCGTGGTTGTCGTCTAGCCACCGGCAGCTAGGCCTGCTGTCCTGGGAGGGCCGTGTGATCTGCCTTAGGAAGGAGCAAGTCAGCCAAATGAAGTGAAGTGTCATCCCGGACATGAGCGCTTTCAGGTCAGGCCCAGAGGCAGGCTGGCAGCTGATGCGACGTGGCATTCAGGAGCTGGGCACAGTCATCACCACACGGCATCAGCAGTGGGTCGGTCACACGACTCACGCCTGCTCCGAAAGCTGTCTTCGCAGCCGGTGCCGGAGCAGAGATGATGGAGCCCCGAGAGGCCCCTCTCTCCTCTGCCGCCCTCCCTGGGAGGCAGGGTTCTGGGGCGGGAGGTGGGAACTAAGGGGAGCTCCCTCAGCCTGTGTTTTCCCCAACACTTGTCTTCTGCCAGGGCCCTCCCACCTTTTCCGAAATGCCACCCCTCCCTACGACTGTCTTAGACAGCCCCCACCTCCACCCACGCACCCGGGGACCCCAGCCGCCCGTGCCCTGCAGCTGCTCATCGCTGCCCGCGCTGGGCTGCGCTCGGCGGGTCCCCAGCTGCCTCCATGGAGAGACACGTGCTCCAGAACGTGCTGGCACAGGGAGTCGTGAGCCCACGTGCCCCGCTCTGCTCAAGCTCAGGAAGACGCCTCCAACACCGCGTGAGACCGAGGAGCTACCTCACTCAGGAGGTTGGGGACGGAGGCTCCCAATACTGCAAGAGTTCAAGCGGGGCTCACCCGGAGGAAGGAGGTGTCGCCGTTTCTTCAATATTGTAATCAAGTGCATTGACCATCCCTGCATATAAATCTTCATGCGTATCTCTATTTACTTCCATCAGATGTATTTGCCAGAATGGAATCACGGGGTCAGTAAGGCCAAAACGCCCGCCAGAGACGTGGGGGTCCACACTCCATGTGACAGCATTCTGCGGGGGGCACCACCGCGCCAGCCCAGCCCTCCGCCCTGCCGGGCTCTGCCAGCCGTTGCTCTGAGAACTGCTGGGAGGCAAAGTATTGGAAACGCCACCGAGGGACCATGGATAAACAGCAGAGCTGGTAAGAGCAACAAGCCACCTTCCCTTCGTGACCCAAGAGGAAGAAAATGGCACACACAGAAACTGCTTAAGTTGGAGGGAAGGCAGGCTGGCAGGAGATCTCATGCCACCCCAGCATATTCCAGCTAGTTTGCAGGTGTATCCTGGGCTCACGTGTGGGAGAGCGTGGCAGCTGCGGGCCTGAGCCCCTCTCGGGCTGGGGAGCTCATCTCCCAGCGCCTCTGCATCGGCTTCTGCCCCGGACAAAGAAATGAAGCCAGGAGGATGCTGCCCCCATCCCCAGGCTTCCCTCTGGCTGAGCGGGCAGCGGGGTCAGGCAGCCCTCCTCTCCTATTCTGAAGGGCAGGGAGGGCAAAGCCCATGGGCCAAGGGGAGAAGAATCAGCCTCAGAGAGAAGCGATTCTGGAGCCTACGAGCCTCCTGGCTAAGACAGTCCCTAAAGGTGAGTCTCGGCCCGTCATGGGACAGCCTCGGAGCCCAGGAGCAGCGCAGAGCCACTCAGGCCCTGAGCCAGAGGACCAGCGGGCAGGTGCCCAGCACGTGTCCCTTTCGCTTTTTCCCTCCTTATGGCAGACCCAAGGCCATTCTGCTGCATCCTGAGGAACACAGAACTGGGGTGACTGGATGGATGACACCTTATCACCATCAAGGCCCAAGCCCGTGGCCCCAGGGGAGAGCTGACCTTTAGGTGTATGTAGTCGCCTAGCACAGCGAGAGGGGGACAAAGAGACAAGGCCCTGAAGAAGCAGGCCACCAGGCTGGGCGGGTGCAGAGTCTGGGTATGAGGCACTGTCCCAAGAGCAGGGCCACTGCCTGACACGTTACCTCCAGTTTCCCTGGGGACTTTCACAGACACTGAGTATTTTCTGTGTGCCCAGGGATGTGGTAGGTTCTTTGCAGGAAACAAAGGAAATGGGATACACTCCCTGCCCTCATGGTATCACCAACCCTTAACTCTCCTGTCACTTTGCAACTTGGCTGACCTGTCACAGCTCCTGATTAAGTACGTCCGCCTGGCCCTGCCTCCCCTGCTCCTCTCCTGACTGATTCACTCATCCACCAAATATGCCGTGAACACCCACAGTGCACCAAGGCCTAGCCGGCCCTTTCTTCTTTCCTATTTCTCCCTTTTGGAATGGGAATACCAATCCTATGCCTATCTCTCCACTGTATTTTAGAACCACCCAACATGTTGGTTTCATAGGTTTACTGCTGGAGAGCAATTTGCTTCAAGATGAATAATAGCTTGAGTCTTACCCAGATCTGACTGAGATGATACTTAGATGAGACTCTGGACTTAGACCTTAAATTTGATGCCGGAATAAGACCTTTGGGGCTATTTGGATGGAATGAATGTATTTTGCATACAAGAGGGTTAGTGCATACAATGGTATTAGTGACCTTATAAAAGAGGCCCCAGAGAGACCCCTGACCCCTTCTATTAATGCCATGTGAGGACACAGCAAAAACACAGCTGTCTACAAACCAGAAAGCAGGCCCTTACCAGACACAAAATCTGCTGGTACCTTAATCTTGGATCTCCCAGCCTCTAGAACTGTGAGAAATAAATTTCTTTTGTTTACAAGCCAGACAGTCTATGATATTCTGTTTCAGCAACGCTAACAACTAAGACAACGACTGACACCACCCAGAACTTTAAATGTAGCCAGGGCCCTTTACACACATGACCACACATGAGCCTGAGCAACTCGGTGAGGACGGCAAGCACTGTTACCCCATCTGACTGCTCCTTGAGGAATGAGAGGTGCAGAGCACACACTGTTATTGAGCACCTACCATGTGCCAGCACTATGCTCTCTGCTTTCCTGGTAACTTGCCATGTGTGGGGTTTAAAGTCAATTTTATAAGGAAATGGATATTCAGTGCAGAAAACAGCCTGAGGGTTGAGTGGCTCTTACGCAGAGATGGGCTTTGGGGCAGCACTACCCTGGTCCCCCATTTCTGCCACTTACCAGGTGTCGATACTGAGCAAGTCCCAGTGGTTCTGAGCCAGCGTCTTGAAGAGCCACATGCTCTTAAACCACTAGTGAACACTGATGAATACCGCTAAGTCATGCTGCCCGTTCTCTGGGGCCACCCGCCAGCCAACCCCAGCTGTACTGGAAGTGCTTGCTCCCGTGTCGGAACTTCATTTCGTGAGACTTTCCACTGTCTACGTTAGATTATATACATTTATGTCCCTAATCTCTACCAGGCTACAAGCTCAACAAGGAGATCCTTAGGATTATGCACACGTGCACACACACACACACACACACACACACACAGCCCTCCAGCTTCTCTCACAAAGCACAAAATCTGCCTTAAAGAACAAACACTCAAGGAAATTCAGTCCATTCTTAGACACACACTCTCCCACTGAAAGCCACACAGGACATCCCATCATGCCTGGCCTGAGAGCCACTCCTGTCCCCATGGTGTTTAAGCACCGCAGGATCTAGCCCTGCCTTCCTCTCCAGCCTCGCACAGGGACACCCCTCAGTCGCCCCTTTCCTGCAGCACAGGCCTCTCTGCTTCTCACTCTCTTTAAGGCAGGCAAAGAGCCCCTTCCTGACCCAGGCCCTGCAAAGGCTGCTCCCTCCACTGAGAACACACGCCCCTCCTCTCTGCCTTGCGGGCACCTATAACCCTTCACCCCACCAAGAGTCTTCCCTGTTCGACCAACCTAAAGTGACTCATGGTACCGTGCTCCTACCCTACTTAAGGCTTGTCACAATTTATTAGATACTTAATTTCTTCTCATCTGTCTCTTCCAATAGACTTTCATCTCCACAAGGGTAGACTATGCCCATTTATCCCCAATTTCAGAAAGCACCCATAAATATTTGTTGAATAAATGAATTACCACGAACTCCAACTTAGTGGGATCTGAATGAATGACCCTTAGCCACCGTCACCAGTGCATGTGAGCAGTTTCCTGAGCTAGACCTGCCAAAGTTACGGCAGGAGGGACAACAGGAGGGACTCAAGCTCTAAAGCCTTTCGTGACCATCACCGAGTTCACAGATGGCCTCCCTGGTGTCTGCCAAGAGAAGGAATCTGGTTCCAGGCCAGAGGGGGCCCTGTCACTTTGCTGTCAACTTGGGAATTCCTCACAGCCATGGGAAGTTTGGCCAGGCCTCCACCTCTCCTTCAGGTAACGTCACCGAGAAGCTGGGCCCGCAGCTGAGCAGGAAGCATGACACAGCAGCACCGCCAGCTGCAGAGGCAGCACGGACAAGGCAGGCTGAGCAGGGCCTTTCATTACTGGGTAACAGAGCTGCCTCAGGGTCAACGTGCCTGTGAAAAACCTCATTTAAGAGAGCACCTTGGAAAGGTGCCAAGGTCCCCAAACTAATTAACTTTCATTTCTCCTGTCCCTCCGTGTATGGAGGGCCTGCCCTCTGCCCACCCGCTCCATGAGAAACATTAAAGACAGGACATTAGCTTGAGAACATTCTATTTAAAACAAAAGTCCTCCTAAAAATAGTCTTGGATGTCCGTCTAAATCATCCTGAGTCTATTTTCTGGCCCCAGAACCCACATGGTCAGTGCCCCAGATGGGCCCTACTATGGTGGCTGATAGCCATAAAGAATGTCTTTCACGGTTCATTGGTTGAATTAATCTGATAAAAAACGTCTAAACTGAAAACCTATGAGTTCAGATCTTGATGAGTTTCGGCAGAACAGCAAGCAGGCTACAAAAGCAGAAGGAAAGGGGTTTGAGAAAATTAAAACAAAAGTAAAAGTAGGAGAATTCAATCTGATAGCTTTTGTAAAAGATGATGACATATTTTGTAAGGGGGTCACACAGACTCTGATCTACTCGGGTAAAGTGTCCCCAGAACTTGCATTTCAGCACTCAGATGGGCAGTTTAACATCTTCAGTAAATTGCAGGGGGCTCAAGCTCGTCTGCTTCTCAATGTTTAGACACAGATGTGCTCCTGTAGTGACTCACACCTGTATGCTACCCGGCAAGACCCGATCCCTGGTGGAAATAATACCTAGTGATTATCTATTCAAAACGGGCACTCCTACCTCATCCTCCTCTTTCTAATCCACTTAAATCCGATGCATGAAATATGCCAATTTGTACATTCCTTAATATGCAAGGCCACCAACAAACACAGAAACTGCAGCCCCATCAGCCTGGGCGGAACCACAGAGCAGGGCAGTGAACTCAGTGTCTTTTTACAGGAGATGGCAATAGGAAATGAGGGGACATCCTTAATCAATCCCTGGCCCTGCAAACAGCCATTCCCAGCTCCACAGACATTCAGCTCACTAGCATCCGGGCACGCACACATCCTGGGAATTCAACCATAAAACATTCTGTCTCCTAAAGATAGAACGTGGCTCAGACAAGAGACAGTGATCAAGTGCTTTGGGGTCACTGGGAAACATGAACTGCCCCACCCCCCCGAAGCGGATCTTTCCGAGGCAGCACAGCCTGGAGGGGCTGACGGCCCCTCCCAGGGCAGAGGCTCTGCTCCTTGAGGTCCACACCCAGAAACCGCCTCACTGGGAGACCTTGCCAGGTAACCCTGCCCCTGCCCACCCCTCTCCAGATGTCACTGAAAGTACAATTTAAAAAAACAAAGCAGGATAAGATATGAGTGCAGCACATTTTGCTGGCAGTCTTCCTTTTGTTATGTTTTTAAATGTATTTGTAAAACCAGCCTAGTGGATTTGCCTTACAATGGAATATCTGCCTCTCATTCTGTCCCCTGCTCCAAGGGACTAAAAATTCCACACAATTATTCACATCTCCATTATGAATTGCTTTTGACTCTCTGCTGCTCTTGTCATCAAAATCTAATCAATAATCTTGGTTTCAGAGAGGAAAACAAAGGAACAGAGAAGTTAAGTGGCTTGAGTTATAAAATCTTGCTCAGTAAAGGCTCCACTAGCACCTAGGCCCTTACCCTGGGCAGAGCCATAAGAACAAAAAAACAGGCTTGTGGGTTTAAAGTCATTAAATATTTATGTTTCAGTGACGTGTGGTTTGAATGATTGCTTTTGGAAAAACCACAAAGGGGAAAAATGAACCGGAATTACTGCTTTGGGAACAGAAAGGAAGAAACAGGTTCAATACCAGGTCCCAGATTAGTTGCTCTGCAGGGGGCAGGGACAAGGGGAGAAGGGCCCAGCCTTGTGGACAGCACCACTGCCAGGGCCAGGGGCAGACTGGCTGGTGGCCGGGGGCTTTGTCACCAGGGAAAAGCACTCTGAAAGCTCGCCCCCAGGACTCCGCAGCAGAGCAGGCCGTGCAGCACAGGCAGAGGGTGTGGAATCTGGAGTGCAGTGACCTCCATCCTGGTTCTAAATCTTCCCCTTCCTGGCCCCAATTAGTGCAGTTATTTATGAAACCTCAACAGTCTCACCTGTAAAATGGGGATTAAAATACAGATTCAGCAGACTTTGGTGAGAAGTCAGAAAGATCCCCCAGCAAGGTGTGCCTAACACACGGGAGGTGTTCAGTAAGCGGCATCTCCCGAACCAGCCACTTTCCCTCATCTTCTTCAGTGTCTAGTGATGCTGATTGGCAAAAGAATAGACCACAGCGATGGGTTTTCTGTTTTCAAAGGCGACTGACTCAGAAGAGGGCAAACTCAACACTCAGCTGCATTAATTCCACCATCAGCCTAGAAATAGCACCAAGCTCTTGCTAGCACCCTGCCTAGACCCAGAGCACTGTAAATGAAGATCCTCTGAACCAGAAACAGAACCCAAAGCAATCCCTGGGTCACCTGGAGAAAGAGCATGAGCTACGTAAATATAAAGTCGTAGTAATGGACGTGGGCACAGTCACACCTGGTAATTGGCAACACCTTGAGTTGTGAAGCACCAGGAAGCAATCCAGACATCTAGGAATTAGCCACCTTCTGCGTGGCCACGTGTCTTCTCAAGCTCGACAGGTATGTGTATGTATAATCAACCGGTTCAAAGCCCCTGTAGCAGGAGGCAGAGCTTTGTTGTAAAACAAAACTGAGATGAAATAACCATCATCCTTTCAAATATCCTCTGAGAGTTTGGTATTTGAGGCACATTCTGTGATGTACTTCTCTCTGACCTCAAACACTTTGATTCTTTTTTTTCAAGTTCACATAAAAGACAGAAAGCTCTCAGATTGGTTTACTGTATCGAGAGCCTCGACTGGATCTGAATTCTTGGCTGGTGTGGGGAATTAGTTGTTATTCCCGATAGTTAGGAAGTGGAGATAAAGGGCCCTTACATTAGAGAGGCCAGGCCCATCAGGAAGTCGGGCCATGTCTGCTCCTTATTTAAAAACAGATTAGTTCCCACCACTCCCCGAAGGCTTCCACGGCTACACTTAGATATTGGAAGTTCCATTCCAACATCCTTTCCTCCCATTCACAATACGCTTGCAGAATTTGAAAATGTGGCTTGTCTGGAAGGCTTAAAACAAATGCTTCAATTTTCCATTCTCCAAATGAAAATCAATGGCAACAGAGAGGTAAAATCAATGCTCAGCACTCTGTAGGGAAACCTCAGCCCCCCCACCACACAATCTCCCGCCCGCACAGAACAATA
>CM052447.1:29051200-29100624 GCA_028533085.1 Varecia variegata | reverse complement strand
TGAAAGGGGACGAGGAGTGTGTCATTTCCGTTTAAATGCAGGCCTCCCAAATACGTTTTTCCTGGCAGCCCCGGCAAGGCTGTGACACCCCTGAAACGCACCCAGCACCTGTACTGGCCAGGGCTGTGTGGCTGCACTTTCTGAAGGGAAGGGTAAGAGATCAGAGTAATAAGTGGCATGTGAGAGGCCTTTTAATAAGGTGGGGGAAACTGCACCAGAAGGGAAGGTAGGGCGACAGCGGAGTGTGAGAGCCCTGAGCAGGGTCCGAGGCTCCCTTGCCGTGGTGCTAATGATATCCCGGAGGCTATGCTCCAAGTTCCAGCCTCTCTCTGCACAAGCTTGGTGACAGGATGCCGAAATCCTCAGAAGACGGCAAAGCCCCGTGTCCCCTCCACCTCTTTACCACAACACCTGCAGGACTCCCGTGGCGCCAACCAGGGTATGTGCCCAGCACAGAGCAGGTCCCACCACCCACCGAAGCCTAATTTCACCTTTCCTGCCCATACCCAGACACCAGTCGGGGATCAACTGGCCAATGGCTCATGTCCAGTTATTTTTTCAAAGTAATTTGTACAAAAACTTTTCTCAAAGAAAAAAAGCAATAATGAATTAAAGAGAGATTTGTTGAGCTGAAAAGCATTGAATTCAAAAGCCAGTTAATTACTAGCTCAATGTAAGGTTTTTTTTAATTCATTTTACTTTTTTTAAGCTCACAGCTTGGTCTCAATTAAGGTGGTGATATTTTAATCATCTTAATTGTTTCTGAACTTGTTTTTCAGTTCAGCGAGTTATTTTTTAATTAGCTACATTGATTTTAAAATCCTGAATTCAAGACTTTTCCCTCTCCTCGGGCACATCCTACAGGCTAACTGGCAACAGGTCATGGCATCTGGAACGCCAGAGCCTGACACCCCTCAGATGCGCTTAGATGAGGAGGTGGTTCCATTTTGTGGGCTGGACAAAAGGGTCCCTTATTGTCACCTAAGGGAAATCACACACGTTTGTGTTTATTCACTTAACATTCACAGAGCATCATTCTGTGTGAGGCATCTTTTTGCAGGCTGCAGGCCAGCACCTCGGTAGCAAAAAGATGTCATTTCTGCCCTCCAGGGGCTCACAGCTGAACAGAGGAGATGGGCAATAGGGGACTCCTATGGAGACAGGTGAGGTACCTAATTCAGCCTTTCATGGGGGACAGTGAAACGTCCTGGACAAACTGACATCTATGGAAAAGCAGGTTTAAACCAGGTAATAGGATATAGAAGAGCTTTCCAGGGGTTAGAGAGACTGTGGCAGTTTGGGGGAAGCAAGGTGTTTCAGTGGGCTGGCAGCGGGATGGAGCAGGGGTGGTACGTGACAGAGCTGGGGAGGAGCCTGGCATGGTCACAGGCAGCCTAAAAACCACAGGGACAACTGGTCTTCACGTTCCTTCCGTCAAACCTGGTACAACCTGGTGACCTTTGACACACTGTCCCATTTCAAAGGTGGGGATGCAGCAGGAAGAGGGAACCCTGTGTGTGCATTTTATGGAGTAAGTGGCACTTTGATAAGGACAGGCTGCACTCTCTCGTCCTGCAAATGACAGGGGACGTCAGGGATTGAGGGCCCGGTAGTCAACTCTTAGAGCCCCCTTCCTCCTTCCAGGAACCTCCTTGCTCCGTCTCCCTGGGGACATTAAGCCACACAGGATTCTGGGAGGTAACAAGCCTACCTGCTGAGACCAAGGACCAAAAGACTCATCTAAAACAGCTGTGCGAACTCATGGTCCACTCCGGTGACTCCCAGAAGCTTCCTCCGACAAAAAGCCATTCAATTTGCAAAAAGTCCGCAAGCTAATGATGGCCTGTTGTCTCCTCCGTGCATTTAAGATTGCCCTCTGCCCGAGTCACGCACATCCAAGGTTCACAGGAAGAGCAAACACTCCCAGTGATTCATTAGGAGTGACTTAGAGGATTGACAAATTACTCCAAACTGTGAAAACCTCGTCAAGCTAAGATCGTGCACATTTATCACAGCTTGTCTGTCCCCATGGTAACCTGTGCACACATCTTGCCTCCCTCCCCTCTCCAGAGGGGTTTGTTTACCAGCTGACGACAGAGCCTCCCAGCATACAAAACCGACGGTTCTGCCCATAGGATTTTGCTGTGACCAGGGGAGAATGGCAGCTTGGAAAGCCCCCCTCACCATTCTCGGCTTTCATGGTCAAGGGGTTGGCCAAGTTCTCTGAAGCCTGATGAAGGGGACTGTTGGCCGTGCCTCTAGACGGGCAGACAGCTGAGCGACATGAAGGCTGAATCTGTGTGTCCAGTGACCGGGGAAGGGGAGTGGATGGGCAGGACAGAGGACAGACAAGGGTAAAAAGATGCACCTGACCAAAGATACCCTTCCTGGGAAGAGAACTTTTCCTTCCCCTTTAAACTGAGGGACTGAGGACTCCTTTTTTTTCTGTGTCAAAACCAAAAGCACCTTCTCTGTTACTGGGGTGGAAGGCGGAGTGAGTTATGAACTGGTAACAGCTTCTTTTGGAGAGCAATTTTTCAGCCATGCCCTTAAATGTGAACTGTTAAATATAGGTAGATGGGTATATAGGACTTTATGTTACCCTCTCAACTTTTTGGTATACATGAAAATTTTAATAATGAAAGGAAAGAAGGAAAAAAAAATCCTATGACCCAGCAAGTGAACATATTAGGCAAAAATGTCCTATGTCCAATCTTAATGGTCTATAATGAGGGAAAATGATAAACAATTTGAATGTCCATCTGTCTCAGTCTGCTCAGGCTGCCATAACAAAAATACCAGACTGGTGCTTTAAACAACAGAAATTTATTTTCTCACAGCTCTAGAGGCTGGAAGTCTGGGATCGGGGTGGCAGTATGGCTGGGGTCTGAGAGGGCCCCCTTCCCGGCTCGCAGACAGCCAACGTTTGCCCTGTCCTCACATGGTGTTTCCTCCGTACACACACGTGGAGAGGCAAAGCAAGCTCTCTACGTCTCTTCTTATCATCCACTAATCCCAACGGATCAGGGCTCCACTTTTTTGACCTCATTTACCCTGAATAACTTCCATAGAGGCCCCATCTCCAACTATAGACACACTGGGGGTTAGGGCTTCCACGCAGGAATTTGAGGGGTACAAAAGCATTCAGTCTGTATGAGAAATGGTTAATTAACATAATTCATTCATGAAATATCATACAGCTATCTTAAAGGAACAAGTAGATCTATGTATCCTAACATAGGTGATGTTTATGATAAATTAAGTGAAAAGGCAAGTTGAAGAAGAGAAAATTTGAAAGGGTAAAGTAACTTCCCAGCACCGCAAAGCCTTCATGGCAGAGCCAGGACTCAAGACCAGATCTGTCTACTTTCCCGATCCTGCGTCCCTTGAAAAGCTGCCTCTCTCCCCACAGAGCCAGGCTCTGCCCCACTCACATACCAGGGCCCTCAGTTTCCCCTGATGGCCCTCTGTCTCCTGAGGCTATCACTGCAATAATCCGTGGACAAATTCAGACTCCCTAAGACCCCAGGCTAACACCGCTGCTGCCTGTCACTCACTGGTCTAGGAACACTCCTCGCAGAAGGCACAGTCTCCTCCTTCCTAGACAATCTTGTCTGCAGCAAGGAGACAGTAACAGGTCATGACCAAGGCCAGGGGCCAGAGCAAGTGTGCAGCCCTGTGAGATGCTGGCATGCGCTTTTGAGAGGTAGGAGCTAAGGACAATGCAGGACTGGCTGGAACTAATGACAGTGGCTGGGAAGAGCTTGGCCTCTCTGCTCACATGTAAAACAAGACATTATGTGCAACCACTGATAGGCCCAGCATGGTAATGGACACGTCCTGATCATTAGAAGGGAAGGGCATTAAGAGGGGTCTGCTCGAGCAGCCGTGGAAATGTGCTCCATAAAATCAGCACCCACAAAATTGTCTCAGCCTGGCCAGCTGAGCCTCCCCACTCAGTGCTGTCATCACACACCCCGTTCCCCAGCTGCCCTGAGATGGTGAAGACAAGGACCCTCACTCAGCGTTTCCAACAAGAAACTGACTTCCTTTGAAAGTGCGGGGGTGGGAAGAGGAGACAAAAAGAGAGGAGGGGGAAGGGAACTAAGCAGAAAGGAAGAGGAGGGAGGAGCATTTCATTACAGAATGTGTGGCCTAATTAGGGGGCTGATGGAGACAATGACATCTATCAACCTATAGAATAACATGCTACTATTCCCATTTAACAATAAAGAAACTGATACAGAGATGGGTTTATTCTTAATGTACTAGCTGGTAATTGACACAGAGATGTTAAGTAACCTGTTTGTGGTCACACAGCCAGTGAGCCAGAACTTCAATCTTGATGAGCCTCACACCAAGCTGATGCTTGGAACCACTAGGCCACTAATGAAAATAACTTATGATGGGGATAAACATGATGACTGAAGTACCAAGTAGCAACATACGCAAATCCCACCTCCCCCAAGAGTCTTGTTACCCATTACCCATAAGAGTTCGAAAAGAACTTCTTAGTATGAAAAAAATCATTGTGCTATCAGAAATAAAAGCCAGACTGTTGGATATTTGAATAAGCTAGTATTACTTACATGAGGAATACAAAAGTGAAATTTGCTTTTAAAGGCAATGCTGCTGCCCAGTGAGCTTACCTCACCCCGACTTAAGAAACAACGGGGACCAGGTGAACCAGTTGTGGTTGCTTCTCTGAGGGGTTTCTGCGAAGCGTGCATATGGCCCACGTCACTGATGGGCAGGTGGCAGGAAACCTGGTGGCAGCATGGGACAGGGTAGCACAAACAACAGCACCTGAGAATGGTCTCGGCTCTAAGAGGGACAAGGCATCCGTAGAGAAGTCTTAGCCTTCTCATCCATCAAAATGGCCAGGATTTATTAAAATGTTATAATAGTAAAGGAACTTGGGTTCTGTTTCATTGTAATTGACATAAATTATTCATAAGACATTTATGAACAAAGGAGAGAGAATTATTCAAAATATGGAAAGACTAATTCTATAACCTAGGAGACTAAGACGGCATAAAAAGCACAATAAAAATCAAATATTTCCAGGAAAAAGGTATACTTAAAAGATCACTGTGGCTCATAAAGTCCATCTTTTGTACCTGTGTTTCACTTTAATGCAATTAAAATTCCCATAAAACATTGAGCTTTTCCCAGACCAAAAGCAACCAGAGAACTAACTTTTTGGGTGCTAAGTATTCTGTCATTATTCATTAGCTATGGTTACTGACCACGTAAGGATGGGGAAGCTCAGCAACTCCAAGAATTTCCCCCAAAGTTTTGGTGCACCCAGAAGATAAGAACCCAAGAGTTTGGACCAGAGAGCTGTCGGTTTGAGAGGAGAGGCTCAGTGCGCCACTCCTTGCCTCTGTAATACTCTGATGGGTTAACTCAACTCTTTAGGAGTCATGTGCAGACAAACAGATCTACTTCACCGCCATGTTGTGAGGATCTGATGGGATAACGCATGAAAGTTATCTAGCACAGGGCCTGGCACATAGCACACGCTCAGTTATCATCCTCCTCACTCTCACCAGCTCTTTCTGGCTTGCTCCTACAATACAGAAAGTGGATGTCCACCAACGGCAAGGGACCCTGTACATTTCAGAGACCCAAGATCCTGGAACCATAATTCTGTGTAGTCTTGCCAATCTCAAAATGGTAGACTCATCTCTATAAAAAGGAACATTAAAACTTTTCTTGAACATAAAGCTCAGGGTCCCTTTTTCCAAGAAACGTCTGCTGATTCACCAGATCCACACCACTGCTGAACCTACCACGCGACAACCAAGCTGCCCGTGTATCTCTAGTACAGCCATACTCTGCCTTGTCTCCTCCCAAAGATTTTAAGAGCTGGGAATCAAGGATGAAAATCTTTTTTTCTCCTGAATTATGTACACTAAGATCACACAAGAAAAAAACCATGTGCACAAACCTACATTGTCATACTCTGTTATCTGGGGATTTTTTTGTTTTTGAGAGAAGGTCTTTGGGCTTTGAAAAGTCTCTCTGTTGGAGAGTCATGGAGTTTGAGTATTAAGGTGTCTTAAGAGCCTACATTCAAGTACCATTGGTAAAAGGCTAGAAAAAGAAGAGCCTAGTTAAGAAAAAAGGAACTGGAAAACATTGTGGATTCAAGAAGACAAAGGCTGAGTCCAGGGAGGCTGGTAACATGGAGTATATGTTGGGGACAGATAGGCAGGCCAGGTTCAGCAGGGCAGGTTTGGTGTCCAAGGCTGGTGCTCTCTGATCCTCAGCCCCTCTGATGCCTTCTGTCCTGCCCTATAGAGTTTTTCAGAAACAGGTGTTAACTGAAACCAGAACCGTAAAGTCTTTAGGGAAAGGCTGCCCCAGATTGGAGACAGGGATGCTCAAATGACCTCTCAGAGTCTCAGATGAAGTGTCACTTTCATAGCCTAGTGTCCTATGGGGCAGAACTTCAGTGCAGAGCTCTAGTGAGGCAACATGGTGCTCATTCATGGCCACCTCTCGGCAAGTCTAAACCCCAGCTAGAGAAAGGGAAACCAGCAGTCTCACACCATACGTATCTAGCACAGCACGCCCTACCCCCTCTTTTTCTTATGTTCCCACAATCTGATCTAATCCTTCCTTCTCAGATTGTATGGTAGGCCAAGGAGAATACAAATCTACAGTTGAATCTCCCTGCAGCATCTATTTTACTAGGTGTAGGTAATTTTAAACTTTTTTATATTAAGGCAATCGCTGATCTATTCTGGAATAGAATGCAAAATTCATATACGCTTGGATAGAAGAGACTTCAAGAAGGTATATCTCACAGTGGGCTCTGCCCCCTGAACCTCAGAATAGGTGTTCGCTCTTACTTGCCCTTAGGGGCTCTTTGGTAGAAAAGTTTGAGAAGTATTGAAAGGGTTGACCAAGTTTAAAGGGTCCTAGAATGAAGTGGAGAGCTCTCCAGGGTACTATTATCTAGGATGGAAAATCAATAGCAGTAAAAGTTCACACAAAGAACCCTCATAAACAAATTGTTCATTCCTGCAGGACCAGAAAGCAGCTCCCATTAAATCCAATTCATACAAATGTGTCCCATGCTCCCTGGAATAGACTTCCATGTCATCTCTTCCCGGGGATCTGGGTCCCACAGATGGAAGGTCCCGGTGTTTTTCCAGAGAACTGAGCCTGCATAATTTTAAGCTTTTCTGAGAGCTTTCTAAGTGCCAAGCACCGGGTGAGGTATTTAAAGGAGCTACAAAGCATTCACAGTTCCCCAGGTGTAAATATCAAAATTAAAGCTATTATTACTTTCATCTCCCCCCCACTGTTAATTTTTCAGAAACACTTGGCTGTGGATTTATGAATGGGTAATCGAAGACTATTCCTTTCCAAGCCCCTTCTTTATCCAATTAGGGGAGGTTCATCTCTGCTTCCTTGGGATGGTTCCCAAGGCTATTAAATTCCATGTCTCAACTGATAACATTGAAGCAATCAAGAGCAACTTAGTGCTGACTGGAGCTGAGGTTTCTTGGGGCATCTACTAGGAGAAACTACCTCAAGCCGAGGGAAGGGTAGCTGCATCTCCCACTGTGGGGTTTGGTAAGTGTTGTATCATTTAAGTCTTGTGAATTCTTGATGTTCCTCTGTTTTATGTGTCCCAGGGAATTCAATCTTTGCTAAAAACACTTCATCCTATTGCATCCAAATAAGCTAAGCAACTCAGAGTTCCAAACTTGCCCGCAACCAAATCTCTTTCCTATCTCCCCAGCAGTGTGCCACTCAATGGCTAATTATCTCTCTACATTAGTCTAAGATAAAGTCTACCGTGCTACTATAAAACACAAATCAGGGTTTACGTGTGCATGGAAGACAGATGCAACCATAAATACTGGGCAAGTACCAATGGGGTTTCCAAGGACAAGCATGAAACAAACACAGGAGTGAAGTCTTTCTTTTTTTGTTCTGTAGCAATAAATACTGAGCACGCCACAGATAAGACAGAGCAGGGAGAAAATCATCTTTGGGTACTATACTGGCTGCAAAGTTTTCCACCAAAGGAGAGGGGCTGATGTTCTAGGTTTTTGTTAAAGTTATGGATTCTAATTTTTTTTTTTTAAAGGAGCTTCATGACTCCATTTTCTGCAGTCTGGCCTGAAACTTCCCTTCCAGAATTTAGTTCCCATTCTCTGCCTATATTCTCCTCATCATCCAGTATTTGCCTTGCCTTCAGTTACATTGGGCAATTCACAAACCCTCCAACATCTGGTGTGCTTTGCCTCTTGAGTCAAGCCTGTACTGTCTGATGCAAAATCCCATTTCATTCTTCCAACCAGCTCACAATGCCAATATTATTTCCACTTGAAAGAAGAGGAAACAAAATTAGAACTTGCCAAAGATCATGCATCTAATAAGTTTCCACTCTGGGATGTAACTCCAAGTCCATCTAAATCCAGTGAAAGCCTCAGGAGACCAGAGACAGCGTCTGTCCTCGTCACTGCTGCACACCCCTCACCTAAAACAGTGTCTGCAATATCATGCGGGCTCAGTAACAGTTGTTGAGCCTGGGTCCAGGGCTTAACCACTACTCTAGCCACTCTGTGAGGTCAGGGACCAGGTCTGCTCACCATTTCTGAACCCCAAGTTCCCTGAGATGTCTGCTCCAAAGGACATGCTCAGTTAATGCTGAATAAACTGTACAAGAGACATCTCTGGATGGATCTAAAAACCTGAGATTTCCAGGTCAGAAAGATTCAGAGCTGCAAGAGTACCTGGGGTATCTCCAGGCCAACATGCTCATTTTTAACATAGGGAAGACTTTAATCCACTAATTCAACAAACACTTGTGAAACTCACTTTATATGCCAAGTACTATTATAAGCACTGGGCAAAGAGAGATCGTTAAGACAGATGTAAGGAACTTACATCTAGTCGAGAGATGAAAAGAAGGAAAAGAAGAAAGGAGGGAGGAAGAGGAAAGAAGTGGAGAAGGGAGAGACGTAAGGAGAAAACATGAGATAATGGTAAGAATTAAGCAACTAATCTTAAAAGAGTGACGCAATAGAGAGTCCCTGGGTGGCCACTTTGGGTTGAGGAGGTGACATTTAAGCCATAGTCTGACGAGAAGGAGCCAGCCTTCCGAAGATCATTTGAGGAACATTCCAGGAGAGGGACTGCAAGGACTCCAAGGTGGTAAATGGCCCTGGAGTGTGGGATAAAGGGCCAGGACGTAACAGACCTCGTGACTTTTCCAAGGACGCACGCTGGGGTAGGACCAGGCCTTAGCTGTAGAATGACTGATTCTCCGATGTGTGTCCTTACAGAGACGAGTCCGCAGGTATCTGGGCAACAGGGTGAGGTCTGCCTGAGGCGCTGCGGCAGCAACGTGCCGGCCTCGCACTCATCGCCATGGCCTGCACTCATCGCAGACCTGCACTCATCGCCATGGCCTGCACTCATCGCCATGGCCACCATCAGGCCGTGACAGACCCAGGCTCTGCTTCAACACAGGGTCTTGACTGGCCACTGCGCAGGATGCCAAAGCCAAAGGTGAACCGTCTGCAGAGAACCCAGATCTCAAATCACCAATACGTGTGATATGGATTATGTGGAAAGGCCAATGGGGTGTGAACTTTGCACGCCAGACAAAGCCAATTCCACACCTGAGCTCAGCTCCTTGGGTGCTGTGTGACCCTGGGCAAGTTAAGCAGGTTCTCTGAGCTATAAAGGGGAGTGGCAACACCTGCCTTACCTAGTGGTTAGGAGGACTGGATGGGACAAAGTGTGACACGCTTAGCGTTGATCCTCAGTAATGTTGGTTTCAACTCCTCCCCCAGTGATTCCTCCTAAGCATTCCTTCGGGTTGCAACAGTCTAGCTCCTTTTCCTCTCCAGATTTCTGCACCAGGTCATCTCTAAGCTGAAGCACAGCCCTGAAATCACCTTGCCTCTAATCTCTACTTCCCGGGAGACCTCCTGTGAGTGGCCTCTACTGCCAGACTGGCCCTGCCTCCATAGCAAGACCCCCACCCGAGGGTGAATCCCCCTCTCAGTGGGCCTGGACTCCAGCCTCACAACGCCTGCATCAGACGCCTAATCACACCACTCTGCCTGTATCACTGCCCAGCCAACGTGGGGAAACGGGAAAGGTGGATTGACACCCTCCACTCAGTGAGCTCAGGCTCGAAACTGACACCTGGCACTGCACAGACACAAGGAAGAGAGTGAGAAGAGAGGAATAATGATGAAATATGGAGATTGCCTTTTCTGCAAATACTCCTTCCCCATGCAGATTTGTAACAGAGATTACTGGCACCAAATCCCACAGGCTGGGACTAAACCAGCCATCAGGCCTTTTGTGATCCTGAAAAAGCTAATGAGAAGATGTGTTTCTGTGTAATTCAAACAGTATCCATTTCATGCCCAATCGTTTTTTAAATGGGCAACAAATCTCCCTGGTGTGTTCCTTTCTCTGACAAACAAAAGCTCCGCCTGGGCTCTTTGTGAGCCCTGTCCAATCAACAAGGGCAAGAGGCCCTGGACCCTGATTCCAAGCCCCACGGTGTGGGCAGACCCCAGGCCTCCTCCCTCCTTCTCCACTGTTTCTCTCACTAGAAGCCAAATCAAAGTCTAGAATTTCAAACTCAGACTGGTGAAGCAGGCCACTGATTTTTAACTGATTTCTAAGTAGCAAGTTGACAACTTTTCAGACTACGTCCACTATGGTTTCAGGCAGTGGCATAACAGGCAGAGCATGACAGAGCTCTGCAGCAGCATCAGAGAGATTCCCAGCACCACAAAGTAAGCGGCCTCAGGGGTACACTTGCGGCTCCTCAGCCACTGGGGGAGCAAGGGTAGTGCCTGTGCACCCAAGAAGTGGTGAGAGGGTGTCAGAGTGACCACCAAGGATTGCTGCAAAAATGAAGTGACTTGCTAGACGTGGTCTGCCATGAACAGCTGGCACCTGCTATCCCCTGGTCAAGGTGGGGTCATAGACACGGCCTTGACCCATCCCTTTCCATCTCACCATGAGTCTACCTGACCACCTCGTGGGACATAACTCCTTATGGCAACACACCTCCATAGCAACCCCCTCCCACCTTTTGACTTCAAAAGGGAAATCAGTAGAACAGAGTTTACTCTGAAGTAGTCTGATATCCAATAATTTGTTTATTCGTTAAACATAGGTCTTTACTGAGCACCTACTATATTCCAGGCATCATATCTGGTGCTAAATAAGGGAGGGCCAGTCCCTTTGCCTGTGGCACTGGCAGGCCTGTGAGAGTTACCAGGTACCTGGTATAGAGACCTCACGGAATCCTCACAACAACCCCATGAGGCAGGTGTTACCTTCATCTTCATTTCACAGCCAAGAGAAATGAAGAGAAACTTTCTCAAGCATCTAGAGCTAGCAGGGACAGAGCAAGAATTTCTGCATACAGGATCAGGGGCCATCCTGCACCAGAGGCCACAGAGAGTAGGCACCATCAGCCCATGGGTGTGCTGGAACCAGCCCGTACAGTGCTTTTAAAATAAGTTACTAGCAATAAAAAATTAGGGAATGTCATGCAAAAGTATAGTACAAATTTCTCGGTCATTTTTAATTGGAAGACCTGCCCACACTTGGGCTTGCACTCCCCATGCCGACCCCCCCTTCCTTCATTTCCTGCCTCCCCTCCTTGCACTCGGTCCACCCCAAGCCTGCCTTCCTGCTTCACGTGTACGTTAATTGCCTGCTGGTCCCACAGGCACTGGTGTTTGCGCTACCTAGAGCTCCGTAAGAACACGTCTTTTCTTCATAAAGTAAATAACCGCACTGCTCAAATCCTACACTTCCTTCACTTAGCGAAGACTCCCACGACAACTGGGCTGGGAATGCTCCAGGAGGATTCGTTTTCTGTCGTTTAAAAGCAGTTCCCAGTTCCTGGTACTTTATTGTTTGGCAAACAACATGATAACTTCTTTTTTAGCTTTAACAGGCTGTCTAATTATTCCTCCTTTGAATTTCTGCATTTGAGTAATTAATTTAGCAATCCTCTGCCCTGGAGAGTTTTCCCCTCCTAAAGGCTTGACTATGGTGTTTGTTCTAACAGTCTTGACTGTGCAGTCTTAATGCTGTCAGCTCCCTGAGGTGACTCTAGAGCAGGGGAGCAAAAAAGGGACCTTTTCCAGCCCGTATTTCCCCCTAGGAAGGGCCTTTACCATCATGTACCCAAAGGTGGAAAATGAGGAAATCTTCGACATGGGTTCCCTCTCTGCAGAGTTTTCTGTTAATCACTCGGTCCCAATCCCATTCCCTAGGCACCGACTAAGCTCTGAAATGACATGAATGAACAGAAATTCTTTGGATGAAAGGTTGGTAACCAGGGGTCTGTGGACCAGTTTTAGAGGGTCTAAAACCTTCACACGATAGTTTAAGGGCATTTTTGCGGTGCGGGGTTCCAAATGCCCACTCCCCAGTAGAAAGACAGGGCTGGTAGCGGATCCTTCCTCTCCCGCCCTGGTTCCTTCAATCCAGTGGTCTGCAGTGCGAAGGGGGTCCCCAAGGCAGAGGCTCGCTGGGACGTTTGCACTTGGTTCCCGCTGCCTAGCCCTGGCTTGCCCTTAGTCCTCAAACTAAGGGTTTCCAGCCTCTCACGGCCTCTGTGAGCTCTGGCTGTCCTTCCTGGGGTAACTGAGTCACACTCTGCTGCTAACATCCAGAGCTCTTCAGCAATACAGGCTCATGCGCTCCAGAGAACCTCAAAGGGGTCTGTGGTTGGAAACCACAGTTTCGGGGCTCGGACGTTCCATGACAGTTGAAATGCAGCCACACCTGGGCGAATCAGCATGCGGACCCTGCCCTGCTGAGAAGGCTCCGAGTGGCTTAAGTGAGCGGACCCCCCCAGCAGCACGGCCCAGAGGAAGCTGCTGCCTGGAGATGAGAATCCCCCGCACGTGACGGAAGGGGTGTGGAGATTACACGGAAGGGCATCTGGCGAGGCTGTGCCACAGACGGGAGGGAGTCCCAGGGCACTGTGATGGGGGGGGGGCAAGGAGAAAGGGCAGGTTGGGGTGAGAGAAGACCCCTGGGCAAACCTCATCCACCCCACAGGGTGGCCCTCTGGTGACCTGGTCCCCGGGTGATGGGATCTCCTCCAGAGATGCCGAGCCACCAGCTCCTCCAGGCCTCACAGGGGAGGACGGCTGCCCACGGCGCCCAGACGCATGTGCACAGCTGCAGTCACACGCAGGGACTGGCACGCTCTGAGTCCTAAACCCAACGCCTGAGTCTAAGCATCAGGCACACCCGACTGGTCCAGCTGGAATCGGGCACTCCTTGAGCCGATCAGCTACAGCGTGGGGAGGAGGCTGGTCTCAGCGAGCAAATGGCGCTCCCAGGAGCCCACCCCATGGTCTGTCCTCTCCCTTGCTTTCTTAGACAGAGATACAATATTCTTAGAGCATGGGTAGTTTGGAGTTGGGAAAATATTTCAAAGGGTATCAGCCTCAGAAGGATTTACATGAGACAAGGAAATAAGGACCTCTTAACATGGGATTGCCTCTACTTTGAGTATTCTAAGCTATGAAATAAATACCTTAGAGTCAACACTTCATGTCAAGTGTATGTTGTCTCACCAGTTTCTAAATAAAGCTAATTAGGATCATAAAAAAATGTCCTGATGACTCAGACGAACTATGCTCAGGTTATCCCACATTCCGCACGAGCCTCTAAACTCTCCAGGCAGGCTGACCACCTTGCGCTCTGCGCTCATACTTGTGTTTTGGGGGCTCCAACAGTGATTATTTCTCATGCTATAAAATCATCATTGCTTTCATCTACAAATTTAGTTATGATTTAGGTTTTATGTTTCTGCCAGTTTTTGTCTTGTGTTGCCTACCAAATTGTGAGCTCCTGTTTTATAAATATTTTTTACTTCTCTCAGAAAAGCCAGTATCATACTTTTGTTGACAAAATATTACCAAATTTATAATAAACGCATTGTTAATAATATCCTGGCACCGCTGAAAATGTTGCTGTCTCCAAACTGTTTTTGTATTCAGAAATCTCCAGGATTTGCCTACATCTAAGATGTGAGCAAGACGGAAGATTTTTTAAACCTATCTTTTTCATCAAGTATTCAGTGCTACAGCTACCCAATTTCCATGATGTAAGAATAAAATCCAATAGCTGTCATATTCTGGGTAAGATCTAAGAGTTGTCATTCCCTATTCCCATCTTTGGTGATATATTATACATAGAATTATCTCAGTGTGAATTCAGGTCCCCAGCAAAATATTTGGGCTGGCTTTACATTTTTACTTTTAAGCTGGTAAGAAAGTTGTTTTCTTTTTCTTTTTTCTTTTCCTGCATCCCGAAGGGAAAAAGAAGCCTCTGATCAATATACTATTCCCGTTTGCTCTAGTCTCCTGAGAAAACCTTCCATCTTCTTACAATGCTATCTCAAATTAGACTCTGAAAGAATGTGTGCCTAGATCAGCGACCATTTTCCCTCACACACCCTCCCCCCCAGGAGACATTTAGTAATCATTTAGTAATGTCTGCAGACATTTTTGCTTGTCAAAACTGGTGTGCGGGGGTGGGGTGATGCTACTGGCATTTAGTTGGCTGAGGCAGGGGCTGGTGCTAAGCATCCTACAATGCACAAGGCTGCCACCTGCAACAAAGAATTATCTGGCCAGAATGTCAATAGTTCCAAGGTTGAGAACCCCCAGCGTGGATGCACAGGGTGTGTTGGAAAAGGCTACTGTTTAAAACCTTTTTTACGGATGGGGTCATTTCTGTACAGGAGATGAGAAGGAAGTAAGTGAGCCCGGCTGGTACTGGAGGCCTAAGAAAGGAGGAACAGGAAACTGAGGTTCATCCCTAAAGAATCTCCCCAGAGCATATCTACTCCATGCCAACACTGGAAGGGTCTTTCAGAAAACGCACACGTCTATTTACTCAAGACCCTGCTGGGGAGGTGAGGTGCAGAAAGGGAAGGCTGACCTGTCCAGGGTTCCTAGGCAAGTTAGCTGCAGGGCTGAAACTAGAACCCTGGTCTCATGTCCCCAACCCAATGTTCTATCTCTGTATCATGTTGACCCTAATGAAAAGAGAAAACAAAATATAGCTTCAAAACTATTATTGGCCTTTAAATTCATTAAGAGAGATGGGAAGTGAGAAAAGACCTTTCTGGCCCAGGGAAGAACCAGATACACAATCTAAAGACCGAAAGCAAATAAATTCATTCAACGACAAATATGTAGTTAGCACCTACTATTACTATATACCAAGCACTGGCTTAGGTGCAGGAAACACAACAGTGAGTGGGAGAGACAAAGCCCCCCTGGACTTACTTTCTAGCAGTGCATGCAGGAGGGATGGAAGTGCCTACCAGAGAAACACAGCAAAGATAAATAGAAGCCCAGGACAAGTCTGGTACCCTAAAATCTCCTCCAGGGCTTAAGGACCTATAAAAAGGCAAACTCTCTAAGTATCTTTATAAAGGATTTTGGGAATGATGCAACATTTTGTTTCAGGTTCTAAAATTCCATAGGTCAGTGACTATTGCATTATTATGCAATGCAATAGTAGCAATGATAATATCAACCAACATTTCCTGGGCACAGATATATGTGCAGGATACTGTGCTACCACCTCATTAAATCCTCATTACAATCCTGTGGTACCATTTCCCCAATTTGTAGATGCAGAAACTTGAGATCAATGCCATAAAATAACTAGTTCAAGGTCACATGCCTAGAGGAACTCACCCCTAGCTCTGCCTGCCTTCGAGGCCTACGCTCTTAACAATCAGGCTAGAAGGCAGGAAGACATTCTAAGCTTTCAGAGCTAAGAGCAACCACTCAGCATGGCGGCCACTCCAAGGCAGCATGTGACCTCCAGTTCTCCTGTTCTTCTACCAGGAACAGCATGTCTGCAGTTTACCTATTAAAGGTTTTACACCAAACAAAAACCCATCTTAATTAACATATATTGTACGTATTTCTTTTTGTTGAAAGTGGATTCTTAGAAAATTTCAATTGTTAGCAGACCATCCATTTCACACTGGAGTGAGGACCACCTTGTTTAAAATGTAAATGCTCATGTGCTGTTAAACTCTGAAACACAGGGAGTTTCTACGAAGGGTTCGTTTGCACTTTTGAGCACCATCAGGCAAGACAGATTGCTTGCTGCCCCATAAATTTTCACCACTAGATTAAATTTTGTTAATGGGACCAAGAGCATTCAAAATAACCCATTTTTCTATGTGAAATTTGATCTAAGTCATTACTTCTCTACCAGATTAAGTTTATCTTTATTTTTTTTAATCCCCATCAAGAATCTCATCTAACGGCTACCTGCCCAGGCCCACATCCACTGGGTCTACAAAGCTGACATGAGGGAAGTAGAGTCAGAGCAACCTGGGAGTTAAGACCACAAGATGACCAGTTCTGCCAGCTCAATGAATGCTTCACAAATAAATGTGTGAGAATCTCACTCAGCCAACACGTAGAGAACACCCACTATGTCTCAGAAAACGCAGGTGTTTTCACATGGGTTATCTCATTTAAACATTACCAGAGGTCTGGGAAGTAGGAGTTACTATTCCCACCCCACCTATCAGAAAAAAACTGAGGCTCAGAGAGGTCTGGTCACTGGCTTGGGACACACAGCTAAGATACAGCCAGGCCAAAATTCAAAGCCACTGTTCTAAATCCAAGTTCTCTATTCTTTCTCCACTCTCACTGGCCTCTGCACTACAGTAATCACTTCGGAAAGGAAGCCACAAACAAAATACAGCTCTGGCCTTAGGAGCTTATAATTTTACAGGGAAAAGAGATATACTCATGCAACTAAAGAAGTTAACGTTCACAGAATATGGTTGTGTCCCTTGGCATACAGGAGGGACTGGTTCCAGGACCCCTGCAGACACTAAGATCTGAGAATGCTCAAGTCTCTTACACAAAATGTTGTAGTATTTGCACGTAACCTATGGAACCCTCCTATATACTTTAAATCATCTCTAGATTACTTATACTACCTGACACAATGTAAACACCATGTAAACAGTTGTTACACTGCATTGTTTTTATTTTTATTGTTGTATTGTTATTTTTAATTTTTTTCTGAATATTTTTGATTCATGATTGGTTGAATGTGCAGCTGCAGAACCTGTGGACGTGGAGGGATGACTGCACGCACCCTGGGCCGGGCACCGCACTGGGCTCTCCACTAACATTACCTAAAAGCGACCAGAGGAAGGAGGTGCCGATATGCAGTGGGTCTTGTCCCCCCCCCCACCCCAGTTCTTATGTTGAAGCCCCGTTCCCCAATGTGATGGTATTTGGGGATGGACCCTCTGGAAGTAATTAGGGTTAGATGAGATCATGAGGGGTCCCAAGATGGGATTTGTGCCCTTATAAGAAGAGGCACCAAAGAGCTTGTTCTCTCTCTGCATCTACACCAAGGGAGGGCCACGTGCAGGCCAGTAAGAGGCCCTCAGCAGGAGCTGACCACGCTGGCTCCCTGATCGCAGACTTCCAGCCTCCAGAACTGTGGGAAAAGAAGCTTCTGCTGGTCAAGCCACCCAGTTTATGGTATTTTCTTACAACAGCATAAAATGACTGATACAGGCACTATTACTATTATCATTTTAGAGAGGAGGAAGCTGAAGTTCAGAGAGGCTATGAAACTCCCCTAAATGCACAGGCTCATAAGCTTTCCTATAGGAGGCTGCAAAGCCTTTGTCCTGAATCACTGTGTCCACCACACCCACAGCGATGAATTCACGCTGGTGTCTGCACAGCCTCCTGTGACCCATATTCAATTCCACACTCATGAGAAGCCACACGGTCACACCTGGACAGTTTTTGCATATCTTTCTCCCTGACCGAGAGCTCCTCAGGGGCAGAGGATGGATCTTACTGGTCTCTGAGCCCCCGCTGACTTCCCTGCCCCACACAGAGCAGGCACTCAATCAGCGTTTACACAACTTAATTGGGAAGCGACCTTCTCGAAGCCAGCACATGAAAAAGGGCCGACCACACTATCAACATGGAAGGTCAGGACCCAGCTAGCAATAGGTGCTCTGTAAATGTTTGCTGGATCAAACAAAATCTGCGTCTAGGTTTTAAGCAACTGAGAGCTATCTGTATTTATAAGCAGAGAGCTGCAACTTATTCTTGGACCAAATTACTTGTTGGGAAAAACAATGACAAATGACCAAAAGTAAAAAAAAAAAAAAAAAAAATTAAGACAAGAGAGGAAAACCTCATGCTGGCACATAGTAGGCATTCAATAACTGTTCCTTGATTGGCTGAACATGATGGCTAACAATTCCCACTAAGAGAAACTCAAGCTAGAGTGGGCATTGCCAGGCGTCTCTGAGAGGGCACCATGACTACCAGTGTACCTTTCTAATAAACATATGTTATCTGTGTGCCTCCAATTATAAAGGTTACTGTAACTTAAAATTCCATTAAGAGTACCAGAGCAGCTGCTGCTGTCGTGCACGTCTTACATATTAAAACACCGTGGACAATTTGCCTCCGTGGCCAGCGAATGACCTGAGCACCTGGCCTTTGAAGGCAGGTTTTTATGCTGCACTCGCGTAACACAGCTTTCTCAAGGAATTCAAGAATTCTTTCATTTAAACCCCTACCACAGCATAATGCAGCCTTGGCCTTCAACACCCAACTCCCAACATTGCTAAATCTTCCAGACAGATAAAAAGCAAAATACGCCTCCACCAATTTTAAAAAGCTGGTCAGAATGGCCCTCAAACTCACCCCATAGAAGAGCCGGATCCTGCAAGCTGATTTACACGATACATCGGTACTTTGCCGTGCCCTTCCATTCATTTTGATATCTCCCTGGCAGCAGGATAATGAGGATTTAGAAAACAAGAATCACTTGGGTCTATCTCTCCATTAATAGACAGGGCTTGATACGGTGAGGGAAACAGTAACAATATTTCCAAGCTATCTTGGTTGCCACGTAGAAAAACTAATTATCCAGAGGCCCCTCTCCCTTGCAGGAGGATGAGCTCTCTGTGCATCAATATTTCATGCACTGTCATCTGTGCATTATTTAATAAAGCAATTGAGGGGATGAGTTTATTTTATTTTTCAACCTTTCCACCAGAGACCCTAGGCCTACAGCACACATAGTGCTGAAGCCAGCTGCAATCACAGACATGTATTTGCTGATTTTTTGAGGCCAAGAGGCTGTTTCTAGGCTTCACTGCATACCCCAGTGTCTGATGCACACTACTTATGCCAGGGATACCCCACCCGCGTCTGTTCGTGCTGACGGAGGTAAGCTCCCTTCAGAGTCCAGTGAGTGGTGACGCAACTGATCACCAGACATTCACTGAGTGCCACATGGGGCAACGCAAAGCTGGCAAATCAGGGTCTCTGCCCTCTGGAGCCTCAATGCTCTCTGCAGAGACAAATGCACGGACAGGCAAACGGTGGAGACCACAAACCAACTAAGTACATGATTGATGACCACACAGGTGATGCCCGGCCTGGCATGTCAAAGGCACAGTGGATGTCTGTCCTTGTTTACCCCCCACCCAGCACCTAACTCCCTTCCCTCCTGTCCCCCAATCTCCCATTTGTGTGTGGTGTTAGTGGGAATGCAGTTTCCACTGATGCTGGGCCTCTTGTCCCGTAGGTGAAGGGACCAATACTTCTTTTGCCTGTGTCTGTGTATCTGTGGGCAGGTATGTGGTCGGCACCAGACGTCCTTCTGGGACCTCCAAGTCTCCAGGGAGTAACACAAAGAAAACCTGAAGAACAAATTCACCACAGTCAAGACGGCGGCACTTGAACGCGGCTATTTCCAGCGTACGGCCTTCAGCAGGACCCTCAGTTTCTACCCATTCCCCAAGTCCTCCGAGCAGTTCTGTGAGCCTCTGTCATCCTGATAAATCACCTTTTTCTTAAGTTATCCAGAGTCGGCTTCTGTTTCTTGAAACAACGATGCTGGCTGATTGAGTACTCAAGAACTATTTGTTGAGAGAGATTGAAGCTGTGATCCAACTGCGACTCCATCTAATCACTATCAGACTCAACATGTGCTCAGGGCCCCAACAATATTTTTCTAAGACTGTGGCATTTCAAAAACAAAAACTAACCCCACCAAGCTGTGGACTAGAATCACAGTACACATCAAATACAATACAAATCAATTGTTCTTGCATTTATAGTTTACATTGTTATTTTGAATTGCATATGAGGTCAGAGTTTAGGGTTCCTAAAATTTTCAGCCTGGCTCTGCTCAGTCTCAAATATCTTTGCATTTATCAAGTGTTCTTAATGAGGGAAATAACTCCTTCAGGGCAAAGGCTGAGCAGCATTTATTGTCCTAAATATCTAGTTGCCATGTACCTACCACCATCTAGGTGTTAACAGTTACCAAATTCCATGTACACCTGTTATCATTTAATACTCCCAACAATGCCACAACATATGTAAAATTACCATTTACAATAAAGGGAACAGAGGCCCAGGAGAGATAAGCAACGGGCCCTAATTTACACAACTGGTAAAAGGCAGAGCTGAGATCTGAACCTGCTTTAGGAGATTCAAAAGCACCTGTGTCTAACCTAACCAAGTAATGCCGCTTAACGGTGACTCTCAGGCACATATTGGGGTACCTTTCACAGTCAAATCAAATGACCACCAAGTCCTGGGGACAAAAAGAAATTTGAGGCATACCTAAGACAGCTCCCTGTTTCTGCCTAAGCTTTCTCTCTGGTAAGAGGGACTTCTCCAATTTCAATGCGAGCACTTTAACGGCAGCTCGTGCCAGCAGGTAACAATTGCACATTTAGCTGAAACTATTTCTTTCCAAGTTTAAACATACTTCTCTCCTCTCCATGGGAAGAGACAAGCTGACCTAACTTGGTAGTAAAATTGCCTTTCATATGCTTCAAGACAATTACTAGATCTCCCTGCAGGCTTCTTTTCCTGAGGCTACAATTCCTAATTATTTTTCATGCATGTCCTAATTTCCAACTCCACAACCAAATCTGCTGCTCCGCTTTAAACCGTGTCCCAGCTGTCCTTTGCAGTCAGTGGTTCTGACACACGAGCACCGTGCCCTGGTGCTCAGCCTTGTCCATCCTCTCACGCCTGACTCAGGTGTCCACATCAGAGGGGCAGAGGTGAAAAGGGTCATTCCAGAATGTGGGGGACAACCACCATTCCAAAAAGGGGCATTTGCCTTGAGAAGAGATTCTCTTCCAAAGCTGGTTCACCGGCAGCCCCAAGCACCCAGGAGCTGGTATCGTGCAGGGAAGAACCACCACCCTGGTTTGGCCTCAAGGAAATCCTGGCCCTTTGCCAACCCCATGTTTTCTAAAGAATGATCAAGACAGCCAGAAAAGCAGCGTCCAGAACATGCCTACAGAAAGGAGTGAAGAAATAAAGGGTGCATATGTCCCATGGAGCAAGCCTCACTCAAGGAACGGACGCTTGCCAGGGGCTGAGGCCTCCCCACCTCCCTACACATTCCGTCTCAACATGACAGCCGATGCCCCCACCCCGCCCCGCCACACACACCTGTGCGGTGCAAATTCCCACTCATTCTGCAGAATTCCACAGTTCAGTCCTGTCCTCAAGGAGCTTACAAAATTATAACAAGAAAGGAGTCAGATGTCACAAGAGAGAAAAATGATAAATTGCTGTGGAAACAAGTTATCAAGAGGCAGAAATTACTTCCTACACCAGGCATGAACGAAGACTTGCGGAAGAGTGGGCATTGGAGGTAGGCTTGGGAAAATGGGGAGTACAAGACAGGCAGAAATTGTAGGCAGGGAATACATGTGACCAAAAGACCAGAGGCCACACTCAAAGCACTGGTGGGTTGGATACACAAGGGGAAACTGAGGCTTTTGAGCAAAATTGTGGTATGAATGCAGCTGATTTGACCTCTTTATAAGTGCAAGTGTTCTATATAATTAATGTATAAGCCGTTTAAGGGTAAAGAGTACAATTGCACCAGGGAATGGTACAGTAGGAGATTAATAAATATTTGTTATCATTTGATCTATCCACTACCGGGAATTGCTGGGTTGTTCTATTAAGTGTCAATATAGCACAGTGATTAAGAGATCTGGCTCCAGGTTCTAATCCCCACTTCCCCATCTGCTAGCTGTGTGACTTGGGTAAGTGACTTGTCTCTACTTGACCTGAGTTTATCTTTGAAGTGGAAAAATAATTATAGCTATCTCACCGGTTGTGAAGTAACAAAGCAGGCGATCCGTGCAAAGTGCTTTGCAGAGCACCTGGCAGAGACTGTGCTCAGAAAAGCTCCTAACTCATCCTCTCAAGTCCTACCAATCTCCTCCACCACCGTCCACTTGGATGAGCAGCCTAGATACGTGTGTGGATACACCTACACACACACACACACACACACACACACGCGCACACACACACGTATACACATATTTGTTTACAGCAAGCAGTGATTCCTTTGGGGAAAATGCACAATTTGTTCCAAACTCACAATAAAATTAAAATCTGCAATAATAGTAAAGGTAGGAGGCTTGCATTGCCCACCTCTATTTTTGACTACACTTATGCTAACTCTAATGTTATAGAAAGAAACTTCTAGACCTGGATATCAAACCCAGGGGGATGCCAATGGTATAAAACTTTGACCCAATCTTCCTAATGACTGAATTAATCCAAAGCAACAACCATTAAAACTACCAATCCTCTTGCTTTATAAGCCCCTAAAATGAAAATCACCCTGCAAATCCCACAGCAATGTTTTATTTGTCTTTACGTAAGGAAGATCCTGTTCCTTAATCACACAAATGGCCAGTGTGTCCTCAGTGCCCTTCAGCGTTTGCCATCACGGCCATTTGAACAGGTTCAGAGACGAGCGCTCTCCTTAGGCAGCCCCCAAACCACGGGGGGCGGGGGAAGGAGGCCTGCTCCCTCCTGGGCTGTGAACACAATAACAAGGGGGTGGTCCCACGAGTCAGCACATCCCCTAGAAGCTGGGAAGAGCCCTGGATGTCCTGGTGGAGATTTAGACCCTGCTCAAGTCAGGATGGAGTGTTCTAACGGAAAGATCCGGAATCCTGACAGTGATTACAAAAGCCTCTCTCACCACAACCCATTTTGTGTGTGTGTGTGTGCACCCATATGTAATTATGCACCTCACTGGAAAGGTACACTTTATTCCTCGATAGTTTAAAATGAGTGTAGGAACCCATCACCTGTTAAGTCCTCAGAAAGATGAATCCTTCATCAGAAAAGGCGGTAACCCACACTGATGCTCTCATCAATACAAATCAGCATGGGGCGGGACAGCTGAAGGCTGGCATGGTTAGAAAAGAAAAGTGATGCTAATGAACTGCATTTGCAGCTAACAAACTGCGTACAGTGAACGGCAACAACAGCCGAGGCAATGCCGCAGCACAACACAACCCCAAGGACTCGGCTCCCCTTTCTCACCACGTTCTCCCAAAGGGCACTTGTGCTGGACGTGGCCGGGCAGCCAAGGGGGCCGCTCAGTACGACAACGTAAGAGCAGAACCACAATCCACTTTGCTCTCTTTTTTGGCTAGTTCAGATCACGTCCTCCTCCGCCAGAAACTTTTCAGCAGCACCCAAAGGCTGAGACTGTGTTACAGAAAGGAGTAAGTCCCCAGAAACTGGTGGAATTAATTAACAGAAGGCTGGACACAGCGCACTCGGGGACCAGAGATGAGTGGATGGCATCACAGAGCAGCGTCTGTCCCTCAATAATTGAATGCTAGTTGTACTTTTTTTCGTGTCTGCAGGAATTCCTCCCAGGGAAAATCCACCGTGTGAAGTTAAAGACAACACTTGCTTCCTTTGAAATCGGGGCAGCTTCAGCCAGTGGGCAGATAGGTGTCCTGTGGACAGGTGTGCCGGGGGCCATGCCCACATTATCAAAGGCATCTTCAAAGCAGTCTGGGGTTCTGAGACCAGAGGCCCCTGCACTTAGAAAACAGCCCTTGGCAACAGCCGGGTTAAGGGGCTCAGGAAGCCCAGCTGTGGGGCAGAGATGGAGAGGACAGGGAAAACCAGGCAGGAATCACGACATCGTGGCAAAGAGGAAAGGAAAGAACAGAAAACATATTGTGGGAACGTGGCGCCAGGGTGGGGAAGGTGAGAAATGTAGGGGCTTGGAAAGGAGGGAAAAGAAAATGGAGAGCTTGTAAAACAACAAAGTTTAAAACTCCCTTTAACATGAACACACATTTAAAAAATTCCCTTCACAAAAGTGCTGTTGGACTCAAAGATAAGAGGAAGGGGAGCCCCAAGCATTCACTTTGAAGAGTCTTTTTAAGAAGTGTCTTTGGTGTGAGCCAGTGGAGACAAATGAGGAGCAAGAGGAAAGAGGATCTCTGGTGGGGGGCAGAGGGTGGACAGGGAGAGAGGGAGGACCAGCCACAGGCTTTCCAAATGGGCTGGAGAGAAGAAAGCCAGGGAAGGCCCACGCCCTCCTGTGCTAAGTGGAGCCAGCACAGGTAAGGAAAGGTGTGGCCATGAGACCAAATGAAACGGAAGGACCTCAATGACCACAAGTGAGAGGGAAACACGCCCCATCCTGTCTCCCTTCAGGAAATCACCTCTACAACCCTGGCAGGTGAGCAGAGAGAAGATGAATCGCTGAGGCCTTTCCCCCATGGCCCACCTCACTGACCAGCTCAATCCAAAGGACACCTCCTCCAAGAGGCCTCCCAGATCATCCTGCTGCTTTGCCAAGAAACTCCCCTGAAATCAGTCAATGTATTTGTTTGATTATTTAGCATTTATTCCCCTGCTAGCACATGAGTTCCGTGAGAATGGGGAATTTGTTTACCTATCAATCCTCTGTGCTTTACACATGGTAAACATGCACTTTGTGGAGTGACAGAATTTCTCAACAATTTTGGTTCTTAGTCACATGAGGACCACTGTTGGTGCCACCTTCTTAGGAAGTGAAGAGAGAAGGGTAAGAAGGGGGAAGAAATAAGAAGTGCAGTTTGTTCAGACCCAGACTGCCACTGGCCCCCTCCGGGCTGGCCTACCAGCGACATTACCAGTACAATGCATGTCCACAAGAGCAGGGATCATTTCTGTTGTGCTTAACCAGCAAAACCAGACCCACTGGATGTAAACCACTATATCCAACGGGCCTAGCACAGAGTCTGAGCTCAGCATAACCCTAACAAAGGGCTAAATGTCCCTCTGCATCCACGGGGACTAGCACAGCACCTGGCCCAGAAAACCAAGTGCTCAGAAGATGATGTGTTGGGTAGGGAATGGTGACTTCCCTTTCCACACTGGTTAATAAATGACTGGCTCTGGGGCATTTCCAAAGCTATTCGGGCTGTTTAAACTCTGGCATTATTTTCCATCAAATATTAAAATTGGGTTTTTACTACAAAAAGGGAACTATGCAAAAAGGAAGATTCCATGCCCACTCTGCTAAGGACCACATCCATGGTGGGTTAAAAAAAATAAAGGGACTGATTTCTAGCCTTATCAGGTGAAAAAACAAAACATCTGTCCCCTTTTCCCCATTTGATCTAAAAATAAAGGCACCAGCTCTGAATTCCTCTGACAGCACCTGATTTAAGCTCTGATTTTGCCTCAGAAAAGGCACAGCCATTCGCTCTCCCTTAATAGGTATAATGCTACCAATTAGTTAACTCACACATTTAAGTTGTCACATGGGGCGAATTGTAGGCTCCCAGGCTGGCAGACCTGCAGGAGTCATCTAGTTTCTTCTCTGCTTTTCTAGAGCACCCTGGAGCCCTGGGAACCACTCATTTCTTAGGGGAGGGGCTGCATCACCCTCTCATGATACCTGTTTCCCTAACTACCCTTTTACAGCCAAAAATTCCTCCTGGTAGCAGCCTGAATCTTGCACAGCATTATGACAGATTGTTTGCCTTGCTCAACCCCCAGCAGAGAACGATGGAAGTTCATTCCTGAGGCCAGGTAGCCAAGAGTGGGAAGCAGAAGGCCTGCTCCAAGCCCCAACTCAGTGTCTTGCCAGGTGGACGAGCTGGGACAGGCCCCTGACTTTGCTTTGAGAAAAAAAGAAAAAAAAAGCATTAACAGGACTGTCTCTCCCTACTGCACAGGGCTCTTGTGAGGATTAGACGCAGGTGAGGACTTCTCCCCCCTGGGCCATATGCTCCTTAAGGACTAGGCCCTGCCTCCCTCCCTCCCTGCTACTCGCTGACATTTACTGCACCCTCACTGATGCCAGGCATCAGTGTCACAGGGACCAGCTCCTTTCATCCTCAGCATATGCTGCAAAGGGATCGTGAGCATCTCAACTTTACCGTGAAGAACTGAGGATCAGAAAGGTTAAATCACTTGCCCAAGGTCACACAGCCACTGAATGGTTGAGCAGGGATCCACTTGGATGTGGCAGAGGCGACAGCCCCGCTGTACCCTACTCTGGCACCTGCCCCTTCTAAGAAGAGGTATCTCAGAAGGTCCTTCATCTCTGTACCTTCCTGCATGGTGCAGCTGGCAAGAGCACGAGGCACATGACGCATGCAAGCACTCGCCAAGCGGAGCGTAACATATTCGTACGGCAAACAGGAAGATGCAAGTGGAAGACGCTATTCATCAATAGTGCCTTTTGTAATAATCACGTAAGCCTGCGTTCCGTCAGTTTAAATCAGGGGGTGACGACTAGAGAAGGTGGGAGGTGAGGAAGAAGAGGTATTTGGCTCTCTGAAGCAACAGGCACATAATCCTACTCCTCGATGACGCTGAGCTATGTATTATCATCCTCATTTTACAGGCGGGAACACCAAACTCCAATCTTCAGCTTCCTAAACCTGAAACCAGTGGGTTTTATTTCTCAAAGACTCTACCACCAAGATTCTCAGGACTTACTGCGCCAAGGGGTCGTCTGATTCCTCGGCACAGTTCCCTTTGCCACCCGTGGCCACCTCCAACTACGGCCAAGAACCGTAGCCGGCTGAAAGAAAACCAGGTGAGCCAGCTCTAGCATATTCAGGTCAGACCTGTGAGGAGGCCTCATGTCCCCTCCTCAGCTCTCCTCCTTCCCACATTCTGACAAAGACAATCTCAAAATAGAGCCCCCAGGGTTTTCGCTCTGGGTCAACAGAAAAACACAAGAAGGCCACGAATGAGCTGTTCGTTATCCTAGTCCTCACAATGAGAAATTAAAATAATGGGTGGTCAAGTGGATGGCTTGATCCGGTTTGGCTTGGAACTGAGTCCAGTCTTAGGTACGTATCAGGACCTGCCCGTGAGGTCTCGGGCTGGGCACTGGGGACAGAGAAGGGGAATACAGGTGACCTCCAGATCACAAGTTCCAGGATCTTCCAGCTCGGAGTGCCAACCTCACAAACGACTCTAACACGAGCCGAAAACCAGAGAGTGGGAAACAAGGATGCCAATTAACAGAAGCGAAAAGGCTCGATGGAAGAGGTAGCATCGTGACAGGCACTGAGGAACACAGGACGTTTCCGACAGGTAGAAATGGGGCATTCTAGGGAAAAGCAGCAGCATGAACAACATGGGCAGGACATGCTGGAGATGCTGTGGAATGTTCTAGTCTGGATTGTGTGAGGACATGCGGGGAGGTTAGTCTGGAACTAGAACACAAAGAACCACAGGAACTGTGCGGGTAAGTCTGGACTTCATGCCACCATCAGTGAGAGCCACTGTCAGTTTCTGAGGTGGGCAGTGACACAAAGGGATCTGCTTCAGGGTCCTTCATTCCGTCAGCAACAGGGACGAGACTGGACGCTCCAGTCACCAGGGGGCTGCCGCTCTGCTCACCAAACAGGGCTCTCTCAGATTCCTGCCTTAGAAGTGAAAATTCTAGGCTAGATTCAGGGAACGAGAGAAGCAGTCACAGGGCATGGCTACAAGGGGCCCCAGTGACAGCTTCCCAAGCCTAGAAACTTCCAGCTCACCATCAGCTCTGCACCTCTCTTGGGCTGCATTTGAATAAAACATTAAACAGAGCTGGAACCAAGGTGGTCCCCGTGGTGGGGGTTGGGAAACTTTGGTACATTAGCTGACAAACAGGCTTGTGCTGCGCAAACTCCCAGGGCAAATGCAAAGTGTGAGCTAATCTTGCCACCATCACAAGTTCTCTGAGCTGAGGATAATGTATGATAATCTGAATCGGGCTGGGCAGATGCCTGCCTGGGAAATCTGATTAGGATTTGCTTGACGACTCCCTTTCATCCCCCAGGAGACCGCAGGGCCTGGCAGGCAGAAACTGGCAGGGAGACTGACAGGCCCCCAGAGGTCCAGGCTCCCAGGCACTCATGTGCTGAACCTCCACTGGTGGCTAAAGGGACACAAGGACAGTCATCTGCAAAGAACTTTGCAGCAGTGGACTCACAGGAACAGCTTGATCAATACACGGCTAAAGAGATCACAGCCTCGCTCTGGACCAGTCCACACATAAAGCACAGGCCCAATCAAGCCACTTCTTTGCTTAACATCCTTCAATGGATACCATCAATTCTGGAATAAAGTTTAAAATGCTCAAGAGGGCTCACCTCTCCAGCCCTCACCACCTGTGGCTCCCTACCACCTAAAACTTGACACCTTGGCAATAAATTAACTGCCAGCAGCTTCCCTCCTATGCCAGGCCTCTGACCTGCAGTCCCCTCCATCTGAAATGCCCCTCTTCTCCTGGCGAAATCTTACTTGTTCTTCAAAACAAAACTCAGACGTCTCCTCCTCTGGGAAGCTTTTTCTGAACAGTGTCTCAGCTCTTGGTTATTCAACAAAGTATTTGTCAGTGTTTGCTATCTGTATATGCTAAGTGCATACTATTATAATCCCTACTTTATAATGAGGGAGACCAGAGAGCTTAACTTGCCGGAAGTGGCACAGACACAGCCAGGACTTCATCCCACGTTGCAGCCTGGATTCCAGAGCCCTCGTCTGAAAGACCTCCCTCCCCTCACTTAACCTCTGGGTCGACATTTCTGCCACTGGGTTTGTCTTTCCCACTAGACTGTGAACTCCTTGAGGGCAGAGGTAGCCTGTCCCGTCCCTCTGGCCAGCATGGGCTGGCAGCCTGCTGCAGCTGCTCACTCAAGAGTCCCTGAGCTAAAGTCTCCACCTGGTCAGTACAGGTGGCCCCGGCAACATCAGGCTAAGCTTCTATGCTCACGCTGTCCTCCCTCCAGGGCCACACCCCAACTCTGGCCACCCACCTTCCAGGCCCATGTCATCAATTTCCACAGAGCCTTGGTGAAGGAATGTGGATGGTTTAGTGGAGAATCACTCCCATGACATGCAAAGCAACTCCTAGTGTGCTTAATACGTACAAAGCACCCGCATTTGTGTCCTCTGTATGAATGGTCTCCACCATGAGAACCCCATGGAGAGCCCCCATAGTCTTAACCAGAAACAGACGGGTAACTCCATATGCAAACACATAGCATTTTATGTATATATGATATATAAACATATCCTTTAAAATGCCCACTAATCCCAAGAATCTCTAGGGTACACTCACTCTGCGGCAGAGACTATGAATGAAAGGATTACAAAGTACCTGTCCTTAGTGAGCATTTGGCAGGGCAGGGAGCAGGCACTAAGGTCTACACATGGTGTGACAGCAACCTGCACGGGGTCACAGAAAGAGGAATGGCTAATTTACAAAGATGAAAGTCAGGAAAAAGTCCACAATGGGGCATGGAAGACACCCCAGTGGGCAAACCGTTATTCACAGTGTAAGCATCTGGGTCAGCGGTTCTCAGACCCGACTTCCGACACAATACAGGTTCCCAGATCTCACCTCCTGAAAGGAGAGTCATGGTGGTGCCGCCTGAGATTCTGCACTTTTAAGTTCTGCAGGTGAGCATGCCATCAGCTCCTGGCACCTGCCGCCCAGCACGGGCCAAGCTCCTCAGTGTGAGAGAGGGTAACGACCCCCTCCTCCCAAGCTGCTGGGCAAGTGGCAGAGATTCCGACTGCAGCTCTGGGGGTTTCACCTAAAATTAACACCCACAACACAGCAAAATCCTCAAGGGCCTCCTGCCCTTCACAGCCCAGCACAGAGAGCAGCAGGGCAGCCTCATCAGAACCCAGCTCGGGGGGCGAGTGGAGAAGGCACAGGGCACCAAGACAATGGCCTTCTCCATGAGAACCAAGGAGCAGGAGCAGGTGCCCCAGCCTCTCTGCGACTCCTCTACCAACCCCCTTCTCCCTCCCACCCTCAACGCCCGAGTTCCTCCAGTGATCCAAGACCACCACCCCCGGCTCTGAGCCCTGCCCCTCCAGATGTTCCTTCTCATCCCTGGGGCCTCATCTCAGTGGCTCCTCTCATCACCTTGGCCCTGCCGTCCACCACTGACACCTGCCTACTCCCTCCACAGCCCTCACCCACGTTTGTGGTTATTCTGTCTCACCGACCATCGAGTCTTGGCACCCAGCACAGCACGTGGTGCGGAGTGTGTGAATGAAACGGCAAACAGAGGGAGGGGTGGGGTGCAGGTGGGAACAGAGACAGGAGGAAATGGAAAGGTCAGCTGGGAGAGGGAGAGGGAGAGGGAGAGGGGAGGGGGAGGGCGAAACAAAAGAAAAACTGCCTTTCTGTGTCCTGGGTGGCCAGAGATAATTTTATTTCTTGTTCTTTTTGCTTTGGAGGCCTGCAAAGGCATCACACAGGCTGCACTCCGTCCACTTCAAATTTACTTGCTCCAGGGCTGAGGCCACCTGCTCTGAAGCCCCTGCCACCAGACGACAGCCACCAGCTGCCCCACCACCTGGCTGCCACCAGGAGACCCGTGGATCACGAGTAAAGCAGGACCCTGGGATTCCTCACACAGATGCCTGCGGCTCCAGCACCAAAGGAGTCCTAGCAATTATTTTAATTTATTGAGTTTCTCTTCTTAATTCAGAAAGTAGAAGCAGACAAATTAGCTACATTCGTATGACTTTAATACCTGACAGCTTTGTAGCAATCGCTTTTCCACCCATGGCCTGCTGAGGCTCCTAAGTCTTAATGAAACAAAGAAATAAATAAAACCTTCGGAAGGACTTCAGGGAACATGGTGGGCTGGGCGTGTGATTAGGTGGGGACTGCTGGGTGCCAGGGTGCCCAGAGGGGGCCGTCTCACGGAGGGGCGGGCGGAAAATAGGTGTGAGCCCGGCTGGCACCTAAGGAGGCCCCCGCAGGACCGCTGAGAAATGCCACGCAGGGAAGATGCAAGCTGTGCCTCTGCCAGATAAAGCCTTTCAAAGTACATCTCAGTAATTGAAAACAAAATGAATGTGGTATTGCTACAAGACAGACGGTGACAAAACACAGTGCTCCATCCTGATAAGCCATGAGAAACAAAGTCTTCTAAAGGGGCCGAAGTGGGACGGCAGCATCTGGAAGCCAATTCCCTTGGAGAACAAATTTATCTGCACCACAGAACAGGGGTGATTATTGGGAATCCAGAAAACCCGTCCTCACCAGCACAAAGCCTCCCGCGGGCCACATCTGCACACGGGGCAGCCGACCGGCTCGAGCCACCATCTTCAGCAAGACAAGTCTCGGTCGCACGGCCCCTTCACGTGTTTCCCTCTCTCACTTTCCTTTCCTGACCAACCGTGTGGAAGGAGTGTGTGGAGGAACGATGCTGGTGATCCCAGAGGCCTGGCGAGCGGGCAGAACACGTGCATCAGCCACCCTTGCCCAGGGCTCTCTCCTCACTGGCTGGACAGTGACATAATGGCTGGGGCTGTTCCTGCCTCACTGTCTGTTTGGGACTGCACCCACTGTCACCAGCATCACCTTGGAAGGACGCAATTCTACTCCAAGAAAACGTTTTCAAAGCTCTGGGCCAAAATGGACAAGAAAACATAGGGAACTTTGCTCCAGCCCCACAAGACAACAGGAGGGGACAGAAGTCGGGGGTTGGGAGGATGCCACAGTCTCCGTGACTTTATGAATCTCACTTGCTGGGTCCACTTACACAGGAGCAGAATCTGACTCCAGGGCCAAGCGGAGTCTGTGAGCCGAGTCTCTGCATTCCCTTCAGTCATGCAGGGTGCTCAAGGGCACAGCTTGAGTGCGGACAGGCGGGAAGCTTGGTGCTGGTCCCCATCTGGTCTAGCCCTTCTGTCTCCACTGCCCAGCCCCTGCCCTCGGCCCCTTCCCAATCACACCACTCCACAAAACTGCTCTCACCAGGGGCCCAATGACCTCCACGCCTCTAACTCCAAAGGCCACATCAGAGTCCTCCCTGGCCACGTCCTCCCTCCTTCTTGAACGTGTTTCTCCCTCTGGCTTCTGTGAAACTGTGACACTGCCCATCCCAGCCAACCCCCTGCCTCTCTGGCAGCTCCCTGGTCTCCTTGTGAACTCTCTTCCCTCTTTTTGTTCCTTACATTTTTGCAGTTCCTTGGGGTTCTGTCCCAGATTCTCTCTCGCACTCATCTGCTCTCCCTGCAAGGGCACAGTAACTCACTGCCCACTCCGTGGCCACAGACACCCCTCACGCTGATGACTCCCGGGGGGTGTGCTCCAGGCCCACGTGCCAGCGGCCTGCTGCTCCCCACCCTGGGATGAGCCACTGGAAACGGGGCAGGGACCGGGTCCAACGTTTACCTGTTTCCTCTGTGTTCATCTCTGCTTTCTGCATTCCTTATCCAGCCATCCAAGCTAGACACTTCGTCATCGAGAACGTCTTCCTTTCTCTGTCTTCCACATCCAGACGCACCTTTCCATCTTGTGGTTATCGCTTCAATCGGACCCCTTCCCACCAACCGACCACAACTTCTCATCTGTAGCAAACACCTCTTTATTGAGATGTCGCTGGGTTCAGGCTTGATCTCCCTCCAACCTTCCATCATTATCTATCTCCAGTGCAAGTGTAACTCATACATGCATTGAGCACCTACTGTGTACTGGGCACTATGGACAACCAGGTATGCTCACTCTGGGCATGCTCCTGATGGCTGTAAGTTCTAGACAAGATACAAACTGTTAAAGTCCAATATGTTAATTGCACAAATCTGTATACAGTTCTGCAGGCGCCTGGAAAAGAGAATGATAAAGCTTTTCATGTCACTTCCTTTCGACAATCCTCGATGATTCCCCTGTGGATGCCCCCAAGGGAGCTACCAGTGGTGTGTCCTGACACACAGGAGGGTCATGACCCACTACGGGGGATGTGGTAATGGCCCAACGACAGGAATTTTCAGGTTACCTTCCCATGTGTTAGAGCAGACACCAGGCTGCTGGCAGTGACACACGTCTCGCGCAGCTGCAGCGTAAAGGGGAGGATTTACAGTCCTGCCAGGCGAACGTCAGCCCGGACCAGTGCTCGGAACACCCTGGGTCAGGTGAGCCACGGCAGAGGAAAGGATGGGAGGTCCCGTTAGGCTGCGCGAGATCCTCATAGCCCTGCCCCCTCTCACACCTGCCCCCTTGCTCCTGGCTCCAGCCCCCCTGATCGCCACCTCTCCCCGTGCGGCACACCTTGCTCTGTTGCGCTCTGCTTGCTGTGCTTTGTAGCACTGCATTGTCCACAAACTGACGGTTGGTGACAACCCTATGTCACGCAAGTCTATTGACACTATTTTTCTAACAGCATGTGCTCACTTTGTGTCTCTGTGTCACATTTTGGTAATTATTACAATATTTTAAATTTTTTCAGTATTGGTATATCTGTTATGGTGATCTGTGATCAGTGATCTTTGATGTTACTATTGCAATTGTCTTGGGGTGCCACAAACCACATATGTATAAGATAGCAAACTTAATCCATAAATGCTGTGTGTGTTCTGAAAGCTCCCCTCACTGGCCGTTAACCTATCTCTCTCCCTCTCCTTGGGCTTCCCTGTCCCCTGAGACATACCAATATTCAAATTGGGCCAATTAATAAAACAATGGCCTCTAAGGGTCCAAGTGAAAGGAAGAGTTTCACATCTCTCATTCTAAATCAAAACCTAGAAATGATTAAGCTTAGTGAGGAAGGCACATTAAAAGCTAAGACAGGTCAAAAGCTAGACCTCTGGCACCAGTTAGCCAAGTGTGAATGCAAAGGAAAAGTGCTTGAAGAAAATTAAGAGAGCTACTCCAGTGAACACAGGAAGGATAACAACGTGAAACAGCCTTATTGCTGATATGGAGAAAGTTTGTGTGGTCCAGATAGAAGATCAAACCAACCACAACATTCCCTTAAGCCAACGCCTAATCCAGAGCAAGGCCCTAACTCTCTTCAATTTTATGAAGGCTGAGAGAGGTGAGGAAGCTGCAGAAGAAAAGTTGGAAGCTATCAGAGGTTATTTTACGAAGTTTAAGGAAAGACGCCATCTCCATAACAGAAAAGTGCAAGGTGAAGCAGCGAGTGCTGATGGAGAAGCTGCAGCAAGTTACCCAGAAGATCTAGCTAAGATCATCAATGAAGGTGGATGCACCGAACAACAGATTTTCAATGCAGATGAAACAGCCTTCTACTGGAACAAGATACCATAGCTAGAGAGGAGAAGTCAATGCCTGGCTTCAAAGCTTCAAAGGACAGGCTCTCTTTTTAGGAGCTAATGCAGCTGGTGATTTCAAGTTGAAGCCAATGCTCATTTACCATTCCAAAAATCCTAGGTCCCTTCATAATGATGCTAGATCTACCTGCCTGTGCTCCAGAAATGGAACAACAAAGCCTGTATGACTACACATCTATTCAAAGCATGGTTTACTGGATATTTTAAGCCCACTCTTGAGACTTACAAAAAAAGCCCTTTCAAAATACTACTGCTTACTGACAATGTACCTGGTCACACAAGAGCTCTGATGGAGATGTACAGGGAGATTCATGTTGTTTTCATGACTGGTAACACAATACCCATTCTGCAGCCCATGGATCAAGGAGTCATTTCGAGTCAATTTATTTGTAAGGTTATAGCTGTCATAAATAGTGGTTCTTCTGATGGACCCGGGCAAAGTAAATTGAAAACCTTCTGGAAAGGATCCACCATTCTAGATGCCATTAAGAACACTGGTGATTCATGGGAGGAAATCAAAATATCAACATTAAGAGGAATTTGGAAGAAGTTCATTCCAACCCTCATGGATGACTTTGAGGGGTTCGAGACTTCAGTGGAGGAAGTCACTGCAGATGTGGTAGAAATAGTAAGAGAACTAGAATTAGAAGTAGAGTCTGAAGATGTGACTGAATTACCAGAATCTTGTAATAAAACTTGAATGGATGAGGAATTGCTTCTTATGGATGAGCAAAGAAAGTAGTTTCTTGAGATAGAATCTACTCCTGAAGATGCCATGAACATTGTTGAAATGACAACAAATGATACTGTCCAGTATAAACAACTTTTATTTGCACTGAGAAACCAAACAATTTGCATGACTTGATTTGTTGCAACGTTGGCTTTATTGTGGTGGTCTGGATTGAAACTTCAATATCTCTGAGGTATGCCTGTGCTGCCATGAGTTTGGGACTTTTGTCATACTGTTCTCCCTTCCTGAAACGTTTTCCACCTGTCTACCAGGTTTCAGCTCCTCCTCATCACATGCTGCAGCCCAGGAAAGTCTGACCAACCACCTGGCTCGTTGGGGCTCCCACATCCCTATTTGTTTGCAATCTTCCTTTCCACTTCCCCATGAGATCAAGGTCAAGGTTGGGCAGGGCTGGTATCTCAGTCAATCACTGGCAATGGATACAGCTCCATAGATACTTCCTGAGCAAACCCAGGAGAACTCATTGTGGGGTCAACCTGTTGTAGAGCCTTAAGAAATACGCCTGCCCAGGACAAGGAAAAGCAACCTTTGGAAGAGCTTCCTCTATCTCCCCTTTGCACCTAGGGATAGCACGTTTTAGGCTGTCTTTTCTTATCTTCTCCCTTGATTCCTCTATCTTATTTTCCCATCTAGAGGCTGCAGAGGGCCAGGACCTACAGGACATGGGAGAAGGAAGATTCTAACTCTTCCTGGCTGTGAACTTGAGCAACTTACTTAATCTCATTGAGTGTTTCCTTTTCTGTAAAATGAGAAACATGAAATCTCCCCACAAATGGGTTTCATGAAGAATAAATTAGTTAACACATAGCTTGAAAAGTACAGAGTAAGTCCTCAGTTAATACGTAATTACCTCCATCCCTTTCTTTTTCCAATTCCCACTTATCAAGCCACAGGATCTCACACCCACTGGTATCCAGAGAAGGCTGCTCTATGATGGACACCCTGTCATAGACTCCGAGACACAGCGCATATTCTGGGGCTAGGCTGAGAAGTATGACATACTTGGACTTTGAACATACAGACTTTTGTTTGAAAAGAGCTAGGTTTCATCTGCTAGTTGAAAACCTTTTCATGAATCACAAATTTCTTTTTCAAAGACTCTAAAATGTGACCTGTAGTATCAATAGGTCGATCACACCCTTGCAGAGTCCAGACAGTACCAGCGAGTGGCCTATCAGGCATTTAGTAGAATGGGCTTGGAGCTCCTTTTTCACTATAGAAACTCAGCTTTTTACGGGCCACACACCCCCTTGATGACCTTACTGTCTTTGGCCAAGGTCATCAGAGACAAGGACTGGTGAGAGGTAGTTTGGGGAAAACAATACCTAAAGTCTGAGTCAAACCTGAGGTGTCTGGCTTCTTAAAATTCCCAATGTCTGTATGCCATATCCCAACAAACACACCATCTGTCCCGATGACCAGAAAGGGATGATGAAAAAGTCAGCAGCATGAAAAACAAGCTCAGAGAAACTCCTTCCCAGGGTGTGTGCTGCGTGGGGAGACAGGGAGGAACGAGTCGCACAGGTGAAAGCTGGGCAGATGCGCATAAGCCCGGCACTCTAGACCTGAAGTCCGACACGCCGGAGTCCAGTGGTATCTGTCAGTCACTCCCAAGAACAGCCACCGCCAGTGGGAACGAGGAGAGGCAGGACGCTAGCCTAAGGCAGGGTTTCTCCCACTCCCAGGCCTGCCTCCTTCCCGGTGTCTGCCTGCGATGGGCCGTGCAGTCCCCAGCATGGGCACAGACAAGGCCACGTGGCCGGGGACGGCCCCCAGACCAGTCCACTGTAGGCCATAAGCAAAGGAGAAACATGACCTGATTTATACTCTGCAAGGATGACTCAGTATCATTAACAGAAAGATGGACAAATAAATCGTTGTGTACCCAACAGACTACTGCCCAGCAGCTAAAGTGAGTGAGCTAGAACTATATGAACCGACATGGACAAACCTCAGAAATATGTTGAGGACAAAAACAGAGTGTGATACCATTTATATGAGGTTTAATACACGCAAAACCACAGCATGTAGTATTTACTTACAGATACATACATACATGGTAAAAACATACACATGGGCATGAGAAATAGCAAGTTCAGGATTGTAGGTACCTCTGGAGGGGAAAGAAGGGGATGAGATCTGGGAAGGGCATGCCAGGGTCTTCACTAACAAGTCTCTGATGTTTTGTTTCTCTAAGTGAAAGCTCTGAAGCTGACAGGGCTGTGTTAATGCTTGTAGGTAGATACAGAGGTACATTTTTAAACAGATGAGCTATAAAAAAGAAAATATCACTCTGGTGTCTGCGTAGCAAAGGGACTGGAGTGGAGGGGGCAGGACCGGAAGGGGGGGGCCCTTAGGAGGTTACTGCAATGGCCCAGGCAAGACAGAGTGGGGACCATGACAAGTGGGAAGACTCAGTACATGCCTTGGAAGTGACCCTAAGCCTCAGGTGTTTATGAGATTAAGAGAAGGAAAAAGTAATACAAGGGGAGGAGGTATTTTGATGTCCAGTTTTCTGGCTACAGTGACTGGGTATTAGAGTAGGCAGAAGGCAATAGCAGAGAAACAGGCAGCCACTCCAGGGAGAGATCCAGAACCAACAACCCCCAGCACCTCCCTCTGGCAATGAAGTGAGACACAGACATCTTCCCAGACCCATAATGGGCCGTCACCATAGAATATCATGAGAATTCTTTTGTAAGTCATGCCTGGTGCCTGCCTTTGATGAAATAACCAAATTAAAGAAGGGATGGAAAGGAGAGAGCTGAAGCCCCAAGTAGCAATACAGCCCTTGCTTCATTCTGCCCTCAAACCTTTGGGTACAACCAGCAGAGAAAAATGGGAGGTCTGAATGGTGTCCATGAATACTTGATAGCTCAATATAGCTTTGGGGGTGCAAATGACTGTGAAATGTGAACAGTGCCAAGCTGCCCCTGAGAATCACATTAACAGTAATGACACAGGGAGCCATAGGTACAGGGTGCTGGTAATTTATTTCCCCTTTAAGGATATGTTAGGAAAGGCAGATTTAATAGTATAGAAGTTAGAACGGGTGAGATGACACTGTGATCACGTAGACAACCCATCACACTACCCCAGACACAAATGGCCCTGGGTCTGTTCTTGTCCCCCAGAAGCAGCTCTGAAACCCCTGCCCAGCTTCCCCCGTCCCAAACGCACGCCTCGCTCTGTTGGGTAAAATGGGAATGTGTTTAACTTGCTCATTTAACTCCCAGACTGCTCAGGATCTTGGTTTCCAAAGTGTCTAACAAGCCAGTGGCGCCTGTTTCAGACTGAGGATGTCCAGGGGGGCAGGAGAGTCCCGGGGAGCCACTCTCTACAGCATCAGCCACAGACGGAAAGAGACGGCTGCAATGGCAACTTCACTCCCTCCGTGCTGTGCAGATCCAACAGCACGTTGTCATCACGGAGGGAGGGAAGCAGCACAAGGCCTTGATCGCTCACACATCACTGAGGCATTAGGACGCCACTGTGCCAGCACGCCGGGCAGACGGAGGCAGTGGACGAGTGTCTCAGAGTGGGCAGTGTGTGCCAGGCGCAGGAGTCAGGGAAGCAGCGGTGCTCCAGTGCAGCTGCAGCCGTTCAGTTTCCTCAAGGCAGAGAGTGGCAGGTGGCAGGTGCAGAGAGCTGAGGGTGGAGGGGCAGGCAAGCAGCCTCAGCCCTGTGCCTCCCTGTTCCGACTGCGAGATGACGTGGGCAGCCCTGCCCTAGCAGTTGACAGAGCAGAGCCAAGTCTCCCTCCCCAAGACCAGGCCCCTCGGTCCCCATACCAGGCCCCACTCGATTCCCCTCCGCCCTCTGCCTCAGAGCCTTTTGTAAGCACTGTCCTCCCCAGGGCCAGGAGAAAACCCATCTGGGCCTTCCGCAAACACCATCTCTGGGGCCAGCAGCTGCACTCCCCACTTCTGGTCACAGCCTTTGGATGAAGGATGCCTACACTGTGCCCAGCACCACCAGGGACCCTGGTCCTGTCTGGTCAGGCTCCACAGGTTTAACCACAACGAAAACAAAATGCTAACAGCAGCCACACTCACTCCATGGTGTGACCCAGACTCCCTCCACATCCAACCCGTGAATGAGCAAGACAGAACAACCAGGCCCCAGTTCATCATTAAATTCATCATGCAGCAAAGGGGTCATTCATCACTTCTTCTGTTTTCTTCTCACTCTAACAATGTAAAATGACCCTCTTAAACCAAAGTAAATAGGCTCATTTGGCCGGTCCTTTTAATGCCCCGTCACTGAAAGCATAGCCAACACCTGTGCATGGGCTTCAACACACCCACCCCTGCAAGTATGAACTATTTCCCTCTCCAACTTGGAGTCTCTGCCCATTTAGTGGTTGAGGCTCCAGGGAAGGCTCTCCCACAGGTACTCACCTTGCCTTGATGAAGACAATGGGCAATTTACCTGAATCTCACAGACATTAAAAAATGTAACTTCGAATGGCTGTGATTTAGCCTAACATTAATTTTTTTTCAAGATATCCCTAACAAAGCATGAGGGCAGCCAAGAAATTAGCTCTGAGACCCAGTCCTTATGTCACTATCACCCAGACCAGGCAGAGGAAGATGTGGGAGCTGGGACAGTGGATGAAGGATGGGTCCCAGCATGACCCAAATATGGTCACAAGCGATGGTAGGCCAGCTTTGAGCTCGGACTGCATCCAGTGGACATGGCATGACCATGACGTGGTGGCCCCAGCTCCAGACTTGGAAACTGTCAGTCATCGCTGAGACTGTCCACTCCAAGGCAGGTGACTCAGCCCAGCCGGGTTTGCTGCCCTGCGGTGGGAAATGGCTTATGATGGCAGCACCAGGGGAACGTCCCTCCAAGGACGACTGGTGAAGGCTCAGCCAGGCCAGGGATGCGTGTGTCAGCACGCTGGGTGGTAGTGAATACGCAGCATCATGTGCACCCCCGCAACCTCACAAGTCTCTTAGATATATAATCACAGAACAAAGTGTGGCCCCCGGAGTAACTAAGATACCTCACCCTAGGGAAGTGGATTACTCAGGGGCAGGGAAGAGAGTAACTCCTTAGGGCCACCCAAGCACACCACTCAATCAAATTAGCATCTAGCCTGTGCCCAGGGCAACCGCTAAGTGCTGTGAAGAATCCCAAGAAACAGGAGACTCTTCCCTCGCCACCCAGTATCTTATTTGTCATTGCCTCAGGCCTGCCCGCATCCCTCCCCCTACATCAGCCTGTCCACCTGCCAGCATCTCCAGCGCCATCTACCTACTAGTCCAACCTCAGATCTACAGCAGCAACAACCTCCCAACCGCAGACCCCAAATGCCAGCGCCCCCCAAGCCTGCAACCCATCCTCCACAGAGCTTTCCAAAACACCTTAATCTTGACCACACCATCAAGATCATACGCCCTTTGGAGCACTGTGGGAGGCTCACTGATTCTGTGAATTCTCCAGAACCCATTTAGGCATGAATCTCTCCAATCACACACCCAAAACCTACCGGGGACCTCAAAGGTGCAGGAGCTTCAGGGCCCTGTCACATCCAAACCAGTGACTGCTGGAGCCTGCTTATTTTTGCTCCACTGAAAGATGTGGCTCAGAAAGCACTCAGAGAAAGACCAAGGTCCTGTGGGAGGAGACGAGGTATGAGGGCGCCTGCTTTGGAAGGCAGCAGAACTATGAACCCCAGCTCTGCTGTGCCCCAGCTATGTGACCACAGGGAAGTCACCGTGCCACCCTGGGTCAGTTTGCTCGTGCATAAAATCAGGGTCGGCATCGCAGTATCCACCGTTCAAGGCTGCTGAGAGGATTAAATAAGGTAATGTGTGTGGCATGCTTGCCACAGGATAGATTCTCAAATTCCAGTTTCATCAGAAGAGAAAAATCCTCACACTACTTCTCTACAAAAATAGACAAGCTTAAAAATCAAATCTGGGAACACATTGTATTCCTTTAATTTTTTTTTAAGCTTCTTTCTTTCTGATTATCACAGTAATACATTTTCACTGAGAGGCAATGTGGGGGAAGAGTGGGTTCAAATTTAACTCCACTTTCCAACAGCTGTTGGACCTTGGACAAGTTACTTAACTCCCAGATTTTGGTCTCTACATCCATAAAATAGCGATGGTAGTATTTCCCAATGTATAGCCTGTTTGTGGAAATTAAATGAGATAATCTATATGAAGTTCTTGATACAGTATCTGATACATTGTAAGGGCTCAGTAAACATTATTACAATCGGCATCCTGATTGCTACTGTTAAGACTTTTTAAAATCAGAAAGGTACAAAAATAAGAAAGGTAAAATAATGTGTAATACACCATCTGTCAACACTTTATTTTTTCTTGTATTCACATCAATATTTTTATTTTACAAAATTGGAGTCATACCATATAAACTTTGTCATATTCTGACTTTTTCATTTTTCTTCCCCATAACTGCTGTTTAATAACCAATGGAAAAAGTTCCATAATATCCCATAGCATGCTAGCACCAAAATTAATCCATAATAGTCAACCAATTTTTTTTATTAAATGTTGGTTTTATAAATAATGTTGTAATAAATGTACTTCTGCATATGCCCCTGTCCTAATTTTCCTAATTTCAAAAGGATGAAAAGACTCCTAAAGGATGAATTACTATTTAACAAAGCACATTGATTTTTTTAAAATTCTCAATGTTGCTAATTGCTTTCCAGAATTTATACTTCCACGGTGTCTAGCATAGTGCTTGCCATATCAATGGGCTAGAAAAACAGCTGTCAAAGGGAGAAAGAAGAGTAAGAACTATCTTTTTTAAAAAAATATTGGCTAATAGTAGGAAGACTATCTTGTTTCATTTTACATTTCTCTGAATGCCAATGAAGTTGAACTTTTTCCCACGAATTGCTAAAATTTCTATGAAATTTTTTACTCATATCTTTATCTAGCAAAGTTTTAGCATTTTATTAATTTGTAAATGCTTTTATATTTTATGGATATCATCTCTTTAACTTATTTGTGGCACTATTTTTAGTGTAGCTAAATTTTCTGATTTTAGGATCTACTGTTGTTAGTGTTAGATGAAAATCTAACCATGTCTTCTTCTGTTATGTGTTCTCATTTTTTAATATATAATTCCTCTGAAGAAATACTCAAAAATTAAATATGTTGTGGTGGTTGGCATGAACTACCTACCTCAAAGCATTTTGTGAAATCTCCCAGCACCATCTGTAGAATAATCCTTCGTGTGATGCTGCCATCATCCTATGCCAAAGACCTACCAATGACTATCGAGATTTATTTATGACTGATGGATTCTAGTCTACCGTTCTGTCCATTGATTTTTTTCATCATTCACACTGAACTTTTAAGGGGGAGGGAAACTCATCTTCCTCAGAGCTTGAGTCAGCAGATCCTTGTCACATTGTGACCCAGAAGAACATGGGGTGCTGCCACCTTCCAGCAGACCACAGCCACCTGTCATAGCACCAGCTTGCACATTAGGACAATGACCCGCATGCCCCAGAACAATAGAGCAACAGTCTGACCCAGGCTTCTGGTATCGTTAATACCATCCAGGCCAGAAATGACCCTCCCTCCCCTCATGGATTCTCTTTCAAGTCGTGGTTTGCTTTTGTTCTCTGCACATGTTCCCTGAAGTGCAGGCTGGTGAGAAGAGAGCCTCCTGGGTTGCCTGGGTCCGCGCAGACCCACTGTGCTGGGCAAAACGTTAACCAGCATCAAGGATCATTCTCAGCTGCCCACGGTCACTCCCTAAACCTCAGCTCTAAGTCCTCGCTTTGCTTGATCCATCCGCTGCATTTAACCCAGCTGATCTCTTCCCCCTCCCTGAACATTTACTTGCTTCTAAGACACCACATTCTCAGGATTTCCACCCTTCTTCCTAGCAATTTCCTCTGAGCCTCCTCTGCTACTGCCTCCTCATTTTCCCAACTTCTGAATGTCAGAGAACCCCAGTTCGTAGTCATCAGCCATCTGCTTCTCTGCCTGCACTCACTCTTAAGGTGATCTCATCCAGTCTCAAGGTTCTGAACACCAATTACAGGCCGATGACTCCCAGATTTTCTACATGCCAACATGGGTCCCTCCCCTGATATGCAGATCAACACACCCAACCATCAACACGTGGACCTTTAACATGTCCTGAAATAAACCCCCAAACCTCCCCCCACACCAGCTCCTCCCTCTGCCACCTCCGTCAGAATCCATCAGCAAACTCCCCAAAACGCAGCCAGAATTCCACCCCATCTCATCTCCCCAGCACCTCTAGCCTGCGCCAGAATAACCGTCTCCTAAGTGGTCTCCCTGCTTCTTCTACCCCCCCTGCACCCCTCTGGTCTGTTTCTAACAACATGGCAGGCAGAGCGACCCCATCTCACTCAATAAGAAGTCCCTGCATAACCTGTTAGGGTCCCTCTGTTCAGCTCTCTGTTCTCATCGGCTAACAGCCTCCCCCTGCGCACTCTCTGCCAGACACTCCTGCTGTCCCTCAGGCACACGGGACACTCGCTCTTTTGGGCCTCTGGACCAGCTGCTCCCTCTCCCAGTGATCCTTTCTTCCTTCCTCACCCCTGGCTTCCTTCTGGTCTTCGCTCATGGTCACTTTCTCAGTGAGACCTTCCCTGGCCTGACCTAAAACGTCAGCCCCTTCCACAATAAATACAAAATAAAATGTCTCCTCATTTTATAGTCTCCTTTTCTGTCTTATTTTTTCTCCTCGGCACTTACACTAACAGACTCCAGAGTTTTCTTATTTAGCTCGACTGTTACCACACTATCGCCCTCACCAGAATCTAAACTCCATGAAGGCAGATTTTGTCCATTTGCTGTTGTACCTGCAGTGCTAGAACTGTGATTGGCACATAATAGGTTCTTACTTTTCACTGAATGAATGAGCAGATGGATGATTTTGTAAATCCCTCTTACAAACAAGGAAACAAAGGCTCAGAATAGTTAAAAAAAAAAAACAAAAAACTATCTCCCAAGGTTGGAATTAGAACCCAGAACCGATTCTATAATAAGGCCTGTTTATAACACTGTGGATTTGAACTGAGGAGTTCAGACAGTGACACTGTTAATAGAAACCGGTTCTATTTAGCAAGCCCCACTCTGTTTTACAATACAGTGAGTGAGTTGTCCACTGACATCTTTAGAATGTAGTTTTCTTGGGGGAAGGAAAAAAAACAAACAAACAGTATAGACCTCAAGGCAAAGTGTTGAGTTGGCCCAGGAAGGCAAAAGCATCAGCCAGACAATGTCCAACACTGAGTGAAGGATCTGACTGACAGAAAAGGAGAAGAATTAATTCATCAGAACAAAAGAGACCAGCAGGGCTGGACCGGCAGAGTAGCAACGTGTACATCTAGGGCCTCCATGGATGGAATGGTGATTACAAAACAAAACAGTCCTAATATGATTACAGCTGATAATGAATCCACTACAAAACTCTGGAACAACGTTCGGATTTTAATAAGCATCCCCCAAAGAGCATTCAGTCAATTTCACAAATGCCCATTCTCATCACTTAATTCTAAGGGGAAGGAGGGCTGCTCTACCTAGCTGTTTCTAAATTAATAATGTGCTTCATTCCTGTTATGCTTCAGAAACAAAGCCACTGTAACATGTCAAGCTGTTTTGGGGAGAATTTTAATATTCTCCCTGCTAATACACGCAGAACCTTATTAACTAAGTCCCAGAGATGCCACAGTTGGGACGTAACCCAGGCCCTGGTGCCAACTCCAGTGTTAACATTTGAAAACACCTCATGTGCATACTTCACTTTAACAAGTAAGGCAATATCATCTTTTCTCTAGAAAAACGGAAAGAAAAAACAAAGATAATTCTGTACCCCATTGAGAAAGACTGCTTAATCTCAATTTGGATAAGGACTGCAGTGTGGTACACACTGCCTCTTCTTCATTATTTTCATAACATCGAATCTCAGTTCTAAAGAGCCTATACTAAAAATATAGCCAGCTCCATTCCATGGAGGGGGGAAAATAAAAAGATAAAAGCCCATGTGCCTTAAATAGAGATTAAAACTGCCTCACAGCAGGCCCAGCAACTCTCAGTCCAACTGAGGCCCAGGTGTGGCTCTGGCACCACGGCCGTGAGACCACCAGCTTCACCGTCTGTGCCTGAACGCTCCATGGTATGGGGCCGCTCAAGGCTGCCGAGGAACACGAAGCTAATCATCTGAGCACAGCATGTGCTTTGGATCACTGGATGCAATTATTTCCAAATAATACCGATCTCCTTCTGATGACTCGGCCTGTAATGGCAACTCAGACTCTTGTAGCTGCAGCAAACCCTCACCACTTCCAATCCCGACCCAGGAAAAGCAAGTAATAGAGTGGGGAAAGGAGAAACTGAATGAAAGGAGCCGCGGGGGAAGGTATGGTTTGTCTACTTGTTCATAATCTGGTAAACACTTGTCGTGTGAATTTGCTACCAATACACATTTAGCTCTTTTAAGTTCTTCTATTGTAAATAAAGGGAAACCCAGAAGCTTCATGCAACATGACAAACCAGAGAAGCAAGACTAGTGCTCAGGACAAGCTGGTATTCACCTGCACTGGAGACCTGACTCTATGCATCCTGATAGAGATGGATGTGAGAACATACATAAATAAATGCACATGATACGTCCATTTCCTGGTATTCCCAGCATGTATAATATAAAGGCCTCCAGGAGAACCAATGAGTAAAAACTGTGTTCAATAGCACTTAGAGGCTTTGAGTTCGAAATCATTTCCTCAGTCTGTAAGCGAGTGAGTTAGCTGTTCACAGGCTGAAATGTCTTCTTCATTTGAGGAACTCCAATCACGAAATGGAAAATAACAGCAAAGCATTCTTTTCCTGGAATTAAAAACCAGGTCACAGTAAACTCAAAAATAACTTTGTAAAGGCTAAGGATGGGAATAGAAGAGTTATTCTATAAATAATCACGAACATCCATATTCATTGTGAGCCTTTTAAACTCGCTGGACAAGCAGTGTCAGAAAAGCTGCAGCTGATCTGAATATGTTGCTTTAAGAATGTCATACATATTCAGGTCCTTGATGCGTTCTAATCAACAAATCAAAGTACTCGACTAATTAAATGTTGATTGCTTGTTGCACAAAGGTGAAAGTCAACCTTCTGAGCCAAGGTTTGAGTTATTCTAAGAAATGATGATAGTTAAGCTTTTTCAAGCCATTTTATGCTTAATGAGTACATTACCTTTAATGAAACTTCATTTAGGCTAATGATTACCTTGGTTTAACAAGTAACTAACTGAAGACAGTCTGTCTTCTAATGCCCTAAAGGTGGTAACTGATACCATGGACAGGGCTGATAAATTTTGAACACCACTGGCAGTCGAAGATGGTCTGGTGCACCCCAGAGGGATTGCTCACCCTCATCATCAAAGTAAAAGTGGCATCTGATGTGACACTTTAATTGACAAGCTTCACGAGAGCTCTGACAACACTACCCATCTGGGGTGAGAACATTCCCCAGAATCAAGGTGCTAAAGGCGTGAGACTCACTCTCAGGAAGTCAAAGGGGCCATGACGGATTCCAGGCCTGAGCACCTTGTGGTTCACTCCCTGGGGAAGTCCCGTGGAGCTGCTTCTAATCACCGATGTTCGCTATGTGATTTCCTTATCATTACTGCTATTTACACTTTTTTCCTTAGGATGGCATTACCGTGTTTACCTGAAGGGTAATGTGTGCTTTAGCTAAATGAGAAAATCATTTTCTCTCTCTAATCCTCAAGAACTTTGCATATGATGCTGCGTAAATGAATTTAAAGTTATCTCACCAAGTCATCAACAGAAATTATTTACTCTACCTGGCTTACAACTTTTTGATTTACAGGGTGCTTTCTAACGTACATGTAAACAAGAAACTACTTAGATCAGAAGCAATGTCACTCTTGCATAACCATCTCTCCTTCATAAATTAATCAGGTTGATTGGAGGGACATTACAGAAAATCCCTCTTAAGTAATGTGGATTAATGATGTGCTGCCACTTCCACAGGGAGGCAAAAGTAGAATCCTCCTAAAACATGGAATGCTGGCAACACACGCAGTCACTCTGGCTGGTGGGTAGGAGCTCAGGCTCTGGAGTCGAACAGATCTGGATTTAAATCCTGTACTACACATTCGTGTGGGGGCCTTGGGATGGTTACTTAACCACTCAGTTCTCCCCTCTGTAAAATGGAAGTAACCACTCCTAACTCTTGTTTGTTATGAGGCATCAGTTAATATCATGCCTACAAAGTCGTTAGCACTGCATGATAAATGTTAGATGTTAATGTTACTGTTAGCTTTATCTTATTATTAGTGATGTCCTGCCAGTAGCACAACAGTTTACAAAGCAGCAGAGAGTTTTACAAACCTAATGGAACAAACTAAAGACCCTTGTGCATCCCGACACCGTGTCTGGGAGACAGCGCTGTCCTACCAGAGTCGACTGGGCTCTGATGGGAAAGCGAGGCAGCAGACCGACAAAAGGGAGACACATCGAGCGGTTTCCAGGACCCCTCAATAAATGGAACCATCCCTCACCTCACAGTCAAGGTAGAAATCTAGGAGTCATCCTTAATTTCACCTCTTTTCTCTCATCCCCCTTGTTCAGCCCATCACCCTGTACCATAAAACACATCCCTAGCCCTCCTCTCTTCACTTACACTTCCCACACTCAGGCTTAGGCCACCATCCGCTCACCTGCAACCAGCCTTGCAAACTGCCTCTGCACTTCTAATTTATGATGCTCTCCCACCCCAGCAAATCCAGTCTCCATCCAACAGCCAGACTTACCTGCTTAAAACCTGTAACGGCTTCCAGCTGCCTTTGGAACACAGTCCAAATCCCAGAAGACTTGTGTCGACCCCTGCAGTCTCACATCCCTCCGTCCCACCCAGCACAGTCCAGAAGCACCCACCTCTGTTCCTCAGACACGCTCAGCTTATTCCCACCACAAGGCCACGCACAATCTGCATCCTCTGCATGAAAGGCTAACCCTCCTTCTTGGCTTGCTGGCTCCTTGTCATCAAGCTACAACTGAAACATGGCCTCCTAGGAAGGGACAATCCCAATGATGCCAAAAAGAAGACTATTTATTCCCTATCATAGCACCCCATTTGATTCTTTGCAACAGTTTTCTCAAGTTTATGCTGCTTTTGCTTGTTTACTTGTTTGCTTATTTATCTCCCCACTAGACTATCAGCTTCGCAAGAATGACTAGGGAAACTTTGTTTCCATTTGCTGCCATGGTGCCTCCACATAGCACTGTATTTGGCACAGAACTCAGTAAGGATGAATTATGTAAGTGTTGTCAAGGGGTAAAGTGAGATATGTACTTTTTTCTACACGGTTTCAGAATAAAGTTAAAAACCATATGAGTTAAAGGGCTGATAACTATAATCTATACAGAACTCAGGAAAATCAGCAAGAAAAAAATCAAACAACCCCATTAAAAAGTGGGCAAAAGATAGGAACAGAAATTTTTCAAAAGAAGATAGACTAACAGCCAACTAACATATGAAAAAATGCTCAACATCTCTAATCATCAGGGAAATGCAAATCAAAACCACAATAAGATATCACTTATCTCCAGTGAGAATGGCTCTTATCAAAAAGTCCTAAAATAATAAATGTTGGCATGGATGCGGAGAGACAGGAACACTCATACACTGCTGGTGGGACTGCAAACTAGTGCAACCTCTGTGGAAAGTAGTATGGAGATACCTCAAAGAACTAAAAGTAGAACTACCATTTGATCTAGCAATCCCAGTACTAGGTATCTACCCAAAGGAAAAAAGGACATTCTATAAAAAATACATTTGAATTTGAATTTTTATGGCAGCACAACTCACAATTGCGAAGATGTGGAATCAACCCAAGTGCTCGTCAATACGTGAGTGGATTAATAAAATGTGGTATATGTACACCATGGAGTAATACTCAGCCATAAAAAAGGCTAACTACCTCTTGTATCATCCTGGATAGAGCTGGAGCCCATTCTTCTAGGTCAAGTATCACAAGAACAGCAAAACAAATGCCACATGTACTCACCATTAAATTGGTACTACTCAATCAAAACTTATGTGCACATACGGAAGTATTAATAACATTCATCAGTTGCTGGGCAGGTGGTGGGGGAGGGCAGGAAGGATGCGTAAATTCACGCCTAATGGGTGAAGTGAGCACTGTCTGGGTGA
>CM052447.1:28990126-29050700 GCA_028533085.1 Varecia variegata | reverse complement strand
GCAAAAATTCCCTGAATTTGTATTTTGTGTGTTGCCAGGTTTGCTACTCCTGCAGCTGAGCTTCCTTGCAGTAGACAAGGTCAGAGGCTGAGTTTCTCGCACACAGGTAACGGCCCCAGGTGCTTGGCTGGCCCAAGGATGCTGCACTGTCTGTTGAAATAGAGAAAGGGAGGAAAGAGGGTATCACAGTCCCGAGCTCAACCTCTGACCTCCCAGACTCAAGCCACTGCTGTCTGGGAGCAAGTGCTGAGCTGGATCTGGGGGAGGTCAAGACAATGAGGCCTCTGAAACTCACAATGGGTCCTTTTAGGAAGGAGACAGCCTACTAATGCCACAGGTAGAGATCATAACAGTCTCGTATCTGCGGCACACGGTCAGGGGTTTCATTCCTGACAAGCGGGAAGAGTGCACAGGAAGGCGAAACTGTCTACCTTACCACCATTCACAGGTTCAGCTGCCCTTTCCTGAGCACCTGCTCTTCAGACTGCATGTGTTAATTACGGCTATCTACTCATGAGGAAACTGAGGCTCAGAGAGGAAAAATAACCTGAAGTCACACAACAAGTAAGTGGCAGAAACACCTCACACCCAGGTTGTCTCTGGATTCTGCACACTGACTATACTGATAACAACACTATTACCAGGGACTCCTATTTCTAGACTTGATGAGCCAAGCTCTGTGCAAAACAACTACATTCTCACGTTTCACCTCCATTAAATGTCAAGTAAGTGCTATTGTTATCCTCATTTACTGAGGAGGAAACTGAAACTCAAGTCACGTCACAGAAGTGGGTGACAAGGCTGGCATCTGCCTCTAATCCCCATGCCCATGAGAGCACTAAATTAGCAATCAGGAAACCTGGTTATAGTTCTGTCTTTGCCATTTACTGACCACATGCCCTTGGCTAAGTCAGCAAGCTTGATGGCCCCCAGCTGCCCACCTGTGAAATGGGGTCAGAGTGTCTGCTTCCTGGAGTCTGAGTGAGGCTCTGATGGGAGGGTGCCCCACACACGCCGGAAGAGCTGTTATGACTGTGACGATCACAGTCTTCCCCACATCTGGGTTGCTGTCAGATGTAGCAGGGCCCTGGACCCAAATCCTGCCCTGGTAGTATCATTTTAATTCACTCTATTCTTAAAGCAAGAACAGCGTTGACAGAATTACAGCAAAACAACAACAAAACCAATGTGCATCCATTCACGTCAGCATTCAGTTTATATCAGCACTGGGGGAACTTAGACCAAAAAAACTGCTACCAAAATGCTATGAGTGCAATGGCTTTGTCAGCATCATCTTCCCCAATACTTAGCATAATACCTAGTGCAAGGCCTATCACATGTAGGTGCAAATATTTCTAAGTAATAGTAAATAGTTAACAAATTACTAACTGCTATGAACCAAACACTGTGTTATTTCAATTTATCTCCCCAACCTATGAAAAACGGATTCTTATTACTATTTTCCAAATGAAAAAAAACTGAAGCTCAGAAGGGAGAAATGTTGGCCAAGGTCACAGAGCTGGTAAGCGGTGCAGCCAGAGTTGAAACCCAAGTCTGTCTGAATCAAACCCAGAGCCCCCTACAACACTGCCACACAAGCATGATCAACAAAATCCGGACCCCAGAAAGTGACGTCACTTCTACAGCACTGAACGTGCCCCTTGCAGCGGCTTGCGGCTTCATCATTCATTTAAAAAGAAGAGATCATGTTTATCTGGTTCGCCAACATCTCCCTGCAGCCTAACACACCGCGGCACATTTCAATGGCTCAACAGCAACAAAAATGCCAAATGATGGATTGAATAAGCGTTTACTGATAGCTGTGGTCTATACCTTCAAACTAATTACGGTAAATAATAAAACACGGGCACAAAAAAATAGACAGAAACAATACCTCACATACCAAGTGCCAGGGCGGGATACAAATGAGAAGGGATATCGGAGCTGAAGGCGAGACAGTGGGTCTGAGGTGGTCAGTAAACTACAAGTGAGTTGGAATTTGAAGGAAGTTAGCATCTGAACATGCAGAGAATCATGATGTGAGGCAGAGGTCATAGCATATTATTATCAGTCTGTTGTAGAAATGTTCCATTCCTATGTGTTTTAATTCCCAAGTCCTACCCCAATTAAAAAAAGCTCAATGTATTCATTCCAAGGGAAAAATGAATACTTACTCCTTAATTAGGTACAGGCCAAAGGAATATCATGTCTTAAGTATAAACAAGCACCGTAAGCTCATGCAAATGAAGTCTTGCTCACAGAAGGTATTGCATAATTACTGGCTGGGTTGGGTAGGTGGCAGGGTCTATAATTTCAATGGGAGAAAACAACATCTTTGAACATTTACTATGTGCCATGAACTAAGCTTTTCATAGGCTTTTTCATCTAAGACCTATGAGGAACATTCAATTTAATGTTAATAATCTGATTTCCACCTGGGCAAAGAGGCAAACGGTCTTCTGAAATCACCCTCCACCAAGGTCTGGCCTTCAGCCCAGCAGAGAGAGAACTGTGCTCTGCAGGCCCCCCGAGATCAGATTCCTCCCAAGCACCTAGAGGAGACTTACATCAACCAAGCTTTTGGGGACAAGTGGGAAAGTCGGAGAACCAACATACCTTGTCTGCAATAAGAACTAGAACAGTTGTGATGAGAGCACCTTCCTGGAACAAAAAGTTTAGTGGGTAGTAATTTTATACATTTTCATACCAAAATAAACATAGATATATTAAGAAGTAGAATTCAAAATGTGTATGAATTTTTAAGATGAAACCTAAGACTTCGCAGATATTTAAGGTCTGTGGAAGCCTCCATCAGGCCACACCCCCAGGCCTCCCAGCAACAGAGTTCATGTTCCTCTACCATGAGAGCTTGTGGTGGAAAGTTTTGACAAAGCTCTAAGTTTGTCAAATTTTGGAGATCTGGGAACCACAAGATGCCCTTGTGGTAACTGTGTATTTCTGATCTAACGCATGACGGTTCATTTCAGAGGGGAATCCTCACACGGAAGGCTAATTATGTGTTCTCGAGAACATATAACTACCTCTTCTAGAAACAAAGAAACTGAGGTTTAAAGAGGTCAGTGGGTGGCCCAAGGTCAAAAAGTGGCAGAACTGGAGCCCAGTCCAGGTTCAAATTCAAAACCTTGCCGCTCTCTTACAGAAGCAGATGATCCAGGTGAGATACTGAAACATACAACGAAAGGATGGCTCATCACAAAATGCTCCCTGTGACACGAGTTTGCAGTAAGTGAAGACCACAGGACAACCCAAGGCATGGAGGGAGAAGGGGGCACTGAGGTTGACCCTGAACAACAGGAAGGACTCAGGGGAGGGGAATCGGGGAGATGCTCAGCCGGCAAAGACCATCTTGAACGAAGACATCACGATTTGTGACTTTCGTTACCATGCCCCCCCTAAGGAGCAGGGAATCTGATCTCTCACAACCTGCAGTCAAATCCTGACTCCATCACTCCCTAGCTGTGCCCCAGACACTAGTTATTCATCCTCTCTGGCTTCAGTTTTCTTAGCTCTCAAATGGGACCCTAAATGACACCACCTCTCAAGGATCTCAAGATAATCAAATAAGATGCTTGCAGATGGCCCAGCAGAGGCCCAGGCATTCAGCATGCAATGAGCATTAACCACTATGGGTCATTCAATCAGACATTCAAACAGTCATAAAATACTTGCTTTGGGACAGCCATTGTACTAGGGATGGTAGATAAAGAATTGTATAATACAGCATTCTTTCCTTCAAAGACCATGCAATATATTAGTAAAATAAACAAGTATGAAATGAGAGCAAAGAGCAGAGGAGATCAAAACTCTGCCCAACTCTGCCTGGAGGAGTCAGGGTCGGTCGGGGTGGTTTGTGAAGACATAGCTGGGAAAGCCTTCTAAGAGTTGACATTTGGGCTTTCAGGATAAGCAGGAAATCATAATGGAAAGGAGTGGGCAAAGGGCATGGTTTTAAAACGGGCATCAGGCAGGAGTTGGGAGGCTTGAGGACAGGGAGAGGATTCCAGAGGGTGGGAGGCAGGTTAGGAGGCAAGGTTCTGAAGGCCTGATTCAGGAGAGGGGGATAGAGAAAGAGAGGGAAGCCCATGAGAAGTCCTGCAGAATCCAGACAAACCAACAAAGAAAACAAAACTCAGTTGACTGAAGACTGGAGGCTCTTCTCAAATATAATGAATAAATAAATATGCTTCCTCTGACTACAAAGCAGTACTTTGCTACCTTTAAATTGTTCCCCAGAGCCAGTGGTTGTAAAAGCATGGAGTACCATCACACTGAGCCCTATCTCCTCTCCTTGCAGAGGCCCCTAAGCTGGGCAGCTCTAGGTGGAGGTGAAAGAGACAGAGGTCAAGATACGCTGGAGCCTGAGAACAGCCCCCACCTTGCCTCAACCTCACTCAGTGACATTGGACACGACCCACCCCCACCACGGCCCCCATTTCCCATCTATAAAACACAGACCCTGTGATCCCTTCCAGCTCAAATGCTCTGACTCTAAAGACAAGACTTCCTTTTCATGACAGGGCCATAATATACCTCTGTACCGTTCTGAGGGCGTCATCTATATCCATAATGTCAAACAATCACACTGTGGTTTGGAATCAAAACTGCTGGGCAAAGTCAGCCACCGTTACTCAAGGAAGTACTTAACCACGTTACTATATTAGTAAGAACAGCCTGATAACATTTTTATTGATTTTCTACTAGGCAAAATACTTAAAACACCTGACTTGATCTTCATAACAATCTTATGAGATAAGGACTATAACGTTTTCTGTTTATTGATGAGGAAATTGCAGCTTAGAGAGGTTAAGTAATGTATCCAAGGTATTATAGTTAATAAGCGGTAAGCTGGGATAGAAATCAGACTGTCTCTCCCCAACCCCACTCCTATCCACCGTACCGCACCACCTCACTGCCACGACCCCACCGTGTCTACCTTCCTATGGACACTTAGGTAATTCCATCTTTACTACTGTGAATAGCACTGCGATAAACATAGAAATCCAGGTATCTTTTTTATATAATGACTTATTTCCCTTTGGGTAGATACCCGGTAGTGGGACTGCTGGATCAAATGGTAGTTCTGTTATTAGCTCTTTGAGAAATCCCCATACTGTTTTCCATAGAGGCTGTACTAACTTGCAGTCCCACCAACAGAGTATAAGCATTCCCTTTTCTCCATATCGCCAGCATCTATTGTTTTGGGACTTTTTAAAAAAAGCCATTCTGACAGGGGTAAGATATCTTACTGTGGTTTTAATTTGCATTTTTCCCAGATGATTAGTGGCACTGAGCAATTTTTTCATATGTTTTTTGGCCATTTGTCTATCTTCTTTTGAAAAGCTTCTGTTCATGTCTCTTGCCCACTTTTTAATGGGGTTGTTTTGTGGCTCAGCTATATGAAAAGCATGAACCAGTGGTCGGATTCCTGAAACACAGCAGAGTAAGCTCCCAGGATCAAGTCCTGTAGGAGCCAGCCAGACTCCTCTCCTACCCTCGAAACATACAAGGACAGGTGGTCCCAGACCTTCCCAAGAAGGAGTCCCTTCTCACTTCTCACCAGACCACCGTATCAGAGGGGAGGATGTGGAAGCCCAGACACCACCACCAAGGCCAGGAACAGGTAACCAGATACTGGCCACCAGGATAGAGACAGGCGTGGAGATGAGGGAAAATCATCAACAAGGAAGAAAGCAGGGCCCGGGGTGGCTCCACATGGGCAGAAATAGGTCAGAAAATTCCGGGTTCCCACCAAGGCACTCTTTTGTCTTAAGCCCTGGGTGTGGGAACCTTAAGGAGGCTCATGAGAAGAAGCCTGTTTTATACAAACCTTTCTTCCCTGGGAGCTCACCTGGAATCTCTCCAAATAGATGACTGCTGACAAATTCTCACCCAGGAAATGCGAGCATCACCCTATCAATTTGTCCACTGGCCTGTACACAAATACACAGTGTTCTTTATGTGAATGGGAGTAATGATGCTAAGATGATAAAAATCACTCATCTAAAATTATTTGCAGAGTAAGTAAGCAGGATTTTGGCAGAGGGAGTCTGAAAGGTCCTTTCTTAAATATTAACTCTTTCTTGTAAGAGGCAGAGCTGACTGGGGACAGGAGGGTGGGGAACATGTAAGAGCAGCCCAACACTTAGCAGGGCCCGCAGGGAAAGCGAGAATCTCCACTGCTAGGATGGGCCTCATGAGCCAGGAATTGGCATCGCTGCAAATACGTTTCCTTCTCAAAGGAGCACTCATTATTCCAGGAGTCGCATTTCTGAATTCATGAAGGTAAAATTACAGCAATTAAGAATCATGCCTTTTCTTCTCCAAATGAATAGAAGCTCAAAATACCACCCAACAAAACCCCAGGTCAAATTTCACGAGAAAGTATACCTCATTACCAGAAAACACACACATAGAAAACAACTGGCACAGCAACTCTTCCCAATGTCCTAGAACTCATCACGATCAAAACATCCATCATCCGTTCATTCAACAGATGTCTGTGCAGCCTACGTTCGGTGCTTAGGAAGCTGAGGTCCTGGCCCTCAATGAGCTCCCAGTCTACTTCACTGAGGAAAACCTCATGTGGTTCTTTTTTTCCTGAAGAGACATGATAATTTTACAGCCCCATCCCACTTTTTAGAGCTGTTTTGCGTCCTCAGAGTGCGTAGGTCCTGAAGTCACTGAAAAATATGAACCTTCACAGAGCTGTCTTCGAGATGCTGTTGCTCCGGAGCCTAAGCCCTGGGCAACCCACCCAGTGTTCCATCTGCCTCCGCGGCAGGTTCTGAAGGACAGCCCAGGGTGTCTGGACTCCCCCGCCCTCTAGAGGGGTTGCTTGTAACTCCTGCCCCCAGAGGGTGGTGCCTCTGGGCAGAGCAACAAGAACCAAGGTTAAGGAGAAGGAAGAAGCGGGTTGCAGAGACAAAGCAGTGCGAAATAAAATCAAATGACCTCCAAGTCATGTCCTCCTCATCTCACACTGACAATTCCTCAGTTCCCCAAAGCAATATTTGGTCAATTCTGTGGGGGAAAAAAATGCGCTTCCCACCTTGCGTGTGTGCACATAACTAATTCTTTCCCGAGTCGCCCTGCCTTCTGCAGCTCCCCTGCATGCACTGTGCATCATTCTCTAGAGCACTTGCAAGAGCATCTATTAAATGGATCATCGGTTGCCGATTGCCAGGTGCAAGACACTGTACTTTGCATGGATTTAGATCCTTAATCTTCAAGGAACTCTGAGAGGTTGTTACTATTTTAATCCCACTTTACAGACAAGCAAACTAAGTCACAGAGTACGTAGTAATTTGGCCACGTCACACAGGGCTGACACCTACGTCTAGTGGCCTAATCACTATGAACTCCACTGCCCCCTAGTGGAACTGTTGGACTTCTCTAAACTGCAAGGACACTAAAGATGACGACTGAGTCAGAGCCATCTCCGTCTCCCCAGTGCCCTGCAGAGGGACCAGCACTCAGCAGGCACCGAGCAAATGGTCACCCAGCGGTTGTGTGAGCAGGTGACTGAGTAAATAAGCAAATGGTGCTAGTCTCCATGCTGAAGCCTCTGCCTCTCTCAGGCATCCAACACGGCTCCAGAGCAGAAAACGTTAATACTCAAAAGAGATTCGAGTTAAAAAGTCCCCCAACTTTTTTAAAGATGTTTGACTTAATATCCCTGTGTTCAAAGCATTTTTGCAATTATTCTCTTAAGATTACTCACTTAACACCTCCATCACAGGAATCCAACAGCCGCAGAAACATGGCCAGCAGAAATACACCTGAGACAGGTGTGCCTAGAAAAACCGGGATATAAAAACCCAAATATCTATGTAGAAACATGAGTGGGGGAGGCATTCCATTTTAAAAAGGATTCATCATAAGTTTCCTCTAAATGGTCTGTTGCCTTGGAAATTTCCATTTTAAATGTCTGATTTCAGCACCTTCCCAAAAAACCCATCTTTTAAACTCTTGTCCATCCTAAGGTAAATGACCAATCAGTTATTGTTATTAAGAAAAGTACATGGATTCAAGTACTAAGAGTCCAGGCCCACGTCAGAAACTTGCAGGTATATCTGGCTGTGACAAAGCTCTAGAAGATGTCATGCCTAACCCTATTAAGATGAGAATTATTAAAAGGCAATATATATGACACACTTAGGTCTTATTTCAAGGAATCTGTTCCAACACAACAAATAAAAAATCCAACATATTTACAGGTTATAAGGGTGGTTCTCTGCTCTCTTCCCCAAGTGTTGAAAACAGCAGGAAATTCCTAATAACTCGGCTTTTTAAACACCATCTTTGATGATGTATTTTCACTTTTAGTGACAGATGACAACAGATTCCCATTTTAGGAACTTAACTTTATTATTACAGCCATGAGGACAAAACTATCAGAACCATTCATTATGATATCTGTTTAGATTGTAATTAAATTCATTTTCTTGGCATAAATATTCATATTTTTCTTAAATTGTTGGTATAAAAATGTGAATGTCAATCTTCTCTCCCAAGGAAATTAGCATCTGAATTATTTCTATGGAGAAACAGGCACCTAAAATGATGAATGAATGCTTCCACTTTTGGGAATGCACACAACCAGTAATTCCTCCCAAGATATCTCAAGGAAGCAGCACTCATCCCTCCCCAAGGCTCAGACGCTGGGTTTGTTTGTGTCTGATGAGACAGCCTTGGTCAGACTCCAATCTAAGAGTCTTTCTGGTGTCTGACATCTCAGAGAACACAGACCAATTGTCCTGCTTACATTACTATTCCCATCACAAGGACAGCATGAAGCCTTGAGTTTTCTTGTTTTATTCAGTCCACTTGAAACCGCTGGCTTTTATCATGTTATGTACACAGGTTATCTGGAGAGAGGACAAAGCAGCTGCAGAGCATCAGTGATCCGAAAACACGCAGAGTGCCTGGGCAGATCCAGGGCAGACTAGATGATTCGGTTCCCACCACTTCAGAGTAGGTGCGGAAAACCTCTATTTGGGTAATGCCATCACTGGGGCCCAGCAAAATACGGTCAAGGGATCTGTCGCCAAACAGTTCAGTTTCAGTATCACAGCTTACGTGGGAACAAAGGCTAACACCAGTCACTAATAAAAGCATTTAGTAAATTTGTGCATTCAGTGCCTGTGTATACACTGATCATCGGGGATAACTGTCTCTAGGTTTTAGTAAGACCCTCGATTAAAGCGTTACCTCTCCTGGATGATCACAGGCTCTTGAGAGAAGAATCAGGACTGAAAACAACTACAGGAGGAATGCCCTTCACACACCTATCAAGTGGCTGGCCAACGTTTGTTTGGTCTCTACTATTGAAAAAAAAAAAAAAAAAAGACTATGAAATTCACAAAATAGGTGCTTGAAAACTACAAACACATTATGTATGAGCTGAACAGCTTTCATGGAGACAGACATCCCAGATAAGTCAAATTAATTCAACACAAGTTTATTGAGTACCTGCTATGTTCCAGGTACTCCTGTTGACACTGAGTCTAGAATGGGCATCCACAAAGGGCTGCACTGTCCTCAAGGGGGTGAAAATTGGTTTTTGAGAGATGAAAAGAAATCTTTCTTTTTACATATAAAGCACAGACATACAGGCAACAAACGAACAGATACACAGTATGTGTGTAGTATTAAAATTTCACAGAAGGGGAGGCAATTGGGAAAAAAAATATCTTAAATGTCTCCTTAGGGGAGTGATAATGAAAAGTTGAAACACACTAGTCTAGAGGAAGGACCAAAACAGATGTAAGTCCCCACGCTTATGGAGCCAATGTGCTACTGGTAGTTTCAGATGATACACAATAAGTAAAACCGAGACTTTAGTAAGTGTAAGTGCTATGGGAAAAAATAAAGCAGGGGAAGGAGATAAAGGCTGGGTAGGAAAGGACAGAGGATGGAAACAGGAACAATCATCATTTCCATTGATTACTTTGGAAATGTAATCAATTTCCCAATAATGATGTGAGAAAAATGAAATTTTAATGACAAATTAAAAGGCTAGCCTCTATAACCAGGGGCAGCCCCTCTACATAATGTATTACAATGTGAAAAAGTAAAAAGTATGACAAACAGATCTATATGTTACAAGGAGGACTGACCATTACCCAAGTGTTAAAACAGCATGAAATTCCTAATAATTCCGCTTTTAAAATACCACCTTTGATGACATATTTTCAGCATTTCATTTGTGCCCTTTAATTTTCTTTTCTCCTCACAATTGAATACCCAGTTGACTATCTTAATTCTAGTGTCCATCCATTTGAGTCTAATCATTTGCCATTTGGGGCACGCCTAAGGATTCCCAATGTTATCTCCAGATTTATGAGACTCAAGTTTCAACACCATTATTCTCATTTTATTACATGTGTTGATAACATAATGAGCAAAACAAATGTACTAAAAGTTAAAAAAAAAAAAAAAAAAAAAAAACCTGCTCAACTATGTAAGGTTCTAGAAGCAAAGGTAATGATCTTGCCAAAAATATGAACTGTTAGCTGGCAGGCCCTGCCATATCTCAGAATATCTGCCTGCCAGGGAACATCTGAACAAAGATACAAAACTAGCAAATGAAAGGTCATTCGTGGACATCAATGGGTAATGTACTAAAAGTGAACTTTACAAAAAGTTAAATCTGAAAAAGTTGGGATACCCTTAGTGTACTCACTCACCTACTGGATAGTAAGAAGTTTGAACAGTCACTTCATGAAGTTTACTCTAGAGCTGTCTTTCCCCTAACTAATAATGCCACAAAGTTTCCAACTTCCTGTAACATTCCAACATTGTTACAGATGCTAAACCAAGTTATTCTCTAAGGGAGGAACTGATTATTTGGAAGGAAGAACAGCATAGCTCAGCACTGTTTTGTAGGCTAAGTTCAGCCTCCCTGTAGCTTTGCCATATCTTTTCTATGGGGAAATTAACAAGAAGAGCTCTCAGAGCTTAATATATTATTGGAACTTGGCTACAAGCTAATCGGGAGAGAGAAATCACAGGCAAATCCAGGCCACTGCTGGATGTCTCCAACGCCAATCTGGATAATGGCGAGCCACTTAATGGACAGAGGGTTGCTTACCAGGTAGGCAGGGTATACAGGTACATGTAACTTTATTTACATTTAGCCAGATTCTTCCTTGAAGTAAGTGACATGATTTCAAGGTAAAGACTGAAAAAATCAGGGTCTATAAGGAGGAAAAAGCCAAAGACAACTCCTTAAAGAATATTAGCTGCGAAAAGAAGCTGGTATAAAAAATCAAAAGGCCAGTTCATACCTGAGTCCGAAAGTATCCACCTACCCGCAGATTTCATAACCAGTGAGAAACCTGAAAAAGCATCACCAATCAACTTGGAAGCAGCAAGCTGAGATTCAGAAACTGTCTCTGCTGAGCCTAATAAAACGGAAACTCAAACACATGGCTTCCCGAAGGTCTCTAAGCCTCTGCCAGGTTCCCCACCCCCACCCCACCTCCTAAATAAAATGAAATTGTTACTGCTGGCTGTTTAATAACAAGAGGAAACTCCCCAGGGAGATGTGCAGGCAGCGTGAGACCCCCGTCCCTCTCACAGGCTGCTGCAGCAACCCGGGACGACAATTAGCCTTCCCCTGGCATTCTAGCTCTTCCTGTTAACGGCCTCAATCACAGGGGCTGGGAGCACAGGCCCAGCCCAATTTAATATGCAGTCATTTACTTGTGCATTTCAAGTGTAAAATAGCTCACTTCATTTTCTTGGTTCCTGTTTGTGCTTCTGAAGTTGCTCTCGGAGAGAAGATTAAGTACCGTTCTGCCCCAAGAGCATGAAAACCCTTCATGCTCAGTCTCTTTGCAGGGCTCGACACTGAAACATGTCAACCAAGCCAGCCCAAGGCCACACACAGGACACCCAGGTGTCCCTGCAATCGGCCATGCCCAAAAGCGCCAGTACATGAGCAGAGTGGGACAAGGGTTGGACTGCAGTGGCCAAGTGCAGACCTGTGTGTGGCAGACCTCCATCTCTGCCACTTTCTGGTTGGGTGATCCTGAGCGAGTTACTTAATAGCTCTGAGCCTCGCTTTTAGTCATCATAAAATGGAGAAAGTCAATGTAGCTATCTTGTAGAACATTGTGGAAATAAAATGGGATAACATCCACAATGCTTGGCAGAGTGACTGGGACGCGGTACATGCTCAAAGTTGCCAGCTATTGTCACCAACATCATCAGTGGGTACTAAGATGTTAAAGAGCCCTCAAGCACCACTGGCCTCCACCAGGTGTTCTCTATAGTCACTTCCCTGCACAGAACTTTCCTTAACTGGTTCAAGCACCTGCACCCACATTCAAACATAAACAGACTTTCCACACTCGCGCATTCTCAGGCCTGCAGCGTGATGCCTCCAGCATACGCGTTTGATGAAGCAGTGGTTCTCCACGTGAGGATGCATCAGAATCACCTGCGAAAACACAGGTTTCTGGGCCCCATCTTCAGCAGTGCTGATTCAGCATGCCCACGGTGGAGCCCCCAAGGCTGCAGGTCTGACACTGCTAGCCCAGGGACCACGTTTTGAGGACCAATGTGCTAAAGGGAGAAAGAGGAGCTAAGCTCAAGCATTAAGGAAGGAGTATGTGGAAACCAAAGCCCCTTTGAGAAGCTCAGAACTGAAGGGAGTCCAGCCCTCGAGGAAACCAGAAGGCCACCCCAACGTGAGCGTCAGGAGTGGTCGCAGGCTGCCATCTTCCCACTTGGAGCTGGCCTCGCCAAGCTCCTGGTACTTGGATTGCTAGGCTGACCCAAGGTCACAGCCCAACAGGGACATCCAGACCCAAGTTGGACCCTGAAAAGAGGTGGGTTTTGAAACAAGACTGTCGGTGGCCTGCACACCATCCTGCTCAATTACCTCCTCTGTGTTCAAACAATTCTGCAGCATAATGATTCTTCACAGCGAGATCAATGGGCATCTTTCATGCTAATTCTTTCTGAATTTGGGAAGCCTTGATTTTCCTCATGTCATGAAGAAAATGATGGCAGATATTTCCAGTAGAAATGTCACTGCATTCTTCATAATGTCATTCAACTGCTGCCAGAATTAAACTATTGACCAAGTAATCTATTTATCACACATGTTGTGGCTTGATCTCGCCCTGAGGGTGAAGCCTTGTGCTGCAGAGGCCACACCTTTATTCTCAACAAGCGATGCTGGACTGAGAAGTGCCATGGACACAGGCTGGGTCTGCAGTGCTATGGGAGTAATCCAGAGGGCCTCCTCCTCCGCCTCCTCCTCCTCCTCCTCTTCTATTGTTTTACCCTTTTCAAGCCAACCCCCCCCCACCTCCTTCAAGGTTAAGTCCAACCCCTTAACTTGGCTCCTGAGCCCTCTATGATCTATTATCTCCTTCTGCAGCTTCCCATCTCCTCTGGTCTCATGCTCTACCCAGGGCTCAGGACTTCCCCAACTCTCGTCCTCTGCACAGGTTGTTCCCTCTGCCTGGAAGATGGTCCTCCCCTGCTTTCTCTAGGCGTCTAACTCCTGTCTGTCCTTCGGGTACCAGTTTCGGTATCACTACCATGTGCCCCAATAGCATCCTCATGTCTCACCTGTCATAGCAGTCACGTTGCTGATAATGATTTGTATCCAGATTACGCGCTTTACAAGGCCAAGAGTCACAGCTAATAAAGCACCTAATAAAAAATTTGATGTAATAAGTGCTCAATAATTACGTATACAAATATTTATAAATGCATGAATGGATAGCTGGCCCTGAACAACTAACTCCCCACCTCTTTCAAAGCCTCCCTCTTTTGACTGAGGATTTCTAACAGGGTTTGTGACCAGGGGACACAGCAGGGGCTCCAGAGAAGCTGCAAGAAATGAAGTTGAGAGCATGCAGAGAATCAGAAGACCCCAATCCAAGCCACTTCTGTCCTTTGTGAACTACAGTCCTCATCCCTCAGCTTTTAAGGCAGGTGAGAACTCAGTGCCAGTGGCCCTGAAACCTGGGGCTACCAAGGAAGTGGCACAAGATCTATTTCAGGAGACAAGGGATAGGCTAATCTTAGAAATTCTGCCTTAATCAGTTTTATGTGCAAGTTCTAGGTGAGAGTTCATTTGGGAGAAAAATAGATTTTGCTGCTTACAAAAAAAAAAAATTGAAAGTCATGGCTATTTTCTAAAGCTTCAGTTCCATCAGCTGGCCTCGTCTCATGGAGGAAGAGTTTCTAAGGACAGAAAGCTGAATTGGTCACCAGATTATGATTTAAGCCAGATCATACCACAGGGTCTTGAAATCCTGATGATCCTCTGGCACTAGTATCATCAAAACAAACAAGAATCTTTGAGAACCTGGCACCTCTTGCCCAACTGGGTGCCAGGCATTAACAATTGCAAAGGAACCAAACTATTCTGTTTCCTTCTACTCTGGTGAAAGGAACAAAGCAACCTGCACAGCAAGTTCCATAGAGTGAGGAAACATGGGCGGTAACCAAACCTAGTAACTCTCGTAGAAGAAGAAAGGCCATGGCTGGCTTCAGATCAAACTCCGGCTTTGCAAACAGAGCAGAGGGCAAGTTACCATAGGACCCCTAGGAGCAAAGCAACAGCCGATACCACCAGCACCGCCAGAATACAGACCACCAAAGTCGACTGTGCCATCAGCTCGTGCCTTAGACTCTCCCTTCCCCCACCCCCCGGGTCTTTCCTGTCCTATTCCTTGGGGCCTATTGTGAGCACGTATGAAGAGGAAGCGCAAAACTCTGTGATCTGGACATTTCCCGTCTATACTCCAGAAAATGCATAAATTCCATTTCCTTCACAAAGCTAACAAGACCAAAAATGCAGCAGTGAGCAAACCAAGCCTGCTTTCTTCTCAGGCTCTCTTTTCCATCTGTCAACAAACAGGAATATGTGGCTTTCTGACCAATGACAGCTGACCTGAGCATCCCTGAATGACTCAAGGTCCAGGACTTACAAATGGCACTTGGCTGGTACAACCACAGACAGGGCTCCAGCCAACATCAACGTCCGAGGGGGCCGTAGCTGCACGCTCTGCAGAGATGGCTACCAAGCCACAGGGCGAGCCTTTGGCTGCTCTAACCATCCAGTTGGGGCCTCAGACTGAACATACCACAGAAGCACCTCTTTGCAAGGCCCCCAATATAAGACAGAAAAACAAATCTTCAAAATATTGCTTGTATGTTACTCAGGTGGAATTGCAATACAAAAGTGCAAAGACTGAAAAAATCACCTCTAAGTCCATTTTAAACATGTTTTGCTGAGGGGCAGAAAGCATGTACAAATGTAATATTTTCAGTTTAATTACTACATAGCAGCTCTTACCCAGATAATGGATTTAGCTCAGAGCAATGTCAGAATTTAGGAACAATCTAAATAAACCTCTGCAATCACTCCTTGGTCATGATTCATGAATTTGTTAGGACCTGGCCTGGGTGATGACATCTTCTGCAACAAGATGAGCTCATGCCCTGCAAATAAAGGCCCTGGGAGTGGCCTGGGCTGTGCTACTCCAGGCCTTTTTAGTTCTGGCTGGGGAAATTCCTGGTCAGACCGGAGCCATTCCTAAAGAGGCTAGACGCACAAAGGGAACCTTCAACTGATCTTGCCTGGGACACAGCAGGAAACTTAAATAACAGAGTAAAATGATGCACTTACATTGGCCTCTCCATCCATAGCTAAGAACAGTAAGATATAGAGCAGAATAAAGAAAGAAAATAATATATATCAATCTTGGGGAGAGTGTGAATCAGGACATTTGAATGCAGGTGAAAGCAGCTCAACATGAACGCTTGGCCAAGGAACACACCTCCCTAAGCTCATAAAAACGAGCAGCTAAAAGGGTGGCTGGTCTTGGGAATGGCCGGTAGCTCCCAGGCCCCCGAGCCACTCCTTCAGTGGGGCAGATGCTATGAGAAGATGACACACTCATTTGAATCACAGATCAGAGAGGAGGAGAGGCACGTCTCCTACAAAGGTGGATGGCTGCTGTTCTAGGCAGATAGAGCAACAGATATCCACGGCAGGAGGCTCAGAGAGACAGACTAGGCTGGAAGCGGCCCTGTCACTGTACCTGTCACTGTACCACAGAGTAGTGGCAACGGAGACAGCCTTTGGCCTCTGAAGGAAAGGCAATGCAAGATGCTCTAGCGCTTCACTCACAACAAGGGGCTGGTCAGAGACAGGAGAGGATACTCTGGACCCTAAGCCCTCTCTGCCTTTCTTTATAGGCAAACATTTGTTGTTAACCCCTCGGCTTACCACCTAATATCAACTCAGCTGCTGAGAGCATGCAGCATACATGTTTGGTTATAGTCCCTTGACCAGCTAGCTTCTTAAATTTTGTGCAAGAGCAGAAAGGACCAGTTCAATCAGAGAAAGACCCTCGTACCCAAGGATTTGGGGATTTTCCTTGGAAAGAAAAGGTTGCCCACCAGCCCACTGCAAAATGAACCACAGGAGGAACCAGTGAGAGCAAAACAAAACACCCCAGCCTGAGCTGTCTATTAAAAAGCAAACACACACACAGGTAATGTTTATCTTATTCTTGGGCTTATTCATAAGTTTTAAATACAATGAACCTTTAGTACTTCTATAAGAAGAAAAATAAAACTTCACTTTTTAAAATATATAGCATCAATAGATTAGAAAGAAACTTCAACTTTGGGGACAGAAATTTTAGATGCTATATTGCTTACTACATATTTTTTATATATTTTTTCTGAAATTTTCATAGTAGGACCTGTTTGATCTTTTTTGTTTTTGCTTTTAGAGATGGGGTCTTGCTTTGTTGCCTAGGCTGGAGTACAGTGGTGCAATCATAGCTTACTGCAGCCTTAAACTCCTGGGCTCAAGAGATCCTCCTCCCTCAGCCTCCCAAGCAGCCAAGATTATAGGTATGTGCCACCAAACTTGGTTAATTTTTTTTATTTTTTATTTTTTTGATACAGAGTCTTTCTGTGTTGCCCAGGCTGGTCTCAAACTCCTGGCCTCAAGCAATCTTCCCGCCATAGCCTCCTGAGAACCTGGGATTACAGGTGGGAGCTCCCACACCCAGCTATCATTTTTATTACTTTCAAAATACATTAAACCTGATCCCACCACATCACATCACTCTTTTTGTTGAAATTTTTATTGAGATCATTGTAGATTCACCTGAAGTTATACGAAATAATCCAGAGACATCCCATGTATCTTTACCCTGTCTTCCCCAGATTGCATCTTATCAAAATATAACATTCAGGATATTGACATTATATAATGCATCAATCCTATTCAAACTTCTCCAATTTTATTTGTACTATGTGTGTGTGCGTGCACTTAGTTCCATATAATTTCATCACATGTGTAGGTTCCTGTATCCACCACCACCCACCACAGGCAAAATGCAAAACTGTCCCATCACCACAAGGATCCCTGGCGTTGTCCTTGGACAACCACACCCACCTCCCTGCCGCCCCTTCCCCTGGTCCTCCTACCATCCCTGACCCCTGCCAACTACTAATCTTTCCTCCCTTCCCAAAATTTTAGCATTTCAAAAATATTATATAAATGGAACGATATGGTATGTAACTTTTTTGGACATTTTCACTCAGCAAAATTCCCTGGAGATTCACCAGGTTCTTGCTTTTATCAGTAGTACATTCATCTTTTTATTACAAAGTACTATGCCTTGGTGTGGATATACAACAGCTTGTTTAACCACTCATGCACTGAAGGACCTCTGGCCTGATTCCAGCTTTTAGCTATTGCAAAGCTGCTAGAAACATTCCTACGTAGGTTTCTGTATTAACGTAAGTGTTCATTTCTCCAGGATAAATTCCCAAGAGTCTAATTGCTGGGTTGTATGGTACTTGCATTCTAGAGTGACCAGGCCACTTTACATTCTTTATGTTCCCACCTGCAATGTTGGAGTGACTGAGGTTCTCCACAATCTTGCTGGCATTGGGTGTTCCCACTATTTCTCGTTTCAGCCATTCCGACAGGTGTGTGGCGATATCACATTGTTACATTGCATTTCCCTGACGGCTAATGACGCTGACCATCATTTCGGGTGCTTATATGCCATCTGCATATCCTCCTTGGTGAAATGTCTCTTTACGTCTTTTGCCCATTTCAAGGTGGCTTGTTTTTAATTCTTGGCTTCTGAGAGTTCTTTATATATTCTAGCTACTTTGTTGGATGTGTGGTTTGCAAATATATTCTAGTCTGTAGTTTGTCTTTTCATTTCTTATCAGGGTTTTCCAGAACATAAGCTTTACTTTCTTTAAATTCTGATAAAGTTCCATTTATCAAATTTTCCTTTTGTGAATCAAGTTTTTATTGTCAGCTCTAAGAGTTCTTTGTGTAGCCTTAAATCCTGAAGATTTTGTTTTTTCCTAAAAGTTTTATAGTTTTACATTTTTCATGTAAGTCCATGACCTATCTTGAATGAATTTTTATATAAGGTATGAGGTTTAAGTCGAAGTTCATTTTTTCGCTTATGGATGTCCAACTGTTCCAGCATCACTTGTTGAAAAGGCTATCTTTCTTCCATTGAATTGCTTTTGCACCTTTGTCAAAAATCACTTGAGCATATTTGTCTGGTTCTATTTCTGGGCTCTCTCTTCTGTTCCATTGATCCATGTGTCTATCCCTCTGCCAATACCACACTGTCTTGATTACTGTAGCTATAAAGCTAGCCTTAATATTGGGTAGAGCGATTCCTCCTACTTTATTCTTCTTTGTCAAAATCATTTTAGCTATTCTAGGGCCTGTGCCTTTCCATATAAATTTGAGAATAACCTTATCTATGTCTACAAAAAACCTTGCTGGGATTTTCACAGGAATTTATTTGAACCAGCATATCAATTTGGGGAAAATGAACATCTTTACTAGGTCTTCCAATCCATGAACAAAATATGTCTATGCATTTAAGTCTTCTTTGATTTCTTTCATCAGTGTTTTTCATACCATAAATATATTCAATTTTTGTTTGTCAATCAAAATAAATGCTATCTGCACTAGCATGGACCGCGAGAAGACTTTTATCTTAGGCTACACAGAACATACTGTGGTAGATCTCGGTCCTGCTCATCCCATATGCCTGCTTGGGCTCCTTTTCAGACCTCCGTCAGTGTTTTGTAACAGTCAGCATACACAGCCTATACGTGTCTGTTAAGTGCATATCTATTTCGTTTTCTTTGGAGTAATCATAAATGGTATTTTTTTTGAGACAGACTCTCACTCTGTCACCCTGGCTAGAGTGCAGTGGCATCATCATAGCTCACTGCAACCTCCAACTTCTGGGCTCAAGCTATCCTCCTGCCTCAGTCTCCCAAGTAGCTGGGACTACAGGTGTACACCACCACGCCCAGCTAATTTTTTCTATTTTAGTGGAGACAAGGTCTTGCTCTTGCTCAGGCTGGTCTCAAAATGAGTATGGGCAGAAAGGTATCTAGGTTTGGAGGTATGTATACGAGCAAAATGTTGATGGGTATACATATGCGAGGCTGGTAGGTACATGTCAGTAAAAAGACACCAGTCTGCATAATGATTCATGGCACGTGTCTGCATGTGGGTGCCACAGTATGGCAGACAGGTAAAAACTTCTGCATGTGCGTGTTCGTAAGTAAGAGCAGTGTGGACATGTCTGCTAGGAGTGTAGGAGCATGTGAGGGTGTCAGGGTGGACGTGTAAGTATGATAGGGAGCTCACACGGGCGTCCAGCTCGTGGTCATCAGTAAATGTTAATGTCTGTGGGGCGGAGGGGGTGCATGAAGACATAACACACCGTGTTTAAGAGCCTCTCTTTTGATTGAGGCCCTGGATAAATGAAACTGTGCAAATATTTCACAAGTCTGGTACTATCCTTAGACACAGGCAGAAAGACCCCTACTCTGGCTCTCCCGATGGTGTGGGCTTCTGTGGGGCTTAGAAGGCATGCCCATCCAGAGCTCATGCTTTTCCATTCTAGACCATGTCCCTGGGATCCCAAGAATTTCCTGCCCAAATGGCCCTGAGCCAACTTACGGGACCATCGGACCCTTTTCTCCAAGTCTATCCTTTCAAGGCGGCCTGAGCTGCCAGTGAGGACCCTGGAGAGGCCATTGGGCAGCATTTTGCAGTGAGGAGGGGGTTATGATCAGAGCTTGGACAAGAAGGCTGTCTGTCTGCCTGCATCCACGCATGGCCCTTCATGGAGTAGGATGAAGCCAAGGGTGGGAAGAGAAGGAAGCTCTCTCCACACGGCTACATCTTAGATCATTATGAGGGTTAATTTACCAAGGTAGGAGGACAGAACACGTGTTATTGTTTAACAGCAGGTTTGCTTGATTTATGATTCAGTTATTTAGACACAGATATGTGAGCCTCCACTTACACTCTCACCAAAGGCCCCACTCATATTAGAGGCAGGCCATGCACAGACGTACACACGTGTAGGCATCCCCGGGCTTCTCTGAGCTCTACTGGTCCTAGTGTCACAGAGACATAGACTGGGGACATAGGAATATCTGACCTGAATTGGGGGAGGGTATGGTTCCTTGAGTCAGCTCACACAAAAGCATATACCCTATAGACCCCGAAAATTGGCACCTTTACCAAATCAATCCCCACCGGTCATACACACACACACATATCATCTACTGAGCACAGAAATGTGTCAGGCCTGGGAGCTCCCTGAACTGGACAAGGTGCCTGCCTGAATACAAGGAAGAGTTAGCTTCAACAAACCGTACTTGGTCACTGGTAAACCCACAGCATCCTCACAGCCCCAAACTGACACCATTCAGATCTAATTACTCCGGGGTGACTACCAACGCAGGGATGAGAGGCACCTTATCGAAAACCACTTTAGCACTGCTCCAGCTCACAGCCACACTGCCCTCAATAATGACTTCACCCAATTAGCTTGCTAGCAGTCTGCCTTTTGTAAATCAGGGATGCCAGTGAAATGAATTCTGCACCCAGAAGGGAAGGGCCAGCAACTGGCAATTGCATGGAAATCATTAATTGGGTTGAGCCTTTCAGGTTAAGTGAATTATCATTATTTCCTCAGTTTGGTGCAGAGACAGGGTCAGATGGGCAGCCCACCATGATTTCTACTTCTTCCTGGCATTCGCTCATTCAGGGATGGAACACAGGCAGCGTGCGCCTGTCTGGGAGGCAGAGGGCTGAGGGTGCTGGGCCCCTCCCCTCCCGGCCCCCTCATCTGCATAGTCCCAGAAAGGAACATCCTGCAGAGAGCCCTAGGTGGAACACGTGCACATGTGCAAACTGCTTTCACTCCTAACATGAAGTCTAATCAGCTCGTTTAAGACCTCTGCTTGCACTGCGGCTCTGAGTAAATAAATGATGCTCTGTTGACATTTCACAAGAACGTTTAATTCTTACAAGTTTCACAGGGAGCGAGGCTCAGCAAATACTCCCTTTTGTGAACAAGATGTAGGGTGTTAAACAAATAATTAGCCTTCATTTCTGGAGAGTAAATGGAGAAAATAAAGACTATTTTGCCTTTATTCATCAAGGCAACAAGTTAACGACTCCTACAATTCAGACTGCGGGAGGAAGAGGAGTATGCGTGCAGTTTCTAAGGCGGTGGCTCCCAGACCTTAGGGCACATCAGGGTCACCTGGAGGGCTTATGAAACAGACTGTCGGGCCTCATTTGCTGAGTTCCCGCTTAGGTCCATCTGCATGGGGCTTGAGCAGCCGCATGTCCACCAAGCTCCTCGGCGGTGCGTACTCTGCTGCCCTGGGGGATACGCTGTGAGGCTCCTGCTTCAGGACATGGTTTTCTTATTTCCAATTGCCGATACAAACTCAAATTTATTTAAAAAACAATACATGACAGTTGTTGAGAATATGGATGCTGGGTTCAAATAATTCTAGGCTTAAAGCGTGATTCCTTCCTTTAACTAGCTGGGTGACCTTGGGCAAATTCATCTCTTCAGTCAGTTGTCTCTTCCGTAAATTAAAATCAATTCCTCACCGTGCTGTACAGAGGATCAAAATGAGCTACTATATGGAAAGCCAAGCTACTACATATTAAACTAATTAATAAGATTAACTAATTGTTAATTATTGTTAGTTCTTATTAGTACTAAGGAAGTGTTAATAAATTTTTTTCCATATTTTGCCTCTCCAAAGAGACAAACCCCATCTTCACTGACGGTCTAAAGTTGCACTCACACACATGAACATACCGCAGTCTTTGACGCTACTTGTTCTTTTAAGGCAAACATGCTCCTCACAACCTTGCTCACACTCTGAAATTATTTAGAAAACCCTCCACAGAAAAAGTAAATGTAAGTTGTTTAAAGTATTACACATTAAAAAACTAAAGATGAATCTCATTTGTGAATGTCAAAGCAAAAAGAAAATCAGCACATAGAATCAAGAAGCACAATAAAAGAATAATGCATTATGACTGAACGGAGTTTATACAAAGAATGCAAAGATTGTTCAACATCAGTAAATTCATGAAACTAGTGCACATTAATAGAACTAAGAATAAAATCACGCCCAGTGCAATGGTTTATGCCTGTAGTCCCCAGCACTTTGGGAGGCCAAAGTGGGAGGACTGCTTTAGGCCAGGAGTTCAAGGCCAGCCTGGGCAACACAGCAAGAACCCATCTCTATAAAAAAACTAAAAAAAAAAAAAAAATTAGCCAGGCATGGTGGTACTTATCTATAGTCCCAGCTACCTGGGAGGTTGAGGCAGGATGATCTCTTTGAGCCCAGGAGTTTGAGGCACCAGTGAGCTATGATCCTGCCACTGCACTCTAGCCTGGGCAACAAAGTGAGAGCCTGTCTCGGGGCGGGAGGGTGGGTGGCTGGGGTCACGAAGAAAATCATGTAACTAACTCAAAGACATTGAAGAAGTATTGAGCAAAATTCAACAACCATTCTTTATAACAACAAAAATCACTCAATAAAACAGAAACAGATATATACTTCTTTGACATGATAAAATACATTTATCCCAACCCAAAGCTAGGATCATACTTAATGAAGCAACACTCAAATACATGCGTGATAGTGAGATATACACTTGATCTTAGCCAAAAGCTGAAAAGTGATTGATACTGAGATATAATAAGATAGACGTATTCGGTTTTCATTCCTGGTTCCTGGCACAGAGCTCCTAAAACCCTTGGAATTTCCTAAGTGATACAGGTGAGAAGAACATCTTTTGATATTCATAAGACCCTTTCAACCACACCTCAGTTTATGCTAATGAAGTGACTCTTGGAGGATGAGAGCTGGTTGCCAGAGGAACAAACCATGTGATTAGAGGGTTGGAACTCTCAGCCCCGAATCCCAACTTCCAGGGGAGGAGATGGGATGCAGATTGACCTAATCACCAATGTCCAATAATTTGATCAATGATGCCTACATAACTGAGCCTCTATAAAAACCCTGAACAATAGGATTTGATGAGCTTCTGAGTTGGTGAATCCATCCACCTGCCAGGAAGGTGGTGCACCCCAAATCCACAGGGACAGAAGCTCCTGCACTCAGTACCATTCCAGACCCCTGCCCTATGTGTCTCTCATCTGACTCTTCATTTGTATCCTTTATAATATCCTTTATGATAAACCAGTAATGTAAGTGAACTATTTCCCTAAGTACTGTGAGTCATTATAGCAAATTATTGAACATGGAAGAGGAGTTTGTGGGAACCATTGACTGCATAGCTGGGTCGTCACAAGTACAGGTGGTAACCTGGGACTTATGACTGGTACCTAAAGTGGGGGCAGTCTTTTGGGATTGAGGCCTTTAACTTGTGGGATCTGATACTAACTCTAAGTAAATAGTGTCAGAATTGAACTGACACCCAGTTGATGCCCACAGAAAGTTGGATAATTTCTTGGTATGAAAAAAACCCAAACATTTGGTATCAGAAGTGTTGTGTGTATAAAGAAAAGGTTTTCCTCTTTAAGATGCCAACAAAAATCAGGATCAAAACAATGGAATTTGCTGTCATCACTGTTATTTCATATTGTATAAGGGGAACTACGGAAAGTCTAAAGAAGTAGAAAAAAACTAGGACTCTTTAAAAACACGTTGATTATATACTTAGTCTAAAAGAATAAGCTAAAAAACTATCATAAACCAAAAAAAATTGAGAAATCTAGCAAAACACAAAATTAACTTGTAAATATCCATAGCTTTCTTATATACAAATCTCCACAAATTAGTAGACCTATATGAAGAAAAAATTCCATTTCATATAATATAGTACACATGAAATAAAATACCAAGAAATTGACTAAATAAGCAAACATGGAAGATCTATAAGAATAAAACTTTAAAACCCTTCTGAAGGACACAAAAGAAAACCTGAACAAATCAGAAGACATATCATGTTCTTGGACAGAAAGATAAACTCAACTCTTAGTAAGGTAATTTATAAATGCAATGCTCTCTTAATGGAAACACTGATTTTAGTTTAGGAATCACACAAGTTTATCCTTAAGTACATTTAAATAAATATGTACAATCAAGAAAAGTAAATAACTCTGAAAAAAGAAAAGGAGGAAGAACAGGCGATCAGATAGTGTAACATTACCAAGAAATGATTAAAATAATGTGGTCCTGATACTGGAATATGACTATAAGACAAACAAATGGGTCCAAATACAAAGTCCAAAAATCAATCCAAATAAAAATAAGAATACTTCAGTGTATGGTGAAGGTGGTATCTCAAATCAGTGGACAAAAAAAAAAAGAATATTCAACTAGTGATATAAAGACAATTGGATAGCATCTAAAGGAAAAAGGTGGTTCTATATCTTCTACATCATATACCAAAGTAAATTCCAAATGTTAAAATAATGAAAGGAAAAAATGGACAAGTTCTTTATTAACCTTGAAGTGGAGACCTTTTAAGTCATGCCTGAAAATCCAGAAGCCATAAAAGTCAAGGTCATAAATATGAACACACACTAGATGCCAGCCCCTTGATCTTGGACTTCCCAGCCTCTAGAACCACGAGCCAATAAATTTCAGTTCATTATAAATTACCCAATCTGTAGTACTCTGTTATAATAGGACAAAACAGACTAAAACACTGACCATTATGGAGGGGACAATTTGACAATAGTCATCAAAATTATAAATGCATATATCTCCTGACCTAGTAACTCCTCTTCTGGGAATTTAGCATGTTGATAACTGGTACATGATGTGTTAAATGCCATATATACAAGACTATTCATTGCAGCACTGCTTATGATAGTAAAATACTGAAAACAACCCAAATGCCCATCAAAAGAGGATAGGTTGAATAAATTATAATACATTTGAACATTAAAATACCATATGGCTGTAGAAGAAGAGAAAAGTTAATGATGATCTCTACACACAAATATGGAAAGATCTCCAAGATATAATGTTACTTGCAAAAAGCAGGGTGGAAAACATTGTGTATAACATGCTATGTTTAATGTCTTAAAGAAGAGAATACGTACACACACACTAATATGTGTGTTAAAATACCTCTGGAAGGATACACAAGAAATTAATAACAGTGGTTATAGGATGAGAAAATTGGGCACAAGGAGACTTTTTACTGTATTCCTTCTATTTATTTTCATTTATGAACCAACTAAATGTATCCCTAACTTAAAATCTATATTCAATAAACAACAAAAAGGAATGGGATCATCTTCTGTGGAATGATGTTTTAGAAACTGTTAGACAAACATGTCCTGGGAGGTGCCTCGTCTCATTTACATCTGAGTCCCTGATGTCCCTTTGGCTCTCTGTTGAGCCCTGGGTTTCCTAACAGTTAGTACCTGGGGAAAAGCACATTGAGGTATTAAGATGCCACATAATTGGCAGCTATTTTTAAATCTCTTAAAATTACAATGAAACTCACCCAACTCTTAAAGGCAGGCTAGCATTTTATATTTTAAATTCAGTACTAGAGCCTTTCTATTTTCTGGTGTTTTCAGTCTCATTTTCCTAAGACCAAAGACATCATCAAGGTGGTGATTTTCCAAAACTGACATAAAAAAAGGTTAGCATCTAAATGTGGACTGCCACATTCATCTGTGGGTACCAACCAGAACAAACTGGTTTGAAGTCTCTGAGATAATGGAAGACTTACTCATGTAGAAAACTTTCTACCTCCCTGTGTTACCTGAAGACCCTAAACTAACCCACGTAAGAAATGGTCTGTCCAAATCTACCATTACATTTTTATAGGAATTCTGCAGGGAAAAAAATGCCATAATTTAATGCACTTATGGCACTGCTGATTCAATTTTCTGCTTGCATAAATATCTGCTAAATCCCTTATTATGAATGAACACGGCTGGCCTCAGGTATTAGACCTCCAGTTCTAATCACTGCAGCCACCAGAACTAATGATTCTGTAATGACTCGAAACTGATAAACTGGCAGGCCGGCCTCACCCACCACACCGTTCTGTGGGCTGGCATTAACAGCACCGGCAAGGAAAGTCAGAATCTATGGGCAACGAACAGGGATTAAAGGATTATCTAACGAGATAAAAGCAATGGGGATGAAACTATTTCTAATAAGGCGGCAACAGCACTCTTTCCTAACAGTGGCAGCAATCTCAGTAAATATTCTAGAGAAGGGTGTTGCAGCTTATGCTATTATTGATGAAAGATATAACTCTAATAAAAATTCAGTGAGTATAAAAAATGTCAGAGATGGTTTCATTTCATGTGTAATAAAGGAAGGCACATAAAAATAACATGTTGCCTATAAAGAGCCTATATTACGTTCGATACAGGTATTCAAAAGCACAAAGCCAGGGACTTAAAGAGTCTGCTAGTGGCACAGGGATCTGCAAAACACAAACCCCCAAAGTTCAACGTGTACAAAATTCAGATTTGAGCTGGGACTTGGAGAGACTGCTCTGGAAAACACACTGTCCTTCAAGTAACTGTGAGCCTGTAGCTTCCACTATGTGATTTTCAAAATGAAGGACTTTAGGAGGAAAAACACATAACAGAATTCGGGAAAAAAAAATGTTTGCAGTATCTGAAAAGAATGTGCATAAATTGGAGTAGAATCCTAGTTACTTCCCAAAAGCTATAACAGCAGAATAGAAAAATTAGTTTTTAACAGAAGAACTAAAAAGCAGAGTGAGCGGTCTTGAATTGAAAGTCAAGTCTGTGGGTCTTAATTTAAGGGTGTTCTACCAGAGAACAGAGTTGCACTTTATACTAGTCATCAAGATTTTGTTCCACCCTCAATGGATTGTGCTCGCACCGAAGGAAAGGAATTGGGACTACGGGACCTGCACTTATGACTGCAAATTCGTCCACTGGGCAAGGCTTTGTTCAACTGTTGGTACCTGGGCAGCCTGTCCCCACCAGCTGCTCTCTACTGCGCCAGCTTCTGTCACCTTGGCCTAGTGCCCTCCAACATGTGAAGTACAGATTAAAACCCCTCCTGGGTGGAAAGTCAGACTCTTTCTAACAAAGACCTTTGCTAAATTATTTTTTAAATACCAATTTTATTACTTACCAATGTCCAGGATAAAGTTTACCTCTACCTAGTAAGAGAAGACAGCTCATAGAAATAGGTAAAAATTTTAAAGGTTATGATTTTAAATTATGAGTAATGCAAAATAATCCTCTAAGGATTTAAATAAAAATGTAATAACTCTCTCCCCCCTCCACTCCTATCCCCTACAAAAGAAAGAAGGTATTAGTGAATATGACCACATGTCCCCATAGAAATAGAAAATAAATACTATTGGTATTACGCCCACCAGGTGAGAGCTAACATAATTAATAGTAAACATATCATGCTTCATTAGGATTCTCCTTGATGCCAGTATTTTAAAAAATCAATGATCTTTTCAACTTAATAGCCAATCTGAAAAGCAATTTTAGAAAAATAATTGGTTTTAGAAATGGAAAAAAACACATGGATGTAAGCGTGTCTTTCCATTATTTGCCGGAGCTTACAGGGCCCTTCCCAGGACTCATATAACATTTATAAGAAATAATTATACTTCAAATGATTATTACACCAATTGTTGGTGCTAATCAATAGTTAAGGACACAGGCAGAGGAGGGAATTAATTAAACATTCAATAATGTTCCTTAAAAATAAAAGCAAAACTGAGGGCAATACAAACATCAAGGACTTGTAGGAGTGAGAAAAACCCAGTTCTGGATGAAAGTGCCCAGGACTGTAGGGCACCCACTCTGCAAAGGCGCCCAGAGGTGATGGAACTGAATCAGAGACATCAACAACCTCACGGGATCTGTTCAGCTGGCCCGAGCATGAATCCTCTGAAGCATGAATTCTTTCACAGCTGCATTTGTTTTTTCCAAAAAACAAATCTTCTAAAGAGCTTTAACTGCCTTGAGATATTCTTTAAGAATGGGATCTATGATCAAATGAGTTTGGAACCACTATAGGTATGTTGCCTGTCTTTGTAGAACCACAATGTACGTTAATATACCAAAGGTTCTGAGAGGTCCAGCAGTAAAGAAGTGTAATCAATGTTTAAACTAATGTTTTCTCAACTTCTATGACCACCTATATATGTGTAAGCATTGTTAATACCTTGTTAATTACTAACAGGAAGAAGAGTATCTTTAGGAAAGGTTTCTCTCTGGTTTCCTTAGTGTTCCTCCATGTTCTATTTGAACAGTTAGTAAAGGCACTTCAACCCCTCTGCAAGCAGCCCATTCCATGATTAGACAGCTCTAATTATTGACAGGAAACAGGACAGTGGACACACTTCAGGTTTCAAAGTGAATCTGACCAATATTTGAATTCTCACTACCCACTTACTGTGTACCCTTAGGAACCTCTTTATTTACCTCTGAGCCTCAGTTCCATCATCTACAAAGTGGGGGTAATAGTAGCTATTTATAGTGATGCTATCAATCTTAGAGACATTATTTATAAAGTGACCAGCAAATTGCCTGGTGTCTATTATTGTCATTATGACATAACATTTCCTTTTATTGAGCTAAAGTTGACCTCCCTATAACATAAATCCATTGAGACTGGTTTTCCCTCCTTATGCCACTATCTTATGCCACTTTTATCCACAACATTGGCTTTTTCCCAAATAAAAGATCTTGGTTCTTTTAACCTTCCACCAAGGCTTCCAGGCCCTCCCTGCCACCTCCACATTTCACTTCTCTCATCTTCAACTTGGTTAACCACTATGCAAGGTTGGCCTCTAAATTTGGCAGCCCTGACCTGCTCCGGGGTAAGGACAGTGTAACTCAGGCAATCTTCACACTCGGAGTCTGCCATGAAGGACCTCTCCCACCCCCGACTCTGGACCTGATTCTGTTACACACATTGCCTAAAACTGTCCTAACCACCTTGCCCAACATTTGTCTGGGGCATATGAGGGAGTAGAAACAAGAGCCCAAGAACAAGTCACAGAGCAGGTTTCTGGCAGCTGCACTGAGCTACACTTCCACTGCACTGGACCTCAAGGTGGGTCCTCAGATCACCTGCCTCAGAAGCTCCACCCTGGGCCCACCAAATCCTCTGTGGGTGCAGCCCAGGAGCACCTTTCAGCGAGCACTCCAGAGCGCCCTAAGCACACGACTGTACCAAAAGCGGAAGACCACTGCCCTGCAGTTTGGAAGACATCTAAAGTTGGAGTTCACGCAACAAAGAACCTGCAAAACAGGCTGAAGAACAAAGAGGCATTAACCAGGCTAAAGGAAAACTGGTGGGAAGCGGGAACATGGCAGGCCGAGGCTGTGAACATGGCACTGGTACAGAGTGCAGGCAGGGGAGGGGAGAGTGCAGGGAAGCAGGGGAGGAAACTGAGTGCTTGGCCCAGATCCTGGCTTGTAAGCTCAGTTCTCCACTGAGAGCTGGAGGAGCCCATCGAGGTCTCTCGGTTCCTGCCTGGGGTGGTGGCAAACACATCGGGTTTAGACTCCCCCTAGGTTCAGGTGCCACCAGCCATGCAGAAATCATGGCTCTGCTATGGTGAATATTCACATCACCCTATGATTGTGGAATTAAGGCAAACTGCATATTACCTTTGCAATTTCTCTTCTGTTTATCTATAACCAACCAGAGTAAACAAACAGACATGCCACTTTTGGACCCCAGCTATACAACCAGGCATCACTATATATCTCTACAGAGCACTTACAAAAATTAATGTCTGTTTATGCCTTAGTCCATTTTATGTTGCTATAAAAGAATACCTGAGACTGGGTGATTTATAAAGGAAAGAGGTTTATTTGGCTCAGAGTCCAGCAGGCTGGAACGTTCAAGGACATGACCCTGGCGTCTGGTAAGGACTTTCACAATGCATCACAAAAGGGCAGAGAAAGTCAAAGCGGAAGCAGACACATGGAAAGAGAGGAAAACCAGAGGGACATCCTATCTCTATAACAAGCCACTCTCTTGGGGAACTAACCCATTCCAGCAGTCTCACAAGAACTCAGAAGAACAGCACCAAGCCATTTGCAAAGGATCTGCCCCCATGACCCAAATATCTCCCACCAGGCCCCACCTCCCAATACTGCCACACTGGGGATCAAATTTCAACATGAGTTTTTTTACTTCAAAAAATTAAGGAGGTACAATGTTTTAGGCTACATGGATCGCTTTTGTAATGCTTGAGTCCTGGCCGTAGGTATGCCCATCACCCAAATAGAGGACAAACAAACCATATCCAAACCATAGCAGTTCACTAGATATAAAAGGCTTTGTGTTAACTCTTCTTACCTATTTCCCTACATATAACTTGGAGGCTAAGGATTAGTTAACTAAGCAAAGTTTTAATATTAAAAATAAAATGTACTATTCTCTTGGTCTTGTTACTAAGTGAAGAGATATAAAGAAACATATAATTTTTGAGCTCTCTTCACTCTTAAAAACCTATAGTGCCCTAATCTTTATACCCTACTACTTAGCCCCTGACAATATAAAGCCCTAATGTATTCTCCATTTTATGTGTATTTGTCAAATTCATTCATTCAGTCAATATTCGCAGAGCACCTTTCTGGACTAGGGTCGCAGGTGTAAGTGGCATGGCACGCCATCCTGTTTTGGGTGTAGAAAAGCCTGTTTCCATACCCAGCTGTGAAGCAGAAGGCATAAGCAGCATCCCTGTGGCTTCCTCTCACTACTGATTCACAAATTTCCATCATGAAATAGATGATACTTTTAAAATTTTGAGATGACTAGAGAGGGTAGACAGTTTTGAAGTCAGCTCTGGCTTGAAGCTTGACCTTACCATTCACTTGCTCTGTGGCTCTGGGCCTCTCTGACCTCGGGTTTCTCATCTGAACACAGGGATAAGAATATCTCAGTCTTCCATGCTCATGATGCACATTCAAAGAGATGATCTGTCTGAAGGGCTTAGCACAGAAGCTAGAACATAGTCAATACTCAAAATCAGTAGACATCAACTGATGTATAAGCTATTAATCCTCCCTTAGGATTTGAGGAAATTTTGAGATTAACTATAGTTTTCCCAAACTATTGTTACTGCCCCATTAGAGCATCTTGGCCAGGCAGGCCCAGAGCACATATTTTATGCTCTTCAATAAAAGGTGACTGATCCTTTAAATAGATGTCAAAGATCACAATGAGATCTGGAGCCCAAACCCTTAGTGTCACTGTGTACTTAATTCTCTAAAAATTCTTTGAAGACAAAACATAATCTATTTTCTCACCAAACAAAAAACAACAGATAACTGAAAACATTACAGGAAGCAGAAGGGAGTCCATTTTCCCACCAGCAATGCTATTCTTTGTGGACATTTGTGGCTCAGACACATAACTTTTTTGAAATTTAACCTAAAGATAACATTAATTATAAAAAATGCACCTCTTCTTTGATGTAGTGGATTCATTCTAGGAACTTATCCTACAGAATTATTTATAGAAGCATGATAGATTTAATTACAGCATATTCAATGAACCATTTTTGGTGATAACTAAAAACTGGAAATAACAATCCAACAATGGAAACAAGGTTAAATAAATAACATTACTTCAGGAGTACATCACATAGAATACTCTATATTAAAAATTATGTATTGATGGGCAAATTGATATGGACAGCTATTATATATGAAAAAGCAATTATGTAGTTAAAAATGAATATACATACACCCATATTGATGTATTCACATAGTAAACTTTCAGAAGGATGCAAAAGAGGCTATTAATAGCAGTTATCTGTGGAAAGAAGAAATTAGAGACTAAAAAGAAACAGGAGAGTGCAAGAACTTTACTTTCCATTTTACACACTTTTGAAGTATTTGAATTTTTTTATATCACATGCATGTTTGTTTTACTTTAAAAAATGTTACAAGCTGTCAGTTCAAAAGCCAAAATGTCTCCCCAAATTATAATTAATACTGAGATAAAAAGAAAAAAGTTCACAGGAAATTAAAATTAGACCTTCCTTGAAAAACTTGACAAACTTCATGATTAAGGCAAGTAGTACTTTTAGTACACTTTTTTAAAGAAATAAACAAATTGACAATCAGCTACTTCTCTTTATTATATGCAGCATAGTATAGTGGAGATTAAAACCTGCTTGTGGAGATACACCTGGATTTGAACCTGGACTCCAGGTGACCCTACACCAGGGGTCAACAACTTATGCAGGGCTAAATCTTGTCTGCTACCTGTTTTGTATAACTCATGAGCTAAGAATATTTTTTTTTTTTTTTGAGACAGGGTCTTTCTCTGTCACCCTGGCTAGAGTGCAGTGGCATCATCATAGCTCACTATAACCTCAAACTCTTGGACTCAAGCGATCCTACTGCCTCAGCCTCCTATGTAGCTGGGACTACAGGTGCACACCACCACACCAGCTAATTTTTTCTATTTTTAGTAGAAAAGGAGTTCTTGTTCTTGCTCAGGTTGGTCTCCAACTCCTAAGCTCAAGCAATCCTCCCACCTCAGTCTCCCAGAGTGCTAGAATTACAGGTGTGAGCCACTGTGCCCAGCCCAATTTTGCATTTTTAAATGCTTGAAAAATTTAAACTATTTTATAACATTTTAAAATTATATGAAATTCAAATTTCAGTTTCCACAAATAAAGTTTTATTGGAACGTAGCCACACCCACTCATTTGCATACGGTCATGGCTGCTTTCACTCTGCGAGGCAGAACTGAGCTGTGGCAACAGAGACCCCAAAGCCTAAAATATTCATTATCTGACCTTTTACAGAAAAAGTTTGCTGACCCTTGCCCTGTACAACTGACTTAACTGAGCCTCAGTTTCCTTACCTATAAAATAGGTACAGCAATAGCCACGACTCCACAGGGCAGTTGGGAAGACTGAATGTAATTATGCATGAAGGGCTCAGCACTCACTGTTTTTTATATATTATTTCTCACATTTTAACACTGAAATCAGGATTTTTTTTAACAGTCAATGGCATGTCAGTTTGATTCATTTTGGTTTTGTTTGTTTGTTTGGTTGGTTGGTTGGTTTTAGTGGCACACCAAGTAAAGCTGTGTCTTGCAATTGATGGAGGGTGAGATCAGATGAAAGAAGGTTGAGCCTGTCACAGGTCGGTTACCCAGTACTCTGGGCTGTCATCATGACTGCCGTTACCTTGACTACACAAGTCTCCATACTCGAATCGTACTCAGGCTGTAGCGAGGAGTCGCCTGTAGTGACCCCTGCCCTCCTCGCTCGGAACCAGAGTCGCCAGTGCTTTGCAGGCCATTCACGGCAGCCAGGCAGCTCCACTGCACAGCCCTCCTGGCCGCTTCCTCAGCCACATCCTCCCCTTTGCCAGCTACCACGAGTGGCTTATCCCCATGTGCAGAGCCTTGGGAAGCTGAATCTTCCCAACAGGTCCTCAGGAGGCCACGTGGAATGGCCCTGACGTTCAAGAACAGGCTGTATTATGCTACAGAGAAAGGAGCAACAGAGCAGCCTTGAGGGCACGTCATTAAAGAGGGTAAGAATGGTATTTACCAGTCCACAAGGATCAGAGCAAACACAAGGCACAAACCTGAATACTTGGCTAACACTACCAACCACACTCACCTATATTAGCTTACCAATGCCTCCAATAATTCTGCAGGTTAGGTGTCACCATCCCTATTCTTCAGACCCAGAGAAGTTAAGTAACAGATCCCAGGTCCCGGCTAATGGCATGGCAACACCAGGAAACATCTCACCTTCTCTCCATCTTACCGAAGGTTCTCAAACTGAGTATGCACCAGCACCACTCAGGGCGCTTGGTGTGCTGGGCCCATCCCCAGAGTCCCTGATTCACCAGGTCTGAGGGGAGGCTGGGGAGTGTGCACTTCTAGCAGTTCTCAAGCCATGCCCAGGCTGCTGTCTGAGGCCACACTTCAAGACCACTGAAAAAGGAAAGCCCTCACCCCCTATCCTCTTTCCCACCTCCTACTACCCAAACCAAAGCATACCCAAACTGATCCACACAAGAAAACACTTTATTGTTTGTTAGCCTGGCCCTGCTCCCAGGGAGATCACAATCTAGCCAAGGAAACAAATAGTAAACCATTCTTTAAAATTATTAAATTACAACTGTGTGACAATGCAAAGCATCTACTATTAGGAGAGGGTGACTTAGCCCAGCCTAAGGTCAATCAGAGAAGGCTTCCTTGGGTAAGTGATGTGCAAATTGAGACCACAAGAATGAGGTGGACAGACCAAATGAAGGGGGTCAGAAATATACTAATTGGGGAGAAGAGAATGTGTAAAGACCCTTGTGGGGCAAGCAATGAGCTAATTATTACATTACAGTAAACTCTTAAAGGAATAGAGTTCCTTATAGCCATGAAATGAGAGAACTACGATTCACTTTCTTAATTATAATTCTCCTATAATTATACTATTTGGAAAGTTATACCATCATACTGTCTGGAAAGTTATACCCCCAGCATAATTTTCCATTTGGTACCTTTGGAGACTCAAATCATGTTGGAAAGCCTGATTCTAAGAAAAATGGAATACATACAGAGCAAAGAATAAAAATGTGGTGATAGAGTTGCGAACACACAACAGCCACTGAGAATATTCCATAGAAAAGTCCCTGCATAACGATTAATCAATGGCTGGTATTACCAGTCTTGACGGATCCCCTGTGATCCTTTGGCCTGAATGTCCCTGGAGACAGAAACAGTCCCTCCTGTTTCTCTTGAAGGGCAGACCAGCTCAGCTGACCAGATGTAAACACTAGTCACACACAAATACATAATAATCCCTCTTTATCTGCGAGTTGTAGGGTCTTGCCTTTGGTGTGTGAGATAGTATGATGTTCTAAATATTTAAGGAGTCATTATTTGATATGCTAACAAAACCACATTTAATACCCCAGCCATGCACTTCAGATTTCTCAAACAACAGGAGCTAAGTCAGAAGACAGGAATTTCTAAGAGCATGCCTTCTGGGACTCCAGCACGTCCATGGATGTGGCTCTACCCTTCCAAGGTGACACAGCACACTAGTAGGGACTGGGCTTGTCCTTGAGGGCAGAGACCAGTCTAATCTACCCCTCCAGGCCCTCGGCAGTTGCTCTGTGAAGATGACGGCTTCCCATGCCCTCCTCTACTCACTGCCCACTACTCAAGCATCTGAACGTACGGCAAAAGCACTTCCTTCTCTATAGAGGACACCAACCCCTCTCCATGAGTCTCACATTGAGAAATCACACGGCATTTGGAAGCCTGAGCCTGTACCTGCAGCTCCAGCAAGACACAGCATGGCACCAGGGTCACTTACTGCCCCGCCGTTCTTGCCAAAGGCAACAGAATCCAGTCAGAGCAACAGGTTAGTTCCAAATTCATGAAACTGAAGCTCTAAACTGACCGGATAGATTATTTTTCTTTACTAGGAACATCCAGTATTTCTGCCATTTTTCTTTCCAAGTCCTTTGTATGTGCGATGAATGAGGATTTGATTGTAAAAGACTAACCTCATTTACCTATTAGGTATTCTTGCAAAGGTGCATAGACACAACTTTCGTAAATTGAATCCACCTCAGATGTACCACTTGGGCAGGTTATCTCAGGAAATTCTGTGGGGAATCATTTTATAAAATAAATTATCACCTCCCAATGGACTTGCCTTATCAGAGAACTGCATAAACTCAAGGTCAGAAGCCATCTCAGCGGTATCCCCGTCCCCATCCAATGTTCAATTCCCTCTACAGCAAAGCAGCCACGTGACTGCTCACTCTTACGTGTGCACGTCCCAGGGATGGTGACTCAGTCTCCCCCATGCAGCCTACTCATCCTCACACAGCCTGTCCTGTGGAAATGCCATACATGGACTGAGCCAAAATCTACCCCTTTGCAAATCCCACCACTGGTTCCAGGACTACACTCAGGAGCGAGACAGAATCCTCAGCTCCCTCCCTACAAGCAACCTACAAATATCCAAGAGTGGCTATTGTGTCCAGAGGAGTTCCAAAGTCCATGCACTGTGCTGGCTTGCTCACAGCTCTGTTTTATCACCCTACTCCTGCTCCTAAAACTATACATAAAGCACTTGAAGACATTTCTGGATGAAGAAGTCTGTGCCTTGCCATGAGAGCAGAATGATGAGTGCTCACTCCTAATCTGACAGTATAATTTTATCACAAACTGGGAATTTCTCCTCCTGCCTAATCACTGATAGAAAGAATGACTCAGGACCGACCTCGCTAAAAGCAAAAATCATAATTATTAGCAGATGCCTGCCAACATTTATATGGCTTATATCCAAAAACTATATTTTCCCCAAGGGTGTATTTTTCTTTTACAAATAATTTATCTTAGCAGGGTCAGGGAGAAGAGATGTGGCTTGAAATTAAGCATTCTGTGAGTTTCTGTTGAGATTTTTATGACTGCTTTATAACACCTGTTTGAAAATATTCCCAAATGAAACTCCTGTGTCTATGTGCTGTGACCATGTGCCCAAATTCTTCTACCATGAGGAACCCTTTTCACTGCCAAAAAATCTGTAGACTGCACCTCCCCTCTACCCCTCCAAAGGTAACCATCACACCAAAAGCTGATGGTGGCTGAGAATTTTATAACAAGATTTAATAAGAATCTGATAATGTCTTCATATAAGAAGTAAATTTATTGAGCATCTGCACACATGTGAGAAACAGGGGTGTCCATCCACATGTCTGTGTGCAAGGGAAGCCTTTCCCACCCACATAAAGCCCGCATCACACGGTCAAGTTCCAAGTAACCCACTGTAACTGCCCTGGGTCTGGAGGCCCATGGGGACGAATGCTGATGTTCTTAATCACCCACTTGCCTGTGGGTCTGAAATGACTTCACTGTCGGCATGGAGGAAGGTGACAATGCAGTCAGGCATCAAAGTTCCGGTTTGGATTCTTAATGTCTAAGCAAGGAGACTGGCTCTGCCTGCCACTTGGCTGGAGAGAGAAGATCCATATGCTTCCATTAATTGGCAGCACAGATCATCTGAACTCCTCGTTCCTGCCAGGAAAAGCCCAGAACTCTCTGTTCCCAATGCTAATCAGTTACCAGAAACAAAACAATCAACGTATTCCCTGATGGAGACGCAGGCCAACCATTCTTCCTGATGTTGTCAATTCTATCCATGTATCAAGCCAGGCCTTTAGAAGACTGCGTACTCTGTATTGTTGAGTTCATTTACGGAACTGTACTCTGGCACTAAGCATCATTGTACACTGACGGATCTTGGACGAAGCAATCACAAAAACTTATTGTGGTATTCAGACACTGGCAGGAATGTCATCCACCCTGACCAACCCCCTTCTGAGAACTCATAAGGGGACAGCATCTCTGGTCTCAGTACCAGGACACCTATGTTTCTCCCAAATAGCTGCCTTGTTTTCACATCACCAGAACACAGCGCTCTGTGCTTCCTTGCTTGCTTTGATGGTTAGGAAGCTCTGGACCCAGGTCTCCTAGAAGTACATAGAAGTTACCTTTGCTATAGCTTTTTTAAATTTACTTATATTTTTTTCTTATACTCAAATATTGTCAACTGTTCATTTTATCACCTGATACTTATATATGCCCATAAGTTACGCTTTGGTGAATGAGGCAGAGAAAAGAAATAATACAATAAAATGAAGACATGGTAAGCTATCATGCATTTGGTTACAGATCTGAGGGCAATTGAGTGACATTTTAAGTAAGTTCCCGCAGGGAAACTGAGCATCCACAGACCTGCAGTGAGCACAGGAGGACAACTCGAGCACATTGATCGTCAGGTCCTGAAGTTAAGGAAGGAAAGACGGGCTGGAGCAGAGTTCAGGTCAGGGGCCCAAGGATGGCGCAAACCCTGGGCAAATTCAGGGCTAGAATGTCACAGTGGCTCCGACAGGCTCAGAGGGACTGTGTTGCCTTGGCAATGACTGCAACAGACATCTCCCACCCTCTCTCTCCCTTCCCACCATCAGTTTTGGAGCCAAAGGAGAACAGGAGCAGCGCAGGGCCATCGTCTGCAAAACGGCTGCTCCTGGCCAGGCTGCCGGTACCTGCAGCCCTGCGCACACCTTCCCGGAAGCAAAGAAACTCAGCACCTCCCATCATCGCTCGAGAAATCAAATGGGCTCCACTTTTGCTCTTTGGGATACGGTATGTTTCTAAGTCACGACGGCACTATATTCCGTATGACTTTTGTGAGTGTGAGACTGTGTGTATGTGTGTGTGTGTGTGTGTGCATGTATGAGGTCATGGGTGAGTGTTCCTCCTTTCGAGATTAAAACAATCCATCTCAAGGTGTTGTGGGAGGCCATGTGGAAACAGCAATAACAGCCCAGCCTCTGCCTGGGGCTCTCACACCTATCACAAGTGGCTTTAGGCCTTTTCTTGGTCTGTTCTGTGCTGCTACAATACAATGCCACAGACTGGGTAATTTGTAATGAACAGAAATGTAGCAGGAAGTCCAATATTGAGTGGTCACATCTGGTGACAGGCTTCTTGCTGCATCATAAGACAGCGTAAGGCATCACACGGTGAGAAAGAGCAAGAGATCAAACTCGCAGCCTTGAGCCCTTTCACAGCGTGTTGGTACATAAATGCCTCCCATTAGGCCCCACCTCCCAACACCGTGGCGTGGGGATAAGATTCCAACACACGTTTTTGAGGGGACACATTCAAACCACAGCAGGCCTCTGAGCACAGTCCTGACAAAGACAACTTCGATCAGGCAGTCTGCCCAGCTCTGCCGTGCTCTGCCCCCGCCCCTAGGGCTACCCAGCTGCTCCAGGTCAGAGGGGCCCCAAGGACCCATCAGCCTCCGGAGCACGTATGCCACAGGCAAGGCACAAGGTCTTGCAGAGACTCTCAGCTTCCCTCTAGGAGAGAAGCCACCGACACATTTACCCTCTCATTGTGTTTTTCAATAATTGATTTGCCAACACTGAAGAATTAGGAGGCTTCACACACAGAAAAACATCTTCACTCCCAGCTACTCTGGAGAAACCAGAAGTCCTGGCAATGCTGGGCCCCCAGCCCATCATGACCAGCATCAGCTAGCGCTGGGTCTTAGCTGCTCCCTGGAGGCAGAATGGGTTAGTGTCCCCAGCCCTCCCCATGCTACTGCACCAGGCCTGCCTCGCTATCTGCCACCCTGCTCCAGGGGTATGGCAAGGTGCCCATCAGAATGAGTCTTCAGAGACAAATGGGTAAAGAGTGAAGCAGCCTCTACAACAACGACTACATTTTCTTCCTCTCTCTTAACAAACATTTTTACAAGAAGCATCCTACCTGCAAGAAACTGCACGTTGTGCTCCCCTAAAATTCACATGTTGAAATCCTGCCCTCCAATGTGACGGTATTAGGAGGTGGGCCTTTGGGAGACAATGAGGTCACGAGGGTGAACCTTCATGAGTGGCCTTTCACCTTTATCAAAGGGACCCCAGAGAACTCGCTGGCTCTCTTTTCCTCCACATGAGGACACAAGGAGAGTACAGACATCTGCAACCCGGAAGAGGACCTGCAGCACCAGCACCCAACCACGCTGGCACCCTGATCTCAAACTTCTGCCTCCAGAACTGTAAGAAATTTCTGCAGTTTATAAACCACTCTGGTCTATGGTATTTTGTTAGAGCAGTCTGAATGGACTAAAACATCATGAGACTTCACTTTTGCAACGATCAGCTATCAAAGAGCATTTCTCCCAGGAGATGCTCTCCCCTCCCCTCCCCCTCCAAATATCCACCCATCTGCAGAAAGGCTCCCAGCTCACTTCCTCTAGGATCCTTTCCCCAACCTTCACCCAGGGAGAGCTGACCATCTCCTGACCTGAGCCCCCCAATCTGGGTGATTGTCTTTCATGTGTGTCTCTCAGCTCCTCAGACCACACGCCCCTCAGGAAGGCACTGACACGTTCCCCTTCACAGTCCTGCCTGTGACCAACATAGCACCTACTGCAGATCCGTGAGTACTTGATTCAATGATTAACTGAGCAATGAGCTCACACTCTGATGGGAAAAGCAGACACATCAGAAAAACACTAAGATCCTTCCAAATATGAGATTCCCATATTATCATGTTCACTATAAGACTGGATCAGGAGTTTTACAGATCCCTCATGCAATAGGTGTAACAAATGTCATAATTTCTATTTTACAGATAAGGAAACGGGGGCTCAGAGAAGTTCAGCACTTGTCTAGGTACACACAGCTGTTAGAGGGAAAAGCTGGGAACTGAATCCAATCTTTGCTACTGCCAAGCCCAGGGCCTTTCCAATATATCATGTAGCCTCTCATCACACATGGCTACGGGGGAAGAATGAACACTTAACAGGTCTCCAGCAATGAAGTGCTCTGTCATACAACTGAAGACCTTAACAAAACAAAGCTCTCCATCTCAGGCAGGAGAGGCATGGGGGACATGGCGACTCCAGCAGTCTTTATCCAAGCAGCCATCTCCCCATTGTGAAAATGCTCTAATCCACTCTACATTCTCAAATGAAGAAAATTTAAACAGCATTATTGACCAATTTTAAAATTCAGCTGACATTTTTTCCCTATTGAGAATCTTCCCAAACCAAGGCTGGTTCATTAGGACTCAACAAACACAACATAATTAATTCAGGGACTGTTGTTCTACCAGGTGGATTAGCAGGAAGATTTTTTTTCCTTTTTATAAAACTAAAACTACATTTTATGAGTTTTGGGAAAGGCAATAAACATGTCTTTACAATGGATTTGTTTGCCGTGCTGAAATAACCTCTTAAACGTGGTAATAGGAAAGTGCGTTGCCCCATAATTGCACGGTGCGTTTGACTACCCTTCCTGATTCTCTCTTACTCCCTCCAAAGGGTGAGGCACAGCCCAGAATGGCTTTTGCTCCTTGGTTCCATGGGTACGAGGTCCTGGGAGCTCTTTGAGAAGTCCAGCTGAAGCCAGAACACACACTCACGGAGCAACTCGGGCACTCAGTGAGCAAATGGACCTACACAGTCATCATACCTGACTGAGTGGAAAGAAATGGAGGCTTGCTGAGAACACACCACACTCTCACTCCTTGGCCCTTTGAAAACATCATCTCACTCAGTCTTCACAAATGCCCTACAAGACAAATTATCATTAGCCCCACTCTACAGATGAGAAAACAAAGGCCAGATCTTATTCAGACATATGCAGCAAGGTAACAGGAGAGCCAAGATTTGAACTTGAGCTCCTTCGACTCCTGCTCTTTCCTCCACAGCTTACAGCCCCCCAGTGTGCTGTGAGAAGAGACTCCTACTTTGGCCCAATTTTACTTTTTATTCTGAGCCTCCCTACCCATCCCTCATGGTTAAAAGGCCCATTTAATTCCATCAGTTTTAATGAACTTACAGTATATTCATACCTCATTAGCTAAACTGTAACCTTTGAAATATGAGCATCATACTTGAAATTTTTCATTTTTTTCCCTGTACAAGAAAACATACACAGAAAATTATGCTTCCTGAACTTAACTACCATCGATGGCAAGGATCTCAGAAGCCATCTAGTCCTCTTCCTTTATTTCAGAGACAGGCAAACGGAAGTCCAGAAAGGCCGTGTGGAGTCCACAGAGCTGCACATTTTAACAGTGGCAGAGCCTTGTGCTACCTCAGCCCTCCTCCTCCTGGGATACCACAGTCCCCAGGCCAAATGGCTTGTGCGGTTAGAAATGCTAAGACAACACAGCCCCAACAGCAAAACAAATGGAAGCAACATAAACATCCATCAATGGGGGAATAATCAGATCAACTGTGGCATATTAATACAATAGAATACCGCAATATAAAGAAATTAGCTAGATCTATTATACAATATCAAAACAGAAAACTTCAAAAACGGTGTTGAGTAGAATAAACAGGTTAGAGAAAGAAACATCAATTTCTATTGCAAAACATAATGTTTGTAAATATGCACATATAATATAAAACTATAAGAATATGAAATGAAAAACAATTTAATGATATAGTCACCTTTAGAGAAAAGAAAATGGGAAAGAGGACCAAGAAGGGGCACCTTTGGGATTTCAATCTTTTATGTCATGTTTTATTTCTTCAAAATAAGCAAACAGGCAAAGGCAGCCAAAGACGAAAGAGAAAACGTGATTTGACCTACAGTCACAGCAGGTGGACTGAGTTAAAGGAGGAGCACACCAATACTTGAATTGATAGTTTTCTGTTTCTTCCCTGGCAGAATTGACTTGGAACATTTAAAAATCAGTACTCCAAAAATTTAAAAAATAGTAACTTTTATTGTCATAATCAAGAAACAGAAGAAATAGTATCAGTGGGGAGAGAGGCTAATTTGGCCGGGGTGGGGTGTGAACGTCTGGGGTGGAGAGCAGATTAACGTGAGTAACATGAGTGGGCACCGCAGGGAAAACCGTATTTCTACCTATCTGGAAAAGCTGCAGGGGAGAGGGAGAAACCAACCAGACCAAACGTGAGAGAGCTGGGAGAAATTAAGATGCTTCCCACAAAGCAGACCAGCTGCCTCTGCAAATCAGCAGCTCCAGGATCAGATAAGGTGAACGGATCCTTTAAAAACTGAAAAATTTTCAAAGCCCTATAAAGGCAAATCAGAGGCTCTTTTTGGGGTAAGGTTAAACTCCACATCAAGAAGAAAAGCTATTGGGACTTAAGATTTCTTTCTATTAAGCCTATCATGTAAAATTTCAGATTCATCCAAAGGAAAAAAAAAAATCCCCTTCTATAGAACAATTTTAGAAATAAGCGATCTTGACTCCCTGGGCACCCTTTAAAACTTCAACAAAACACAAACGCTACGATAATCCACTGGGCTGTGGTTCCAGAAACACAGCTGGAACATGGGAAGAACTCCCTCCTTTTGAGTTTTAGAATTTTCGCCTCAAAACGGTTCAGGGTTTTGGTCAGGATTTGAGCTTGTCAGGATCTTGGTGTAATAGACTGGAAGTCAAAGGGCAAGGTTTTTCTTCTTTTCCTCCATTCAAGTGAACAGCGTGAGTGAACGGCGCCCCTGACTTTCTGAGCCTTATTTTTACCTGGAGATCAATTTCTACACGTTTGTATTCTGCTCTGAAGATCACCAGCATCGTCTGAGGTTTAGCTGCAGCCAGGCTGCTCTGGAAGAATGATTAGTAGCCCCTCCACAAGAAAAAGCATTATCCTGAAAAGCAATGACTATACACTTTATCTAAATCATTCATTTATTCCACTTTAAAGGAACACACTTGTCTCAAAAAAAAAAAAAAATGTCTGTGCTAAATCTCTTCAGCCATTTCTCCTAAAATGGCTTTTTTCATCAAGTGGAACTTCATACCCAAATAAATCAGTGGGCTCTTCCCTGAATAGACCATGGCTACAGAACCTAAATTAATTTGTGGTCCATCACTTTGAGACATCTTCATGTAATCAGAATTTTATCCTAAAGTGATGTAGCGGTTATATACACATATTACCTTCCCGAGCCCCCAACACAACAAAAAAACCTTTTATTTGGCAAAAGTATTGTGCGTAAGCTTAAATTTTCTTTTTCAAAAAAGGACTATAATCAGGAAGCTTTAAAACAACTTGTCAGAATTCACTTTGCTTCTTGTCCTTCCCCTATTCTGTGTCTCTCCAATGCAATACATTTGTTTTCACAACAGTATTGTGGTTCAATAAACTGTATCTTTCTGTCCCCTCTGGACCCTTTGGATAACCTTCCTCATCAAGCCACCTCCTGACAACACCTTTATTCTTGCATTGAAGGTAACTTGTTACCAGCAAAGGTTGGTTGTGCAGCATCATGGAGCCTGCTCCACACCCCAAAGGCACAGACTGCACAAGGCCAAGTTGTAGCAAAAAATAAAAGTCACCTCAACTAAAATTGAGCTATGTCACTTCTCTAAACACTCGACATCTTATGGATTCCCAATTACCCAGATCAACCCCCCTGGCCTCCCACCCCCACCAGCTCTTGCTCCTGCCTCTGTCACCCCAGTACTTACACACAATCCATACCTGGGCATGACCTTGGATGGATGTCTCTTAGGACTGATAACTGGGAACATCCCACAAGAGAGGTCTTCCTTAGTGCTGTCCCCATCATCCAGTACAATGGGTTTACACATCAAGCATTTGTTAACTGTTTACAAAATGAAGGAAGGGACGAACACATTAAGAACCTGTACCTCTTCAGTTCTAATTATGAGGATCTGGGGTACACCATGACAATGACCCACCTCGTGTAAGACAGGCCAGTGCCGATTCTTCCCTGAGAGCTTCAGAGCATCACAACTCTGAAGGCCACCAGACAGGGACAAAAGGAGAAAGAAATACTAATAAAACCTGAGTGGGAAGGGAAGGAAGCCATAAGGAGAGGCAGCGAAATAGGAAAAGGAGGGAATGAACAGGATGAATTACTTGCTAAAACACTTGTCAAGCACTTACTATATGCCAGGCATATTAACTCATTTCATCTCCCCAGTGCTACTACTGAAAGTACTTATTGTTGCCATTTCCAGAGGTGAAGTCTTAGAATCAGAGAAGTTAAGCTACTTGCCCAGAATCACACAGCTAGTAACAGGCAGAGGCAAGGTCTAAACGTGGAATCTGACTCCAAACCCCAAGAACCCAGACCACACTTACCAAGGTATAACCCACTGAATTAACTACCTCCTCTAAAAAAATAAATATATATGAAAACATGTGGTCAAAGGCAAATTTGGAAAATGGTAGGTTAAATGGGCTTCTTTACTGAAAGACTTCTCAGAGCTTTTACATTGCTAATGGGCATTGTTAATCTCCAAGAGGTGACTGGAGTACATGTGTGTTCCACATGTTTTTGACCAAGGACTGTTTTCTTGGGGAAGCATCTTGCTAAGACCAGACCCCACGCTGAGAAGCACTAACCTCATATGTGCTCCCAGGTTTTGGGGGGCCAGGTGAGGAAGATGGTGATAGGGCAAAGTGGCAGAAACAACCCAAAACTCTGGAATCACTCCAGAGCTGCACAGCCTCAGCCAGACTCCTGCAGAGAGGTCTAAGGGCCTCCATTTCTCCTGCCTGTGCGAGACAGGAAACCCGTCTGCATTGGCCCCTGGCTCTCTCAAACTGTGCAGCCTGCCCACCTGTCTCTGCAGGGCGTCTTTCTTTGTGGACTTCACAAGGGAAATTTCTCACTTGAGTTAATAATCATTGCCCGCAATTCTGAACTACTGTCCATCACTTCTGTGAGGAGATTTGGCATTAAAGCATTTCAAGAAAAAAAGGACATACTACTTTACCCGAATCTCAGAAAGAATTCTTAGAAAAGCCTGAAATTGGTGGCTACTATAGTCCACTGATGGAAGCATTAATGATTCGCCTAAAGATAACAAGTTAAAGACATTTTGAGTCTCATCACTGGAGAGCACCAGGTGAGAGGCTTTTGTTCTCAATGCCTTGGCGTCAATTACACGATGGTAAGCGCTCGCTCCATGAAGCCCTGTTGTTCACAGTAAATATCTAAGCAGACAGAGCAATTACAGCTAAGTAACTATTTCCTGAATACTTTCAGTCTCCTATTTGCCACACCAACACCTAAGACAATCAGAAGCTCCATGGGCATTTCAGAAGTCAACTGAAGAGATGAACTGATAAGTCTGTGACAGCCCGAACCCAAGGCTCCAAGGCAACGAAAGATGCCATGGAGAAGTTGCCCAAGAGTCCTATAGGAATGACATCATTTAGCAAGTGTCTCTTGGGTTCCTAATCATAGCTCTTGAGTCATCAAACTAAATCCTCTAAGATATTGCTCTCATCATGTCACTCTCCTACTCAAAGACTTTCTATGGCTCCCCATTGCCAAGCAAACAAAGTTCAAAATTGGTAGACTGGTAAGAAAAGTCCTTCTCAACCTACTTCAAACCCAACTTTCTGATTATACTATATCAGAATCGCCCATATTGGGCCTTCCTTCCCATCCTCTCCCTCTACCATCCCAAGCCCACTCCATATCTACCTCCATCGTGAAGCCCCTTCCATCCCTCTTCTAGCCCACATTTGTTATCTGAAACATGGAAAATGCTTTTCAACAAGTTCTGTTTCTACAAACTGAAAGTTTCCCCCCACCACAATCCACCTTAGCTGTGTTTGATTCTTTTTTCAGCTTAGGAGGGGAAATGACTTCTCTCTTTGGCTGACAACTTCCACTTGAGTTCAGTAATTCTCCTATTTTCTGGAAGATGAAATGCTCTACATCGCCCATGCCTGTGGTTTATATTTCACCAAGTGGTGTCAGCGCTGATATAGTAACCTCCCATTTTTATTGAGCGGCACACAATGTAATTGATGACATCTGCTGGGGCTGAGATTTTAAGTGAGGGCTATTCTCAGCTCTGCCTGCTCTCCCTGTGGCTCTGTATATAAATAGCCAACAGCAGCTACACCTGAGGTACAAAGTGGGGCCACTCGGCTAAGGTCCTCAATTATATTCCATAAAGCCATAGGTTTTCTGGGAGGATTTATCTGAACCAACCCAGTTTTCCACCCTGCAGAGACAGAAAAGAGGGAGCAGGGCGGGCCTCTGCTGGATATAGTTGCCATCATTCCCAGGACAGAAAAATCCTCCTTTCAACTTTTAACCTAAGCAAGTTTAAATATCACATTCTTTTTGGTGCTCAAAGTTTCTTTGTTATCCCCCACACCAAGGGAAGCTACATTTTATCCCCAAGTGGCAAATGACTGCCTACCTTCATGCATTCCCTTCTCCAATGTGCATTAGTAAAAGTAAAAATGTCTTCCCTTGGAAAAGTGTATTTGTTTGCAAGCCTTGGGGAAGAGTAAAGATGATAGTTATTTAGGCAACATTGTTCCTTATAGCACAAGAACCTATTTCTAGTTCTTGGCCAAAAAGAATCAGTCCACTGCAACTGTCGGTTGAGTTACCTTTGCAAGCAAAAGCCCGGTAGGGTTGTTTGCAGGGGGACTTGTTTATCAGCACAATTTGTTGCTTTGTATCTGAGTGTTCTTCATAAATAAAGTTTCAACGTTTTAAAACAAAGTTTTAAAAATGTGGCTCACTCTTGATAGAAAATTTCTAAACTAAATTATGAACGCCTTCATAAGCTTTCAGGTGAATCCTTGTAATGATTCAGTCATTGTTCGAATTGCAAAGGAGTAAGGCTCTGAGAGGCTGCTAAGATGTGTACATTCCAGGCAGAGCCTCCAGAGGCCCTCTACACACACACACACACACACACACACACACACACACACACACACATATAGAGTCACATGCTTCCCTGGACACAGCCATTAACAGATCCCTCTGCCATTAACAGATCACAGCCATTAACAGATCCCTCTGCAATTGTTGACTAATTACCCTCCCTACTCCCGCTCTGAGCTACTCTAGAGTGGGCACCACAGCTTTTTTGCTCTATCCCCAGCACCTGGCTTGGTGCTTGTGCATACAGTAGAAGCTCAATAAACATTTGAGAATAAATAAATGCATGCATGAATGAATAAAATGTTGCACTACTTTGAGACATGAATTAAATGCATACATGTAAATTTTAATACCAATTTTGCTTATAGAAAACCAGAGTCCAGAGGGAGTGACCCATTAAAGTGACCAAGCACAGGGCAGAAAGCGGCACACCTTCCACCCCATTACATGTCAACGTCTCCCTTGATTTCTTTGTATCAAGTTGACCATGATGATCACATCCAATACTTAGGCTACAAAACTGAAGCTGATTCTCAGAAGTGTGAGCCTTTGAGATGTGGTAGGTCAGCAGTGCACAACCTTTTTGGCACCAGGGACTGGTTTCCCGGAAGACAATTTTTCCACGGACCAGGGTGTGAGGGGGTGCGGCAGAGCTCTGCAGTCTGGTCCCTAACAGGCCACAGACTGGGGGTTGGGGACCACAATTGTAGGTACTGTTGTTCCACTGAGTTTTAGCATCAATTGCATCTACATACTTGAAATAACAATCTACCATTATTTTCAGCATCAGGGTCTACGCCAACAGCAGCCACACGTAGAACAAAGGGAAAAGGGACGTGATTCACAGTAGATCCTCATTGTGTCTTAATAATTCACAGGAGGACACTGCTAGCGATTTACAACAGCTATCGTGAGTGAGACAGGTTCTGTGCTTGCTGGAGAGGGAAAAGCCCTCTGAGCACCAGGCTTGAGCCCAAGTGGTCAGTGAGCCGACTCTGAAACAAGATTCTATTTAGAAACCATGAAGCAGTTATTTAAGAAATGAAATATTAGTGGCCTTGAAAGTCTCCCAGGATTAACCTGTTTTTAGAAAGTTCCATTTGTGTAGCTCCTGTAAATTGGGGAGTGTCTCCAGGCACAGTCTGTTCCAAGAATGACACCATGGGATTTGGCTCCACAATTCACCAGGTTAATCTAATAACTATTTTACTGTTTTTCTTAACAAAACCACTCAGTGATAATATTGGTCAATTCAGTTTTTAAAAATTGTTTAAATCTGTTCTAGACATAACCTCAGACAAGTAACTAATTCGATAAAATAATTTCTTTCACCCCATTCAATTCAGTCCCCAAAGTCAATAAAATCAGACAGCTAGCTGGCCTTTGTGGGAACATTAACTCAGCATGCAAGAAAGGAAAAATGAGACAGCATTTCCCATGGACTATACAGCAAGAAATATCACATCCATTACCTTGGTCAAAGGGCTTGTTGGGATTCCAGTTTCTGAAATAATCATCCTATGTAAGGAAAAAACAGAAAACAAAGGTCAGATTTCAGGAAGCTTCTCACATAACTGCATAAAAACCTGCCTTCCTTCCCACCTCCCAAAACACAAAGGAAAACACTAACAGCTTAGAAATGTTTCCCAAAACAGGCATCAACATGCACTCAAAAATATCAATTTGCTTTTCAAATTCCTGTCTTTCAAACTGTATGTATTAAACACCAGGAATAATAAAAACATTTCAGCCCAATATGGAAACAGCATTGCTCTTCTTGGTTTGACATACAAACCCAGACACCTTCTAAGTGCAAGGTGTATTTGCTATCAATTATACTGTAGGTGATGCCTTGCTGCTCTCACTTATGATTAAGTCTCTGTGTTTGTAACAGCTGATAATTCAACTGTCAACATTTCTTTTACATGGAGACATGTATCTTGTGGTGCACAGTTCCAGTTTTTCAACACTCACAAAACCTAAAAACAGAGGGCCATTCAAATGTTGGAATTAACCATGGGCATACGTTTAACTTAATAGCATTTTCTCCAGCTGTGGAAAGATGAAAAAACAAAGACTGGCCAATCTGGTCTCTTCGTAACCTTGTCTTTCTTGCATGCAGGTTGCGTCAGTGTATGCTCTGAGGCTAGACACTTCACTACTTCGATATCGCAAGGGTCTCAGTCACTCAATTCTTCATAGTTCTATTAACCTCTTCCTCACTCCTAATAAGCCTTTTTTTCCCCCCAAACAACCAATTTTTACTCTCTTTATTCTCCCCCAGCACTCCTGGACCCGCTTTTTCTCTGGATCACCCACTCTGTCAGCAAAACCAAACAGTCTGTAAGTTGCAGAGGTGTCACCCATGTACATCATACCCACACCAGCTTTATTTAGGGCATTTGCCCCTTTTTAGTTAATACCCAATTTATTCTCTGTGTTTTTGGCAGGTACTCTGCATGCTGCAGACAGTTTCAGAAAGCTGTCCAAAATGAGGCCTCAATTTCTCTTCTGGAAAAGTTAATTTACATCAAAGTGCACAATTAGTTTAAATTATTGTCCACGCTGTCTCCTGATGCAGTTTATCTCTGACACAATCTCCTGTGAATTTTATCAGCCTCTGTGTCGTTCAATTACCTGGCTTTATTAGATCCTTGTTGAGTTCAACTAAGCCCTTCAATAGATTTTAGGAAACTGGATTTAGAGTAAAATCAGAACATATTGTTTCTTGGCCAGTGATTCCATTTTCCAAAGCATGAATAAACATGAACAGGTTCCTCTGGATCCTGAAGACTCGGCATTAAATTGTTAACTCCAAGGAATTGGCCCACTTTGCTCTGGCTTTAATATTATGGGATAATTGGCCTTCTCACCCACCTGGTTAAGAAGCCTTTGAGATCTATGCCATGCAGTATCACTGAGTTTAAAACAATCTCTCTGCAATATCTCTTTCCATTCATTGTTTTAAATACAATTCTAATCTTTTGGAATCGTGCTGTCTGAAACTCAGCAGCCAGTATTACATGATTGTAATGTCTTGGTTGTATGGCCAATAATTCTTAGCCTTAGACAACCATGTTACCAACAGATTCTGATATTCTCAAGAGTAGAAGAGATAACCCAAGATGAACTCATTCTCACCAATGGAGAAAGAAAGTAACAAACTGTTCATCCTTCCAACTGTGGTTCATCAATGCCTTCTCCACATACAGAGAACGGCATCACGTCTAATGGCAGTGTGGAATCTTGTGAAATATTTTCTACGTGACCATGCTGCTCTAATACATGGAAGACCTTGGAAGCTTGGGATACATGTACAAAAGGGAAGGGCTGGAGTCAAAGACAAGTTCCTTTACTTTAATTTCACATGTCACATTCTCTTTGATGTCAAGGAAAGGTTTGAGCAAGTCCCAAGAACTGAATATTCCCTAATGATTTCAACATACTTTATAACTTGGATGGAATTTGAAGCATTCTTCTGGACCTTGTCACTTTTTCAAGTTAACTATAATTGCCATTTTTACATATTTCTTGGGGAAAATCATAGTTTTAAATATAAGGCCTCCAAAAGTAGATTATCTGCATTAGAATATTTAAAACCCATTGCAAATGTAATAATACTGCCTAATTGCTGACAGAATGTGAAAGTACACCTTGAGTGAAAACTCATTATGCAAAATGAGTCCTTCAAACAACCCTTGTCCAGCAAGGCCATGCAGGGAAAGAATATTATTCTCTGCATCGGACTGCTTTTGCCCTGCCTTAGCAAAGTGGCCTGCCAAAGCAAAAACCAATGAGCCAGCGCTGATAAAACCTTGGGCATCACTTCTTCGGCTCTAGCTGAGAAAGAAAACTTCATATCAAGGTACTATCATGAACACATGTGAAGTACTCCAGGCACCAGAGCCCACTTGGGAGTGGTCACTGCACACAGGGGAGAGGGTTTCTCAGCAGCCATGGCTAGGCTGAGGCCAGAGTATAACATGCTGCTGCACATGTGATCACTCTTCTGCGCTGTCCTAGCTAGGTCCCAGGTGAGTCCTCCCCACGTGGTGAGTCCAAGCAGGCTGCAGCTGCGTCAGTTGTCACTCTGTGCCTGGGGGAATCTCTGATGAGGCAGTGTCCAAACCCAGGTGGGAAAAAGCCAAAGGTAAAAGAATGCCTCTTCTACAGCTTCGCCTCTTGAAAATGTGTTTATCCCTGAGTCCCACTTAACAATTGTGATGCTCAAAGGACATAAGGACAACTGTCTGTGGTCCTGAACCAATACTCTACCAATACCAGGGCTGGTCACTTCTCTAGGGCCTTGCTTTCTACCAAAATAAAAACATATAATATATATCTTACATTGTCTTAAAACAGGCCCATGAATTACTGTGATGTCAATAGTTCTATCACTTCTTCCCACCCTGGGAAGTAGTGTGCCCACCCCCATACCACCCCAATGCTGTGTGGACCCCAGAGTCCAGTCCAGATACTGACAAGGTACACAAAGCATAGGACCTCAAGAGCCCTAACCTCTGACCTTCCTCCTGGCCCAATAAAGTTGTGGTCTGTTAAGATTCAAACTGTGGTAAAAGACACACTGGATAAGGTCAAAATTGTTAGGCAAGGTGTATCTGTCTGAGTTGGCCTCTTGAGTGCTAATTTTATCATCTAATGATGAAGCTTTCAAAAATACTTGCAAGAACTCCAGTAGTTAATTTCCAAAATATAAACCTAAATAGAAAGCTGCATATCTAAATATAGTCATTTATTAAGTTCAATAGCTCCCATTAATGCATTATACAGGTTGAGGAATCAAGGCTGGCAGTGTTACTACACATGTATGTTTTATGGGCTACACTGCAGAGTAAAATTATGTCAGGCCTCTACTGGACAGGGCAGGGAATAGTCTTGCTCTAAATTCTAACCAGCCCACATGAGGAAAGGTGGATTCCATTACACTGTAGCAGTTCATAAATGAAAATTATCCAACTCTTTTTTAGAGAACGTTAAAATCTGGAAGAACCTACAAATTTCAACAGAGGCTCAAACTTGAGCATACTGACTTATGTTTAAAATCATCAAGTATCCCAGGGCAGCAGGAAATATGAAAAGTTAGCATAAAGATCATAGTAAAAAAGTGACAAATCATTACAGGTCTAGGATGAGGAAGAAGAGGGTGGTGCCAGTCACAGAGGAGGAATCGGAAACTAGTAGTGACTATGGCTCCACTTATTTTTTTATCCTCTGCAGCTAATCAACACAGACAGAACCATATTTCTCCATTGATCTCATTAATTAAATATCCCACTAACATAGTACTGGATCCTGTGAAATTATCGGCACCCTGTGGCTGGTACAAAGGAATTTAACTCTGAGTTGTCAACTACTTTAGGGATAGTCTGTTCTGATAAGCATTCATGGAAAAGGAAGTCTGTTTTTGATATGTACACATATATCACATATTAAATATAACAAACATTGGTAAATATGTTTAACATATATTAGTAATATACATGATATTTTATATACATGCCAAGAACATTCCAATGTTCTATAATGCATCTTCCAATGACATCTTTAAATCTTCCTAACATAAAATGAAGCCAAAATATTCCTGCTGTAATTTGGGTGATTGAATGTCTTCATCACAGTTGATCGTAACCAGCTGGAAAGGCTATGGTTCCAGCCCATTTTGAATAAGGAGCTGAATTTTCTTTCACAGGCCCAAAATAGCTGATGCAATCTAGCTTAAATATTCCCCAGGGATTTCCCTTATGCGAGGTGCCTTTTTCAGCTCCGAGGAATGTTAAAAGCCAACCCTGAGGAAAAGAGGGGTGGCAGGGCCAAATGGAAACCACCATGGAAACTGCTTTGGCGTCCAATTACAAAGATGATGATGTCCTTTATTATAGGCCGTAGCTTCAGATGCTATAGGATCAAAGACATTTAGTTCACATGAAACAGATCACTTCTCCCTCATACATACTTTAGCTAAGCTGTTTGAAACTTGCAGTTTCATCTGAAGATTACCTGAGATAATACAAATTACCAGCCTGGAAAATAAATGGGAGGCTCATTTGTCTTGACCGGGAGTGAGCAACAGAGACATGAACAGAAAGGGGCAAGGCGAGAGGAGGGCAGGCAGTGACCGTGGGGTGTCTGTGGGCCCCCTGCAGAGAAACGGAAAAGGGAGAAGCACTTCTCTGCAAGGTCAAGCGGACTAAAGCCAGGTTTGTAGACCCCAGATGGAGGCAGACCCCACATTGCCAAACCCAAAACCTTCAGGAAGAGGTCAATAAAAGGACCACAGCCAAACAGGTCTCAAGGGGAGTCAGTGCAAACTAGTTCAGCTCATTTTCACACTACTGGACCGGGGAGATTAGGAAAAAGTGCTGGTTGCTGACTGGGAGAAGTGTCCCTAAAATGATAATAGAAGTCACCAGCAAAGTGAGATTTCTAATGTTAGGTGAGCACATCAGCTATATAAAGGGACATCTCCCTGTAATTTTAATTTGTGTGCAATGAAAATCATTGCCAATCAAGCTATTGTAAGGTACAAAATACTCCATTTATTGATAAAGGAGCTGGCTTTGCATACAACTACCTCATCTCAGAGCTGTTTCCATTCACATCTCTGGGCAAACAATGTGCTGTCTCTTGTCAACCAGGCCTATCCCTCCCCAGCCCTGGTGAGTAGCCCCAGTGAGAATTCTTCTGAATGTGGAAGCCCAGCTTGGGCAGTGACTTGAAACCTCCCCAGCCTTCTACCCACAGATAGAACTTATGAGAACTCTGTACACCAGGGACTGGGAGCTGTGTGCATTAACGCATTTACATGTGCACGTATCACCCACACAAACCTGGGCCTAGCTACTTCTGAACAGGGATGGGTCTTACTCACCTGAATATTCCCCCTAAGGTATCACTCAACGGCACACAATACATCATTGCTAAATGACATCAAATGTAAGTAAGCCATTCCAGCTTTATTGACATCTCTGCATCCCTGCGAAATTCCCATAACTGCTACTGGTGTATGTAAGTACAGGTGGGTGTATGGTTATACACACGCTCTAAATCATTTTCACCCTGAATAGAGCGAATCTTTGATAAATTGGTCTGACATTTGGTTTAAAGTCCTTCAGGTCTTAGACAAAATGATTCAGAAAATAACAATGTCAGTTGCTCTGCTCTTTCAATAAATAACCCACCAGTAAAACACAGATAATAACTGACAATCATACTTGTACTGTAACTAATGAGAAAAGATAAAGCAGCAAATGGACTGTTTCTATGTATTTGATAAATTGCATCCCTTGGATATACCAATGAAAAATAAATGTGAGCAGTACTGGTTCACTGAACTAAAACAAATATTTACCACTGAGATTTAAGATTTGGAGTGAAATTTACATCTTATTTGGCAACTATTTTAATGCTATGTCTACACACAGTTGAAAAGTCAAAAACCTACCTCAACTTCCTGAGTACGAAAGCATTATAAATGAGAAAAAATAAAAGAATCACATCAAACAATAGGAAGGAATGTACACATTTTTGATTAATTGCATCAAAATTTCAAATTACCGTAACATTAGAAAGGTTAGCCCGCTGTTTTCTCTTAAGTCACCTACCATCATTCCTTTGAAAAGGTCCCATCATTCACTAAGTTCACAGGAAAGGACATGAGGTTATGGGTTAGAAAAACGGACGTGGTGAGAATCTGAGTGTGCTCTAGTGATCTCTGTCATTACTGCAGAACAGCTAGCAAAACCATGAGTAAATCCAAACGCTCAGCCATGATTACCATCTACGAGAATTTCGAATGAATATAGCCTGTGACATCAGTCCAAAGGGCAAAATTCAATAAAAATCCCAAGATGACATCAGAGACCAAGAGTAATAGACCTTTTACATTTCTACAAAGAAATTCTTTTGCCTTGTAGTTCCAAAATAGCTTGAAGGGACCTCAAACCTGAGAAAGACATGGATTTATGTTCTTAAGAAATACGTAAAATAAATAGTATTGTCATGGCCCTCCCAGCTGATTAAAAAATTATATCCAACACAAAGAGTCCCCTTCTTGGGGACTTTTCTGTCTCTGTCAGTATATCCAAACCGGGGTGGAGGGAAGCATCACACTAATTTGTTCTTTTCCCAAGGAGAAAAACTGAGTCTGACGTTTCTTCCCAAAAATATGCTCTGCATTTAGGTTGTTCTCCTGGGGATATGAACGGGTATATGATGTTCTATTTGTACTCTGGCCAAGACAAGGGGTATCTCCCCTGACTCAAAGCCCCCCATACCCTTGACCTTATCACCAAAATTATCAAATTATCTGAGCTGACCAAGAGCAGCCTTCTCAGTATCTAGGAAGGAGAGAAGAGATCAGCACCATGAAGTCCAAGGCAGGGCAGATACTATAAGCAGGGTAGGCTCTGAAGCAGATATGGGGTCAAATTCTGGCTCTAGGACTCACCGGCTCTGTGGCCTTGTATAATCCACTCAGCTTCTCTGAGCCAGTTTCCTTACCCATAAAGCAAGATCACTTTCACCTATCTTGAAGGATGGTCACAATGATTCAAGATAATGACCCAAAGTGCCTGGCATATTATCTGGCACAGAGAATTAATAAATAAAATACACACTTTCATGTCCATTTCCAAAGGTTTATGGTAGTAGGATGTCCCAGGAACATGGTGTGAAATATGAAGCTTTGTGCAAATGTTTAAAATGCCAATAATGTGATTCTTGCACATTTGAGTCTTGCCAATTAGACCCAAGTGAAGAGAGACCAATCGCAACTGGAAAAAATAATTATGAAGTATTTTAAATGCATGTAATTTTATTAGTCTCACATATGAAGAACAGCTTAGAAAAAAAATTCAATGAAACTTGAAAACTTGAGTTGCAGGCATGTTTTGTTTAAAGGCCAGACTCCCACTATCTAAGATTCAGTGACTCTCATCTATTAAATAGACCTCATCTATGAAAAAAAGATAATACCTGTACCATCAGGCTATTTTGTACACTGAATGTGGTGTTTTAAACCATTGTAAGGTATAACGTATCATATAAAAGTAAACAAATTAATTAAAGCTTCAATTACAGATTAACTATATCCTGATAAGGGGACTCAACCTGCTCTGAACAGGCAAAATTTCTGTGTAATTATCAATTTACATGTAGAAAACAGATGGAGGAACCCCGAAAGGGCACGTCTCCTTGGCAAACCAAACAAAACCATTGCCATCTTACAGCTTGTAGCATGTAAACCTTGATTTCAGAGAAAGTACAAATTATACTGGCCTGAGGCCCAGCCCGTCCATGTATCACAAATTCCAAATTAATTAGGTCCCACCATCTTTCTGAGAATGCCCCCACCCCCGTCCCATAGCTGGCAGGCCTCCGTGAACATCCAGATGTCAGCTTTTACAGAATAAACGCCAGCTATTAATGACCACCTCACCCCTTCCTCCCCACCCATCCTCTCTGGGAGGTGCCAGCCACAGGGATTGGCAAAAACAGTGGTTCTCCTCTTCAGCTGAACACTGGGGGCGTGATGGAGTTTTTCAGACACTGATCCCTGGCCCAGACCAGCAGGTGGTGATTCAGTGCCTGGGGTGTGGCCTCCACATGGGGATTTTTTTTTAAAAAAGCTCTCCAGGTACAATTGCAAATATGTGGAAACAACCCAAATGCCCATCAATACATGAGTGGATTAACAAAATGTGGTATATGTATAGCATGGAATACTTACTACTCAACTACAAAAAACAATGGTGATCTAGCACCTCTTATATTATCCTGGATAGAGACTGAGCCCATCCTTCGAAATGAAGTATCACAAGCATGGAAAAACGTGCACCACATGTACTTGCCATCAGACTGGTACTAACTGATCAGCACTAAGGTGCTCACATGGTAGTAATACTCACTGGGTGCCAGTCAGGTGGGGGGGTGAGGGGTAGAGGGGGTGGGGTGGGCGAACCCACAGCTAATGGAGACAGGGTGCACTGTATGGGGGGAAGGAGACACTTGTGGCCCTGGCTTGAGCGAGGCAAATGCATTTCATGTAACCAAAATGTTTGTACCCCCATAATATCCTGAATTAAAGAAAGAAAGAAAATCAAAATTCAAGAAAGCATTAAAAAAAAAAAAAGCTCTCCAGGTGACTCATGTGCCGGCTCCATTGGGCTGAAGGAATCCCAGTGACTGGGGCAACCAAGGGAAGGTCAGACCTGCAAACCAGGTGTAGAACCAAGGCTTTCTCCCCCAGCTCTGGAGCTTTCCAGAGTTGTCTCCAACTCCCATTCACAGGGCCTTCCCCGGAGGCATCTCCAGCCAGGTACACCGTACCTCCATCCACCTGGCTGCCCACGCAAGAACCCCAGCTGACGGCTGGACTCCTCCCTCCTCCTCCCCTACGCTACTCAGGCAACCACCAAGTCCCCTCCACTTGCACTCCGAGGTCTCTCTCACTTCTCCCCACTTCTCTGCATCAATATAGCCTCTACCTCATTTCAGGCCTCCACAGTTTCTCCTCAAGCCAAAGCCACATGCCCTAAACAGCCTCCCTGCCTCCCTCCGGCCCTGCCATGCAGGCTCATGCCAGTCTGCTCTTGAGGCTGCTGTTTCGGGGCCTGGCAGCCACAACTCTACCCAAGGAGCTGTCTCGGTGAGGTTGTGCCTGGCATTGGGGTGGACAAGGAGTTCAGGGTGTCTTGCCTGCTCCCCTCTCGCCAGGCACGTGACAGATGGACTTGCTGCCTAATCTCACAAAGACTGTAACACAGTCTCTTCTCCCCAGCACTGTCCCAAAAATGCCTCATAGACTCAGGGGACAGAGAGATGACCAGACGCACTTTAGCCAGGCTCCACTCTTGAGAACTTGCTTGCCTGGCCCCTTGTACTTATGTCACGTGGACAAGACAGATGGCCCAAAGAACCTGCAAGAAAACTGTCCTCACTCCAAGAGCAATACACGAGTCCCCCAGTAGTAGTCCAGCCCCCACTACTGGGGGAGGGTGGTCCACATACTAGTCTGCTCCATGAACATCCAGCTGTCCTGTTTCCCCCACAGAGATTTCTATGATCTGGTCCTGCTCATTCAGGGCCTGGGGCATCTACACAGGCAGAGCGAAGTTAAGGCTGGAAAGGACGCCGGGGCCAGATGCCTGTTGACATGACCCAGACTTTATCTTAGGCATTGGGGAGCCCCCAGAAGGCTTAGAGGGTGACCCCATCAAACTCCTATTTTCTGGAGCATGCTCAGCACCCTACGTGGGGGGCAGATTAAAGGGAGCCCACCTGAAACCAAGGATGCCAGTGAAGAAACTCATTTTAGCTGTGTACCACCATCACTTACAACATTTTGGCTGTGTGCCTGCCCTTGTCCTAAGCCAGAAAACAGGAATAAGAACCAGCCCTTACCCTCATGAATCCCACAGTCTAGCTAGAAGAAAGGGAACCAGAAATGTAAGCAGATGAAGCATAATATTTAATATTACCTGGCAAATGTGGTCATGAAAAAAAGAAATTAGCCACGGAACACAGACGAGAAAGCCTCCGTCTATTCCAGGGAGCCAAGGAAGACTACTGAGGAAGCAGCCCTGAAGCTGGACTTGAAGGATAAGGAGTCGTCCGCGGGAGGAACCCGCAGTGGGGTGGGAGAGGACATCGCAGGCAGGGGAGGTGGCAGGTGCAAGAGCATGCGGTCTTTGCCCCAACAGCTCTCAGCTCCAGCAGAAGGGGAGGAAGCCTGAGCCCAGGTGCAAGAACAGAGAAGGGACCCCAGGAGACACTGGCGGCTCTGCTTGGGGTCTGCACCTCTCGGCCTCCCCTTTGCTCTGGGACTAGGACGCTGCAGCTGCTGTGGCTGTTGGGGATAGTGCACGTCACATTTACCATCCGTCCACTTCAGCTGGAAGGCCGAGCCATGACAGGTGCCTAAAGGAACCACACTGACCCATGGCATGCCACCCCAGGGACAAGAAGCAAGCCCACACCCTGGCCCTTCCAACCCCATCAGCGAGAGTTCCCATGCCACCTGTTAAGGACATGTGAGACATTATGAAACACAGAACCTTCTAGTCTGCCTGCCTGCCCCTCCCTCATGAAGAGACACAGTGTCAGCTTTCTACACCTTTCCTTTATTAAACAATTAAACATCTTTCCCTCTGGAGGGGAGTTCTCTGAGAACAAAGGCCACGCCAGGTGACCAAGCTCTGGGAATCAGGCCCCCTGGGGTCCTCCCTCCCAACCCTCAGCCAGTGACAACAATTCGAGGCCTCCTGCTCTCACTCCCCACTCTGGTCTACAGGGGACTGGGGTAGGGAGAGATGACAACCAGGGTTCCCTTGTTCCAATCTTTTAAAATCAAAACTCTCCAGGGTAAAATTGTCAGATGAGATCATTCTTATGATAACAAATGCTCATCAATAGGGACATATTTATTTCTTGTGGAGGAGCACTCAGCCAGCAGGAGTCATGTAATACTTTTTATGCTTTTTTTTTCATTTATTATTTGAGAAATAACAAGAATGTCAATAACAATGCAAGTCCTTTCCAGTCCTGAAATTCTATGATTCTAAATATGTCAAATAATAACTCAAATATGCCCAAAAGCTCTGTGTAAATAAAGTAGGAGCAATTTTCACAGACTGGCAAGAACTAGAACATAATAGGAGAATCCAAGGTGGACCAAAGCAATAGCTGCTTGTGTTTTGTTTTTATTTTTGCTTCCAAATTTTAAGGACCTCACATGAACACAAGCAGTAATTATGTCCTAGATCTTTAAAATCTTTTTCCTGTGAAATAACTTTATGAATGTTAAAGAAAGATTCCAGTGGATTTTTCACATGATGCCCAGAGCTGCGGAAACAGAATCTCTTGAACAAATTTCCAAGACCAAATCCTTTAGCAAAAATTACTTTCTCCTGCAAGTTGAAGACGGATGGAAGAAGGTCACATAGGAAGACATGGGAAGAAAACAGAAA
>CM052447.1:28967271-28989626 GCA_028533085.1 Varecia variegata | reverse complement strand
CTGGGAAGGAGAAGCTTCCCAATTTTTCATCAGTACTGAACTATTCATAGCAGAAGGCTTGAAATGCGGTTTGATTAGCTGGATCCAAATTTCAAAGAGCAAGGACGCATCCTCACCGGCAGAGCAGAGCAGTGGAGTGGAGTACTAAGCTTTGGAGTCTGACGGAACACAGTTTCTATCTTGGCTTCAAAAAGATTATTGACTAGGTGACCTCAGGAAAACATGAAAACCTCATTTCTTCAATCTATAAAACGAGGTTATTAATCAGGCCAGCTTCAGAGCGTTTACCAAGTCTAAATGACTCAATCTACGTAATGTGCTGAGCAAAAGGACTGACGAATGCTCATTATAAGTAGTAGTACTGTTTAATAGATTATAATTTTTGTGCATTTTATCTCTTGATTCCTCTTCTTTTCAAGGCCTGCCCATCATATTACCATTTTAGGGGTAAAAGGTTAAAGGGACTACTTGACTGGCCTATAGCATTTCTTTAACACATGGCATACTGTGGTTCACAGTCTAAAAACTGGTTCAAGTGTCAGTGACCTAGAATCTTTTAAAAAGAAAAAGAAGAAAACCTACCATGTAAACCATAGGCAAAGATGAGAGAAGATGGTCCTATTTTATCACAAAGAAGCAACAATTTGGGGGAAAGACCACAAGTTTCCCAGCAGGAGATGTGTTGGTTGAAGCCAGAACAAAGCCCCATAAAGATGTACACCCTGCTCCACAAGAGGAGGAAAAACACATTTTCCCAGATATTTCTTTAAAATATGTAAGGAAAAGGGTATGCAAAGAAGAAAATTCACAAAACATCTCACTTACCAAAAAACACCATGGAGTGAAATGTCAAACCACGTAGTGAGAAAAGATATTTGCATCATTTAAAATCAACAAATGGCTCACATCTAGAATATGTAAAGAAATCATACAAATCAATAACAACAGACAGATAACCCAATAAAAGTAAGAGGCAGGAAATCTGAATAGGTACTTCACAAAACAGGATACCAGAGGCCAAAATAGACCAGACCAGCCAAAAACTAAATTATGACCACACAAGTGTCAGAAAAGATGTAGAGCAACTGGGACTCTCATTCACTCCTGGCAGGAAGGTAGCACTAAAGTGGTACGGCCATTTCAGAAACTTGTTTGATAAAACGAACTGAAGATGAGCACATGCACCCCGTGGCCCAGCAACTCTGCTGCTAGGATTATAACCAACATACAGAAGTATAGGTAGATGTATACAAGAATATTCATAAGCAGAAATACTCAAAATAACCCTCACTTGAAACAACTGAAATATCCGCCAATAGTAAAATGAATACACTGTGGTATGTTCTCAGAATGGAATTCTAGACAGCAAAAAAAAAAAAAAAAAAGAAAAACTAAATAAACTGCTGCTACACATCACAGCATAGATGATATCACATATATAACACTGAGTGAAAAAAAGCTAGATATAGAATACAGACTGTGTGATTCCCCTGATAACAAAGCTCAAAAAAAGGGCAAAACTGATGTACAATGAAAAGTTAGAACAGGAGTAACCTTGGGAAAGAAGTCAGGATGGGAGTAAGACTGGGGAAGGATGAACGAGGTTTTTGGGGTGCTGGTAATATTCTATTTTTTTACTCTCTGTGCTGGTTACATGGGTGCGCCCATTTTGTGGTAAGTCAATTGTATCCATGCACTTTGTAGATATGCACATTATACATCAATTAAAGTTTAAGAAATAAGTGAAACAGAGAAATAGTCTATTCTGTTGTCTTTACATGATCCAGCTGGGTCACTGCTTAGTTGGAAATAAAGACATAACTCTGAGCCAGAAAAAGGCATTTCTAGGGAAATCTTCACATGGAACAATGGGCAAGCTTCCTGATATTAGGGGAACTGCTGGACAGACACACTCCACAATCAGGGAGGGTCGGGGCCCTTGTCTAGTCTCAACCCTGACAAGTCTGGGAAGGCAGAAAGGCTGAAGGGAAACCTAGTACTGGCACAAGTAACAATCAGCCTATCCATCACATACTAAACGCCAGTATCATTCTAAGTGCTTAAAATGTATTAACTTATATAATCCTTGTAAGTCCCTATTTGGGTGGAAAAGTTCACACCTATGTGATTGCTTTATAAACCCAGGACAGAGCTAGACCAAGAAAGTAAGGAGGAGCAAGGAGAGGTGTGGAGTGAGCTATGAGGACCCCCAAACAAACAACAGCTGAAGGGAGCCCTGAACATGTCCTTCCTGGAGTGGTGAAGAGGACACCTGATTGTCTGTCCCTTCTTCCAAGGGAACCCTTTACCTATGGTTCAGGCATGGCTGACCATACCCCAAAGCCACTCTGGGCGCGCGTGACTCAGGTCTAGCCAACACGAGCTCACTCACCTTGCCAGTGATTCATCCAGGAATGGCTACATGATCCTCACAGCTCAGTCCTCCCTGGGCTTGTATACGGGTGCCAGAGAGAAAGGGACCCTATTAGGAAGAGGCTAGCTTAGAACTGCCAGAGAGTATCTTCCCAGTAACACGAGAAAAGCATCTCCAAGAACAGTCATTGTGGCAAAGGAGCTGCAGCCGAGAGGTGAGGAAGGAGTGAGTGCAAGCCCTGGATGCAGCCATGCCTGAAGTCCCATGCTAGACTTTCAAATTACGTGGGACAGTAACTTGGCCTTGTACTTAACGCTCATCTGAATCAGGTTTCATTCACTGCAACCGTAAGGGGTCTAACACGGTGGAGGTCTCTAAGTAAGGCATGAGATAGGGGCGTTTTCCAAACCAAGTGACTACAGACTGGATAGAGTGAAGCTAAGCAGTCTTAAGTTACCCCCAAGGAGAGTATCAAACGGGAACTATCATATGTTAAACCCCCCAAACCCTTGCTCAACTTCCAGCAAAGGAAGGAGCTGGGTTTCAGGAGAAATCCCTATGCTGTCCCCACTTACTGAGGGAGTAGTAAAAAAAAATTAAGGCAAGCAGTGAGCCACACCAAAATGCTGGGGCAGCCACCACGGGTGAAGATGTAATCTGAAACGAGTGAGTCCCTCATCACCTTCCAGAGAAAACAGCTGTCAGAACAGAGGCCTTCCCACGGCAGAACTAGGGCATAGCCAGCTCGTCTCCTGCAAATGAATCTCTACACCGTAATGCATTGACTCATCTTTAACAAGATTTTCCTGTGATTTTAATTCCATCCAGGATTCAGCCAGTGAGAAAGAACAAAATGGTATTTTACTACCTGTAGATACGTACCCTAACTTTTAAATTCATATCTTCAGATAGGAAGGGAGTTGGCAATAAGAGGAAATTAAATCCATAAATCCACTGATTTATCACCGGACAAACACACAACTGGCACCATGACAGTAAACTCTTTGCAGACCGCATTTCCCCCAGAGTCATTGCTGCAAACACAGTGGAAAATCCTGATTTGGAATGAGAAATAATTCCATTTTAATCTTGTTTATCTTCTTGGTCTAGTAATCCCCTGTGGCCAGTGCCCATCTGGCACATTCTTTTAAGAAAACTGTGGCCACTGTTGTTTAATTCAATTCTGTGGTTGGTTTGTTGAATTTTTTTCTTCAATGTATACTACAGGCCGTTGGGTATTAGGCTTATTTCTTTAAATAAATCCAATAAACCAACACAGAGCACCATTTATTTCAGAAATATTTTGAAAGTACAAATAACATGTTGGCAGCTTTTATTAGAGCACATGAAATGCTATCTCCAGGGGAGTTCACAGAGCCCAACAAATTAGTTTAATCTCAAGTGGACCACGATGAAGGGAAGTGATCCGCCAAAGCAATATGCAATTATTAATAATATTCTGCAATTCTGTGGCTCGCATCATCTGAGTATTTTAGGATGTGCTACATGCCTTAATTAATTCTGAAAACCCCCTAGGAGCCCCACATCTCAAACTTTAGCCTGTATCAAATTCACAGAGGAAATGGTTCAACAGGCAGATCCCAGGGCCTTACCCTCTGAAATTCTGATTCAGGACATGTGTCAAAAGGCTCTGAAATTCCACCCCACTCCCTCCCCAAAGTGACTATGAGCCTAAAGGTCCAGAGACAACATTATGAAATGCCACCATACAGGAAGGTATTATCTGTATCACTGTCCTCCACACCTGGATGAGAGCTCAGAGTAAGTAGAAGTTTCCCACTTGCTCTAGAGCAGCAGCACCCAACAGAACTTTAGGTGGTGATGGAAATGTTCTACAGTCTGCACTGCCCAACACAGCAGCCACAAGTGGCTATTGAACACTTGCAATATAACTAGTATGCCTGAGGAACTGAATGTCTAATTTTAATTAATTTCAATTAATTTAAATGGCCACATGTATCTTTTGGCTTCTTTATTGAACCATGTGACCCTAGATAAGAAAAAAGAATTGCAAATTAACTGGATTATACCATATTCCTTTCCATCATGGGAAAATCTATAGCAATTTCTTATATCAGTAGAGGCAAAATGACTTGATTTGAGTATCTACTGTGCTTTATAATTCTGTCAAAAACTCTATCTAAGTTTTACAGATGAGGAAACTGAGGCTGAAAGAGGCTAAGTGATCTGCCCAAGGTGGCAGGGCTGGATATGACAGAGGCAAGAGTTGAGCACAAGTCCTATGATTCCAATAGCCATGCTGTTTCTACTACAACGCGCTGCCCCTGTGTGGATAAGCCCAATTTAAAACACAAAGAACAAGGTCATGGAAGTTGTCACCTCCCTTATCCTAAACTCCTGACATTTTTCGTGATTTTCCACATGTCACCTGGCATTCCTATGCAGAGTTCTACAAATAAATGAAGACAGCCTCACACAGAGCAAGAAAAAGGTTGCAGGGGTAGGATTTTGGCCCTACTGCCTCTGCTAATCTCCGTCTCTCCCCTCTGGTCAACTCCTGCCTCAGGATCTTTGCACTTGCTGTTTTCATACCTGAAATGCTCTTGCTCCAGATACCCACATAGCTTCCTCCCTCTTTCTTGAAATCTCTGCTCAATTCCCCTTCATAAATGAATCCTTCCTTTACTAACTGTTTAGAAAGAAAAAGAAAGAAAATCTCCTCTTTCAATCTCCACAAGCCACTGCTTCTGGCACTGCCTTTCTCCCTTTGTTTTTCCTCTGTAGAATTTATCACTCTTTTATTGCCTGTCTTCCTCTGCTCCCACTGGGACATAAGACACAGGAGGGCAGGAATCCTGTCTTGGTCACTGATGTCTCCCAGCACGTGGCCCACACGAGGCACTCAGTAAATACTCTGAATAAATACACAGATATGCAACAAACATTCACCTGCATGGTTTCAATACGGTTGTTATATTTTGTTCTCCATGGCTTTTCTATACTTCTCCAACATTCTACGAGAAGCATCTATGTCCCTTGCAATCATAAATTACATGTTCTTCACGTCCTACTCAGTTGTCACTGGTTGCCCTAAATGTCACTGTCTCCATGAACGCTTACATTACATTTGCCCTCCTCACCGCCCTTCCTCCACGGAGCCCCACTACCAGCGTTGCAGAGCTAGCATCCCCTGGAGACAGAGATGAACATGTCTACATTTCATCAAACCTGCTGGATCCAAGAATCTCACCACAAGGCCAGCCAATGAACCATTCTTGGCATATTTCATTTAAAAAATATGACTCCATCATTTCTGACAATTTTACAACTAGATCAGAGGCTAAGAATCAAAGGACCCAGTACTTGGTGAAGTAGCTACATGATTTTTCCCCCCACTAAAGTCCAACTATAGGCACCGTTTATGATGCTAGCATGAGAAGTTAGGGGTACACTCACTTCACTGACCAAGCATGCTTAGACAATGTTTTATTGGAAAAACTACACATTATTGGGTGTGGTCTCTGATTTATATAAATCAAGTATCAGTGGAGTTACATCATACATAAAACAATAAATGCACTTCATTTTACAAAGAGCTTTCCCTCACATGTTATTATCTTACTGAATCTTCTGAACAACTCAGTAAGGAGAGTTGTATTATTATTTAAGAAGTTGCTATGGTCTGGATGTTTGTGTTCCCCAAAAAAATAAATGTTGAAATTAATCTCCAATGTGAGGGAACGTGGAGGTAGGGACTTCAGGTGATTACAGAGTCCTCATGAATGGGATTAATGTCTTTATAAAAGAGGCTCCTTCTGCCACGTGAGGACACAGTGAGAAAACAGCTGTCTCAGAGGAAGCAGGCCCTCACCAGACGATGAATCTGCCAGTGCCTGGGTTTTGGGCTCCCCAGCTTCCAGAACTGTGATAAATAAATTTCTGTTGTTTACAGGCTACCTGGTTAATGGCATTATTGTTATAGCAGCCTGAACAGACTAAGACAAAAGTTGAGACTAAAGCAGAGAAAGGCAACATGCAGGCCTTTCTCAAAGATCACAAGTTACGCGGTGGAGCCGGCATGCAAACTCAAAACCTATGCTGAGTTAAAGGACACGATTTCTAGTTTTGAGACTTAGGAGCAAACAGCGAGGGAGGGTGTCCAAGTAAGAGAGAAGCCAGGATGGTCAACAACAAAGTGGGGCATGGCTGACTGAACATGAACTAAAGGAGCATCCAGGCTGTGAAATTGTGCTCCTGGCTCTGCCTAGAACATTCCTGTTTGACAAGCGCTGCCCAGTGAATCGGCGGATGGGAAGGCTTTCCCACTGGCCTGACACTAATGCAAGCCTGGTAAGTAAACTGCACTCATCTGTGACAAGCAGAGATAAATCGCAATTTAGGGCTCTCCTCTGGAAGGGCTGGTGGAGGTGTCCTGACCAGTATAATTCATCATCCCAGGGAGACAGGTTAAAAGGTGCCTCCAACACCACACGGAATCTTGACACAGGCTCACACAGGTGGGGAACTGAAGACTTGGGATTTGAAGCAGCACATCCTCAGGATCTTCCCCTGGAGCCTGAGCAGGTATCTAGAGATATCGTGGCTGTCCCTGACCCATTGGTCATTACTGTTACTCAAAGCAATTTACCCACTGAGAGGCATCCATGACAATCCTACCATGCACACCTTGGGTAGCCACAGGGGAGCTATTTGGGCCAGGACTGCAGGTAGAAACGTGCTCTGCCGACACCAGCGGTGAGCTCCTTCAGAAGCACGCGTAGCCACACACAAGCCTTCCTTCCACCTCCACCATCAGTTCTCCTTGGTCTAATCTGTAACATTCAGTACTTACTAAAGCATGCTGCCTCATCTCCTTTGTCTTGGGTATGAACCCTGGTTGGGATCCTCAGGACCTATTAGCAAACATGCTCATTAAGCATTACGTCATTATTGTTTTAAGTGTGTCCTCGTTTTCGGCAAGGACTACACAGGGCACAGGAAGAAGAACAATGACACAGTTTATTAAACTAACGTTAGCAAGATGACTATCATTTACACAGTTTCCTGTACACAGGTAGAGACAATCTAGAGAATAAAGGAAACCAGGCTGATGTCAGCTCTGTACTTTCACTCCAGATTCACAAATTTTCCCTAAACAGTACTGCTTCAGAGTCACAGTTGAGTAATTTAAATACTGGGAGGACGGCAAGGGCTGTTAAGTGTGGTGACTGACATCCACAAGCCCACTAGGTGGCCCATAATGCTGAGGGTCATGATGTTTCTAAAACAATGTGCTTCCAACCGTTATAAAATGAAATTGGCTCTTGAAGAGGCATCTTATAAACAGTCTGAACTTACTACCAGATAATAATGCAGGACCTATAAACAGACTTCAGAAATTCAGGCTGGTCTACTCTATAGAAATGAGATTTTTTAGAATCAGAATGTAAAGGCAAGGAGAAAAATCAAGTTAGGTTTTAAATAGTTTTGAACAGATAAATTATGGAAGGCTATCCATATTGTAGACAATTTCTTTTCAAAAGGAATTAACCTTGAGGTTCCTTTAAATCAGTTTTAGATGCCATTAAAAGTCTAATTCAACATATGTTTTATGCCAAGGGGGAAAAAAACACATACACATATACACAAGATAAAAATAATTTCATGGGTTGGATACACCCTCTAAAGTGTCCATGAACTCTCACATCCATTAGGAGTTCCTGACTCAAGGTTAAGGAACTGAAAATCGTGCAACTGACATCCCAGCCTTGGGGGCTTATGAGGCTGGGATTGCCCCTGTCACCTTCACGACAGTATTTTTCAGAGTCTTGAACAGGTATAGGCCTGGCACGAGGTAGGTGCTCAATAACACTGGTGGTTAAAAATATCACCAGGGAATCATGAAACAGAAAAGAAAAGTCAAACAAGGATGTCAAAGAAGACAAAAGTTAAAACATTAAAAGCCTTTACTCACTGAAAGCCGAAAACAAAGCATTACTGAAAAAAAAAAACTGAAATATTTTATGTCCATGAGAAACTAGATTTTATGTCCATGAGAATCAATCTTCCAGCTCTGTATTCCAGGAATCAAACACACAAAACTGCAACAAGGATTTCAGCGCTCATCGACGCCTGTTCAAAATAAATGTTCTCTCCCAGCAGGAGCATCCCCGGTAACGCAGCACATATAATCACAAAAGCCCATGCTCTGTTCCTTTATTTCTTGGTGAGAGTTACACAGAATTAATCAGAATCCCTGTGCTCGAGGGGCAACACGTCACGAACGGTGAGCAGAGTACACCTGTGTGGGAAGTTGTGTGCTTTGTGCATCCAATTATCAAAAATGAAAAACCAAATTTCCTCAGCCATGTTAGAGGCAAGAGGGAATTGTCTTCTTAATCTTTCTGTGGAGAATATCATACAATTGATGTCATATAAAGACACAACCAAACAGCATGCAGCAAAAAACACACAGGAGAAATTTTAGTATAGAGGTGTGTTGGGCAGTTAATCCACAGCATAAATCTGTTATTGTCTGGACTGGATCATGTTCGTAATACAAGGAAGCTTTTGAAAAATGTGTAGTTTTGTGATTATTTTCTCAGCCTAAACAACAAATAATGTTACTCCTAAGTGTGTGTATATAATTCTGTGGGGTTTTCACAGAGAAAGTTGCCACACTGCATCAGGCTTCCGGCCCCACAAAACCTGATCCATCCATGCTTGAGCCACTGCGGGTCTCTGAGTTCACCGCTCTCTCTGGAAAACCAAACGGTCCTGGACACAGAGTCCTCGGGCCACCGCCCCCCACCCCCTGTATCAACACAGTCCCAGCCTTATCTAATTGAGTACTTGGTGGTTGTTTAACCTCTTTGAGCCTCAATTTCCTTGGCTGTAAAATGGAGTAGTTTATATGGCAGTTTAAATATCTAGTCCCAAATAAATATTTGTTCGGTTTCTAAGTACTGCGCTAGGAGCCAGGGATGTAATCACTAGCAAAAACGGGGATGAAGACATGGTCCTTGTTCTCACAGGGCACAAAGGTGGAGATAAGCAGCCTTCGCTGATGTAAGAGCCCCTCCACATAACCACTGTCCCCAAAATCTTTTCCTAACAACCAAAAACACACACACAGGCCACAGTTTTAATATGCATCTATTCTTCTCTCAGAACTACTTATGCTGTCAGCCAGGGGGGAAATAAAAACACAGCTCACTGTATGGCAAAAGCTCTCAGCTGGGGAGTCCTGTCTCGCTATCCTGAGCTGATTCCATTTTGCAAGGGCGTGTTTATCATGACGTGGCTTCTCCTCCTACCATTTAGTTTGTGTTCTGGTCAACAATTCTTACTCACTGTGGGTAATACCCATATGGTTTGCAAAAGCTGTGTAGCAAAGGAAGAATCTGGCACATGATGCTAAAATGCAAGTCCCCCAGGTGAAAACCTCCAGGACACAGAGAGCAAAGACTTTCAGACCTTGAGGGATTGGCAACTACTTGGTGACTTAGAGAGGACATCATAAAACCACTGCAGCCTGAATGGAACCCCCACAACTGTCAGAAACGGGGAGTGGAATAAGCACAGACAGAAGCCTGGCACGGCCTGGGGAAGTTCGCCTGGAAAGGTGGCTGCCAACATCTGAAGACTAGAACAGTGAGCTGCACGGCCCGCGTGTCAGTGACCTTGCGGAGTGCTGACTCAGTGAGCACTCTGTTCATTTCCAGGAACATATCCTGCACTCAACGAGGTATGCATTTATATAATGACAAAACAAGGTAAATGTCCAAAAGAAGTGCAGTGCGATGCTACGAGCCATGAAGATTAAAACGATGATCTACATAAAGTGCTGAGCACAGTACCTGGCAGGTAGTAAATGCCCAGGAAACAGCAGCTGTTCCCTTTCTCTCCCCGCTGAATTTTGCTACAGAGCAGGGTCACGTCCTATAGTTCTTTGTGTTCCCAACCGGACCTACGCCAGCACAGGGTACATACAAGTGCCAAAAAGATATCACCTGATTAATCCTACCGAGTTTTTTCAGACACACAAAAAAGCCTTTGGATTAAGTTGCCTGATTCCCATCCCTGGCAGCCATCTGCCTATTTGATCTCAGAACGACTCCCAGCTCTTCCTCTACTCTGCTCTGTGTCAGAAGGACAGACATAGCTCACACTCCTTTGATCCCAGGAAGTCTTGTCCGGTGGGAGGCCTGGGTGGAAGGTTGGAAGGGAGGAAATGGGGAGAAGCCAGGGCATTTCTCCTTACCTTCCCCTGCTTGAAGTGGCATCTCAGTAGCAAGAGAGCAGTACCCCCGCTCCTGAGAACAGCTGCCTCTCTGGTTCTAGCTCCCACCGGAAGGCCCTGGCATCACCACCTCATCACTGTGCACCCACCCAGCCCAGGAGTGGTCACAATGACCTGCTGCTCTCAGCTCTTCCGTCTACTGTGTAATCAACAATTCCCCGTATTAAATATTGTCCATTGAAAACAACTAATGTGGTTTCTGTTTTCCTAACTGGACTCTGACCTTGAAGAATTTTTATACAACCATGCAATGGAACACTCAGCGGAGTATAGAAATGATAGGAATCTCAGTGTCTTGTCACATAAAGGTGACTGAGGGCTATGGATAAGAGAACAAGACTGTGACACGGTATTATACTCAGAAGGACTGACAGTGAGAGGTACGTACACGTATGCACTAAAAAATGACTGCAAAAATATACACAAAATTTTGACTGTGGTTATCTCCAGGTGGTAAGATTATAGTTTTTTCCTTCTTTGTACATTACTGAAGAATTTTATTTTTTTGTAATAACTGGGAATTACTTTTATATCAGAACCAAAAAAGTCACTTGCATTTTGGGAAAAAAGTCATCCTAAAAGAGATAGATCTTTAGGGAGATGTGAAGGACACCTCCTTCATCATCACTGTCTTTCTTTCTCTCCTGCAATACTCCAAGACTCCTCACGGAGTCTTTCCAACCTTGTTTCTGGCACAAGAAGAGGGGTGGCAGGGAGCCCACAAGAAAAGGGTGAGGGTAAGAGAAGGAGAAGGGCAGAGTGGCTGGAACTCCAGCTCAGGGTCCCAGACACCAGGTACCTCCTCCGTGGGCCCCTCCTGGTCGCTCCACACTGGTCTCGAGGCCTTTGCCCTCACCAGCACTTTGAGGAGCCCACTCCAGCTCCCTCCAGGGAACCAAAGCAAACATCTCCTCCTTCCGAAGCTTTCCCCACCCTTCTCAGCCAGGTGCTGGCTGCTACTTTTCACCGTGCACCTGCTCCTCTGCCTCTTGGAGAAGTAGTAAACAACCACCTACATGTCTGCTAAACGCACTGATCCTCTATCATGGGTTAAGCATGCATTGGCATGATTCTCACTCACTGTAATTATTTGTTTATAACAAACTCAAAAATGAGTCCAAATCCTGATTCTGCCACTTAAAGTCTGTGTCCTTGAGCAGATCACTGGTCGTCACTGAGCTGTGAATTAAGGCTGCAGACACTTATCACTATCACATAGAATTACCATGAGGATTAAATAAGAAAATGTACGTGAATCATCTAGTATCACGTCTCCCAAGTAGTAGGTCTCAAACAACGGGTACTCCTCCCCACCATTTATAACTCTGCTTTCACAAGAGGCTCCAACATGTCACACATCATAGACAGTATGTAAATAGTAATTATCCAATATTCCTTTTTACACATACACATTACTCATCTAGTCATCAAAGAATCCTCACATAAAAATACCTGCCTCTGTACAATAACTCCAAAGGCACAAAAGCCTAAAAACAGCATAGACTTTAGAGGCAGGGTCCTGTGCTTCCAAATTTAGTTTGCACCACTCACTAGCTGTGTGTCTCAGCCAAGTTAGTGAACCTCTCTGAGCCAGTTCTGTAAAATGGAAAGGATTCTTATAAGGATTAAATGGGGAAAAAAAGGTATACAAAGTGCTTAACATAGCTCCTTGCCTGCAAATATTAGCCTCCATCCCTCCCATTTAAATGAATGGCATCAAGTCTTTTCTCGGCTCATGAAAAAAGCAAGCAGACCTCACTACAATTATAAACACCACAGCATGTCATCCGGGTGGAACCATGCTAGTGTCATCTTCATTTAAAAGTTTTATATTGTCTACTGATTTATTAACCGTAAGAGGCAATTCCTCAGGGGAGATTACAGTTGACCTAATTGTTTTGAAGAAAGTAGGGTGGAGCAACACACCAGAATCATTAATCATCAAAACAGCAACATACATTTGATGAGCTGGCCTCCGCAGAGCTCTCTTTCTGTGACAAAAGGAGAATTTGCACAAAAATCTATAGCCACGTCATCCAACAATTCATCGGCATTTCCCGCATCCCTGCCCTGCTCCACTGGAAAGCAGTGGGAATCAGCACCTGACAATGACAGGTCCCACGGAGGATGGGCCTCACCATTAATCACTGCAAAGCTGCAAGAGTTTAATGGGTTTGTTAATTAATTAATAATTGAGGGACCATTTATTGACTATTTCCTACTGAATAACATCCATGAAATATGGCAAAAGGAACCCAGGAAATGAGGGGCTGTGTTGTTAAACGTGAGGAAAAGCTACCTCCCCCAGATGCAGGTAAGACACAAGCTTTAACATCAATTTGGCTCTTATTAGAAAGACACAGAAGGATTGCTCTATTCCCAAACACAGGTACCCTCAGAGAGAGAATAAGGGAAACCGTCCCTCATTCAAGTGCAAAATTTCTACAGGCCAGTTTAAAAATCTATGTTGTTTTCACCTTAAAAGGCACATGTTTCAAAGCGGGTACTAAGCTCTCAGGCCACAAGGTAGAGCCTCTGGTGTTGGTTTAACAAACACAGCTAATCCAAAAGGGATAAATTCAAAGTTGTTTCTTTTTCCCGTTGGCTTCAAAATGTCATGGTTTTATTGTATCCAGAAGTAAAACACTGATTTCACAGAAAAGATGCCTAACCATCTTCTGAGCAGCTACTACGTACTAAGCACCACCCTGGATTCTCTTTTTAGAGGGAGGGAAGGAGGGTAACTGTAAATTCACGTCTACTCCTAAGCCACCACACGAATGGTTGGTTTTTAATTCTGAATACTTTGAACGATCCCAGGCTCAGCTCCAATTCGGCTCAGCACCTCTGAGGGTCAGGGATCTGCTTGGTCCCAACGGTGCTGTGGTGTATATTAAAACTACCTGGAGAGTATTAAAAGCTACTGCTTAGATTCCTTGCAAAGGCTGTTTTCATTCTATAATTACACACCTGCATAACAGATAAGGTTATACCCATTCTGCTGAATCTATCTCAGTCTCTTCATCTGTAAGCATAAATAATTTGTGTCCAACACAATTTTAAAAATTTTCAAAGTATCTACTCCTTTCCTCCTTTTCTTCAGTCTAATCTTTATACACACACACTTTTAGGGACTTTTCTCATTTTGAGAAATATCCTATGTATACTGAAAATACCATAAATATATAAAAATAAAAAATAATAATCACCTGCAAGCCAAACTCCCAGGAAGAGCCACTGTTAACATTTTGATGTCTGCCTTGTTGGTCTTTTGCTGTACTTTTTTTTAATCACAAGAAAATAGGACAATTCTGCACCCACTCTTTTGTAACCTGCTTTTTACACTTAATAAAGCATGAACTCTTCTCCACGTCATTAAATATTCTACAGCATCATTTTAGTGGCTGCCTAGTGTTGCAGCGTACGCCTGTGCCCTAATTTACTCAGCTTGCCTGAATTAATTAGGTTTTACTGTCTGAAAAAAGTTAGTCTTCCATTTAGATCCCCAAACTAGGAAAATCAGGTACCCAGGTATTTGAAAATGTAGGGACACTCTCACTGCTTGGCACGTAGCTCCGTTACTCTGTCAGTTCTTCAGGGTATTTCTTTTTCAAAGGGCTCCTAGACACATCTCATTTCAAAAAATGCCTAGAAACTGCCTAGGATACGGCTCGATATTCAAACTCAGCTCCCTTAATCCCTAGAGTGGGGTTGCCCTCAAAGAGCTTATGACTCCTGGCAGCCCCCGTTAGAGTTGTGAGGGGAAGGAAGGAACATTGCAGGTTCCTGAGACCAGGTTCTGGCCCAGGTTTGAGAATAAAGCAGAAAGTCACTGAAGCCCGCGGGAAAACCACGCCATAAACATTCAAAGCCCTTTATCACCACACCAGTGAGGACGGAGGAAGAATTTGGTCTTTGATTTTGTTTTCATTTTTCTTCACCTAAATCCAGACACTGAGTTATAAACTAGATTATGCCCAGAAGTGCCAGCACTGGAGATCACAGCTGTCAGGACTCCTTCAGACGCAGTAGGCCCCATCCTTCAGGCAGGCCGTTAGTGGGGTGCAGTGGATGGGAAGGAGCCCTCTGTGCCTCAAAGTCTTGAGGTTCTGCGAAAAAATGCTTTCTCTGTCCCCAAATCCTACCCCCATCTCTCCTCCACCAGCCCCACCTAGTAAAACAGTCCACCAACAAGAGACTCATCTGTGTTAGGAGGTCTTCTTTGAAGAGCAAATGCCCCTAGAGCAGGCATGCCCACTTCTGTGTGGATCTGAAGGATTAGAGCTTCCACCGGGCAACAGTAAACCTGGGACAGGCCCGTGTTCCTACCGTCAGCTAAATGTGAAGCCCAACTGGGGGGACCCTGGGCTGCTGTCCCCCCTTGCAGCATCCTACGTTAAGAGGAAGGCTGGGCCTGGCAGAACACAGTGCCACCCACGTGAGGTAAGAGAGGGTGGGCTTAAGCATCCAGTACCAAAGTGTGTCCCCACCATCCATTCCAACAGTGCCTAAAATTCCCACAGTTAGAGTCTCTCCTAAGAACACAGTGGGATGTATGAGTTTTAATAAACACAAAGCATTATACATTTGGGGCAACACATAAACTAGTCACCGCTATACTAGTTAATTCAACTAGCCCAGTGGTAGGACACTACAATCATCTAGTTGGAAGCAGGGATGAGGTATGGGACGCCACAGAGCAGGGACGACAGAAGGATGAGGTCGAAGAGAGAAAAGTAAAGCCCAGTATCTTGCTGCAGAAGGTGCCTCACCTGCTGCTAAGGGGAGTCTCGGGAAACAGTTGGGTGGAGAGCAGGCTGGGCACCTGGGACACCCATCCAATGGAACGGACACCAACAGCCTCAGAAGGGACCACCCAAACCAGAGTCACAGGCTCCAGCCGCCCTCCTACCTTCCTCCAAAATGGACCTGACTCCATTCCACTGAGATCCCGGAACGCATGGCTACTTTACACAAATGCTGATGCTCTAGGGGAAAAAAATCGTTAAGTCTGTCCGCTCCACCGCTGCCCAGGAGCCTATATATATATATATATATATATATATATATATATATAGCACCCAGCACACTGCCAGGAACACACTCTGTTCTCCATGAAAAGTAGTCAGTATCAGTATTTGTCACACGCGTGTGGTTTATCCACAGCTAGAATCTTTAGCTGTTGATCTACGGCCTGGCTCCATGGTAGGAGAGGCTGAGCACCTCACCTCAAACCCCCTCTGCTTTCACAGGAGGGAGGAGCCCTCCATGCCAGGACACCCGCCACCAGGGCAAATCCAGTGGCCTCCCGCTACCCCGACAGCTAGAGGCTCTCACAACCACCACTGTGAGATCAGTGTATCCCGTTTTATGATCAATATTTGCCATGCTCTCCTCTAGACAGTTAGCTCCCTCAGGCCAGGCACAGTGTCTGTCTCCCCTCACTGCATCCAGCACTGGCAGGGTGACCAGGCTCTACGTTCCCACGAAGATTTACTGAAATAGTACCGATTACTCATCTGTCCCTCCCGGCTTTTCAGACCTCACTGTGTGAGTTCCGGGGGGTCTTGTTAAAACGCCGAGTTTGACTGTGCGGGTCTGGGGTGGGGCCTGAGCACCAGCGTTCCCAACAACTCCCAGGCGAGGCGAGGCTGCCGGAAAGCAGGCTCCCTCTGAGAGGCGAGGCTCCAGTGGATGGAGGCTGGGCTAGTCTGTGCGGCTATGGCAAAATACCTGAGATTTGGGTAATTTGTAAAGGACAGAAATTTATTTTTCTCAGCTCTGGAGACTGGGAAGTCCAAGATCAAGGTCACAGCACTTAGAGTCTAGAGAGGGCTGCACCCTCTGGAGGGGAGGGACACTGTGTCCTCACCTGGTGGAAGGACGAGAGAGCCCAACACTGCATGAAGCCTCTTTTATAAGGGACCCTCCTCTTAATACCATCACACTGGCAACAGCTGGATTTTGGAGGGGACACATTCAAACCACAGCAGCTGCCTAGAGCCAATCCCCTTATTGTCAAAAAATAACTTTCATTTTTCATTCCTGGGCACTTGGAGTTGTCCTTTCTTTCAGCTATGACATGAGTCCTCCCTCCTGGTCCTTGATATCATATGATTCAAGGAATTCAGAGCAAAGTTTCAATCCTGAAGAGCTAAGAGCTGACGGCCAGAGAACCTTCCGGGTTTAATCCCCTCTGTGCTAGCTCCCAGGCCCCCAGGACGTGTGGCTCACACAGGTCATTACTAACAACCTGGCCTCGGCAGCAGGAGCACTGGAGGATGCCTTTACTTTTAAATCCCTGGAATTCAGAATTCAGAACTGTCCAAGCAAAACCATATTCTAACTACTTTTTTTCCCTGCAGATTTCATCTGTAGCTCCTCTGCCCTCTGCCCTCATGCCCAGGACAGAGTCTCAAATCACAGGAAACCAGAATTCTGAAGATCAGTTAGCCTCAGTCACAACACGTCATTTTTTTTGTCTGACAATTAGAACAACGCCATTTCCGTGCTCGGCGTGGCCTGCCGTGTGCCCACTGGAGCACAGAGCTACTGCCTTTGGATGGGCTCCGTTAGAGAGCCAGACCCCCCCCACGGCGCCTCATCGTCTAAGAGGCGCGATGCTGTGGACACCCCTGAGGACTACTCTTTCTTCCAAGCTGGTAAGAGCTTTGAATGGTCACTCAGACAGGAAGACAAGCAGCCCACCGCCTCCGAGGGCTCTGGGCGTAACACGGACTGCTCCCTCACTGCAATGCCTGGCTGGGGCAGAGGGGCATCTCTGTACAGGTGTCCTGGGAGAGAGTCCTTTGTCACCAACCACAGCTCTTGTCTCCCTCCCTAGTTTCCACTACAGCTAGATAAACACAAAGGGCTTTGTAAAAAATGTGAAGTCAGAAAGCAGAAAGAGCCTTTGCTCCTAGCTCCCACAGTGCCACTGCTGCCACCCCTTTCCCCCTTGTCCCTCCCACCTCGTGACCATGGAGTGAGAGCAGAGAGAAGTGGTGGTCTCCGGTCTCCAGGGGCTCTGTCCCTGACCTACACTGCTGCTGCTGTGTGGGACGCTGGGGAGAACATGGTCTTCAGCAGACCAGGAGTGGGTGAGTTTCAGGAACGGATGGAGGGCAGCTTTGGGAAAGGCAGACAAGAACCTTTCAAAAAGAAAATAAACTGCAGTTTTAATGGTGTGAACAAACCTACAGCAGAGGCAAACCATCCTTGTCAAAAGAGCCCCTTGGAAAGCCCCCGTTTCAAGAAATTAAGGCCCAGCTCAGCAGGTTCCATTCCTCACCATGCCTGGCAGGCCACGCTGCAAGTCAGCAGGCTGAAGAAAATCCGGCACCCACAGAAATGAAACATTATTGCAAGGCACCTCCTTCTGCCACTGTGTGATGCATTTATGACAAAAGAGGTAATTCGCCAACCACAATCTACAAATGAAACCAGTTACAATGAGCATATTTTCTCTTATTTTACGCCATCAGATGAAACTAGCTTCCAAGATCTGCATGGCTGTAAATATCCCCCCCAACAATTTGTATTTTTCTACTTCTCGGTAGACACTTTATTTCTGTAAGCTATACCGAGTTTTGTTTTGATAGCTCACCAGAACCTGGGGTAACAAATACTTTTAATTTGATCATTTTAAAAGTCTCATTAATTTTTCAAGCCACACAACACACACAGGCGCAAACGTATTGGCCAGACATTCACAACCAGTGAAGGTTAATAGTCATCTAATGTAACTGCATACGTTACAAGCAATTGTCCTGTCCCACTGCATTTTCAAAGCCCACATAAATATGTAATCTATTCCTCTCTTTTCCTATCATAACATTCCACTGGGGCGATTCCGATGAGCTGTCCCCCACTGCCTCTCCAGCAAAGTGCTGCACAGCAGCTGATGGATAGATACTGGGTTTGAGTGAAGAGGATTTCTGCAGTCATCCATAAACCCAGCTCATTGAAATTGCTAGCTGTCGACTACCTGAGAAGAAAGAAAAAGCTGTCTTTAAATAATAAAAAAGCGTGGCTCCATTGTCTAGAATGTCAAGCAGAATTCCTATTTCCAGGCAGTAGCACTAAAGGACCACCTGATTGTGATGAGGGGCTTTGTCTGTCTTCTCAGCTCTCTCTCCTGGGGACACCTCTCAGTGCCTTGAAAAAAGGTAAGAGTCCTCAAGATTATTCTCCATGTAACTATGGTTCTGGTGGATGGTGAACCAGATAATTATTTAGATGGCCAAGTGGATCTGAAGTGGAAACAGAAACAGATTCACGATGTTACTAGGAAACCACCCCTTGGTAAAATGGGAATTCAAAGACAAAACAAGTACTGCCTAATGTTTAATTTTCCTTCCTTTACAAGTAGGGTGTTTAGGGGAGGAAATCTAAGACTGTAAAACCCAGAGCATGCATGAGAAAGCACAGAGTAGGTCTACCTTAGAAATTTCACCTAGTCAAGGTAAAATTTCTCCTAACCCCAAGACATGCAGCTGAGGGCAGAGACTCTCAAAAATGTCGATTTGCTTCTCTGCAGGAAATAAAAGTTCTTTCATTCACAGACTTGCTCAGTCACAGAGGATGTTTTGTGGATGCCATTCTACTCAGGACATACAATTCACGCTCCAATCCCTAAAATTTGCCACCGATGCAGTTGTAACGTAAAAACCGTAATAAGTCATTTTCTCCATCTCAGCAGTTCAAGTTTGTCCAATCTCTGCCTTCAAAGAAAAGAGGAGGCACACACAAAACCCAAGACTGACCGTAGTATATCATGAAGGTTATGGAGCCTGTTTGAGATGTCACAGAAACTACCCAGCTGAATTTTAAGCTGCCTTTCATCAGAGAAGTGAGGATTCACAGATATCCAGGGTAACTCCACTTGGAGGAAAATGTCTGTAAGTAAAAACTCAGAGTTCAATGATGGAGATTTCCTTTGGCCTTTCATTGATTCATAAGCAACACTCCAGGACTAGCTTTGGATGAAACATCTATTAATTTAAAGCCATTCATTACCCCTTTCTTTCATCTAGCACATTTTCCCAATATGCTTATTGCTCATTGTAAGTAACAGATTGACATTCCTCCAAGAACAAGTCTTTTTAATACTTATAAAATGGTTTCTTGGAAGGCACTGATGATGAACTAACTATGATTTCAGTAGAGTCATGCTGAGATACAATTTTATGAAATTCCATAAAACTATACTTTCTGTTCAAGAGAGATCAGTAAGAATAGGAATCCCCAGACCTACTCCCCAACAGAAACACCAACTTACAACAATACGTGGTCTAAAAAGCCGTCATGAGAACTCCAAAAATCAGGAAGTTGCAATACCCCGGGCAAGTTCAAAATCAAGAACAGCAACACCGAAATGGGTAACCGAAACTATTTCATTTCAACTGCACCAATCCCTCTTCCCAAGCCAGAACAGCTCATGATCAGGGGGAACATTCCAACTTGTGGATTCTCCCTTAGGAGGGAAACTGAAGGGTGGAATGTACACCCAACGTTCCAACTTTTCAGAGAACTGCCCTATGACTGGTTTCTCTCTTGCCTGACTTAGAGTGCTGATAGGAACCTGACATATATTGGATACCTGGGGACCACAGAGAACAAAAGAGAGCTCAGAAGCTTGTGACAGCACCAGAGAACTTGTAATATCACACAGAGAATCCAGCACAACTCAACACAAGTGAAAAAAAGCAACCAACTCATGGCTTCTCCACCGGGAAAGAAAGAGAAGAGTGGAATGTGCATGTAATATTTTAGCTTTTCAAGGGCTGCTTGAGGGAGTGGTTTCTGTCTTGCCTGTCTCAGAGTGCTGACAGAACCAGAAAACCCTGGATACCTGGAGTCCACATAGAATACGAGAGAGCCCACCTGCAATACCTCAGACACCAGAGGATACAAGAGACTACAAACTCCTGAAATAGTAGTTATGGGACACCAAGAAGCCAACCAATAAATGCACAGTAAATGTTTCAAAGGAGAGGGGAAACAAAAGGTGGCAGAAACCTTCTCTAAATGGGAAATTACAGGCACAAGCCCAGAGAAGTTGCTTCCCCAGTAAAGACTTGAGAGGCCCCTCCAGAATATCTAGCTAGGCTTATCGATGAAGGTTCTTCCCTGGAATAAGTAAATCCATAAATACTTCTCCATAAGGGAGAAGTGGCTGTATTTTCAAAAGTGCATATTCCAACACAAAATTATAAGTCTCAAAAAGAAACAGAGAAACACGACTCAATCTAAGTTACAAAATCTCCAGAAACTGGTTCTAAAGAAACAGGGTTAAATGAATTACCTGACAAAAAAATTCAAGATAACCACCATAATGAAAAACCACACATAAACAAAATGAGAGTATCAACAAAGATAAAATTTTAAAAAGAACCAAACAGGCCGGGCGCGGTGGCTCACGCCTGTAATCCTAGCACTCTGGGAGGCTGAGGCGGGTGGATCGCTCAAGGGCAGGAGTTCGAGACCAGCCTGAGCAAGAGCGAGACCCCGTCTCTACTAAAAATAGAAAGAAATTATCTGACCAACTAAAAATATAGAAAAAAATTAGCCGGGCATGGTGGCGCATGCCTGTAGTCCCAGCTACTCGGGAGGCTGAGGCAGGATTGCTTGAGCCCAGGAGTTTGAGGTTGCTGTGAGCTAGGCTGATGCCACAGCACTCACTCTAGCCTGGGCAACAAAGCGAGACTCTGTCTCAAAAAAAAAAAAAAAAAAAAAAAGAACCAAACAGAAATTTGGAAGCTAAAGAACACAATAACTGAATTGAAAAATTCAGAGTTATTTAAGAGCAGAATTGTTTAATCAAGAAAGAACCAGTGAACTCAGAGACAGCATCTGAAATTATTCAGTTATAGGAACAACAACAACAAAAAGAATGAAGAGGAGTAAAGAAAGCCTAAGGGACTTACGGGACACCATGAAGCCAACCAACAGATGCATAATAAACATTCCAAAGGAGAAGGGAGAGAAACGGTGGCAGAAACCTTGTCTGAAGTAATAATGACTCTGAGAAAGGAAACAGACATACAGATTCCAGAAGCCCAGTGAATTCCAATTAGGATGTACCCAAAGAAGTCCATACTGATGCACATTAAATTGTCAAAAGTCAGACAAAGAGAGAATTTTGAAAGCAGCAAAAGAAGAATGATTCATAGCATACAAGAGAGTCCTCATAAGACTATCAGTGTATTTCTCATCAGAAACTTGCAGGCCAGAAAGGAGTGGGATGATATATTCAAAGTGCCGAAAGAAAAAAAAATTGCCAACCAATACTACTGTATCTGGCAAAACTGTCCTTCAGAAATTAAGGCAAAATAAAGGCTTCCTTAGATAAACAACAGCTGAGGAAATTTATCACCACTAGACCCACCTTACAAGAAAAGTTACCTAGCACTCTGGGAGGCCGAGGCGGGTGGATCGCTCAAGGTCAGGAGTTCGAGACCAGCCTGAGCAAGAGCGAGACCCTGTCTCTACTAAAAATAGAAAGAAATTATCTGGCCAACTAAAATATATATAGAAAAAATTAGCCGGGCATGGTGGCGCATGCCTGTAGTCCCAGCTACTCGGGAGGCTGAGGCAGAAGGATTGCTTGAGCCCAGGAGTGTGAGGTTGCTGTGAGCTAGGCTGATGCCACGGCACTCACTCTAGCCCGGGCAATAAAGCGAGACTCTGTCTCAA
>CM052447.1:28917795-28967171 GCA_028533085.1 Varecia variegata | reverse complement strand
AACAGTCATGGGTAAATCACTTTTAACTACTACAGGAGTTAAAAGACAAATGTATAAAAATAATTATAACTATAAAAATATGTTAACGGATATATAATAAAAAGATACAATTTGTAACGTTAATAATAAAAAATATAGAGAGGAGAAGTAAAAGGGTAGGGTTTTTGTATGCAATGGAAGTTACCAGTTTAAAATATAATAGATGTTACAACTGTAAAATGTTTCATGTAACCCTCATGTAACCATAAAACAAACACTACATATGACACACAAAAGAAAATGAGAAAGGAATCAAACATATCACTACAAAAAAATAATAAAACACAAAGGAAGATAGAAAAAGAGGGACAAAAATGCTACAAGACAGAAAATAATTAGCACAATGTGTCTTAGTTCATTTTGCTATCACAGAACATCTGACACTGGGCAATTTTTAATGAATAAAAATTTATTTTCTCACAACTCTGGAGGCTGGGAGTCCAAGATCAAGAGGCTAGCATCTGGTGAGCACCTTCTTGCTATGTCATACAATGACAGAAAGAATCATATGGTAGAAGGGCAAAGAGAGGCTGAGAAAGAGGGTAAAGGGGGGCTGAACTCCCCTTTTTATAACAAACCCACTCCCATGATAACAACATTAATTCATTTACTCTGCTTTCATGGCCTAATCAGCTCTCATTAGGCTCCACCTCACAACACTTTTGCATTCTGGACTAAGTTTCCAACATATGATATTTTCAGAGAGACACATACCGAAATGACAATAGTATTATAAGTCCCTCCTTATGAGTAATTACTTTAAATGTAAGTAAATTAAATTCACTAATCAAAAGACATAGACTGGCTGAATGAATTTTTTTAACCAAGACCCAACTGTTTGCTGTCTGGAACAGACTCACTGTGGATTTAAGGATCCCCACAGGCTGAAAATGAAAGGATGGAAAAAGATATTCCATGCAAATGATAACCAAAAGAGAGCAAAGGTGGCTATACATACATCTGACAAAATAGATTTTAATTCCAAAACTGTCACAAGAGACAAAGAAGGACATATATAATGATAAAAGACTCAATTCACCAGGAAGATACCAATTATAAACATATATGCAACTAACATTAAGGACCCAAATATACGAAGCACACATTGCCACAACACAGACCCAACAAAAGGGGAGAAAATATTTGCAAACCATCCATTTGATAAGGGATTAACATCCAAAATATATAAGAAACGCAGAAGAAAGCAAACCAATTTAAAAATAAGCAAAGAACTTGAATAGACATTTCTCAAAAGAAGATATAAAATAACCAACATGTATATGAGAAAATGCTAAACATCACTAATTGTCAGGGAAATGCAAATTAAAATCACAATAAGATATCACCTCATACCTGTTAGACTATTATCAAAAAGATAAAAGATAAGTGTTGGTGAGGATGAGAAGGAAAAGAAACCCTTGCACACTATTGTAGAGAATGTGAATTAGTACAGCCATTATGAAAAACAGTAAGGAGGTTCCTCAAAAAGTTAAAAACAGAACTACCATATGACCCATCAATTCCACTACTGGATATATATCCAAAATAAATGAAATTAGTACGTCAGTATGTAGAATAGATACCTGCACGCCCAAGTTACTGCAGCATTATTCACAATAGCCAAGACATGGAATCAACCTAAACGTCCTCCAATGGGAAAATGAAGAAAATACGGTATATTTACACAGTGGAATATTATTCAGCCTTAAAAAGAAGGAAATCTGTCATTAGTGATAACATCGATGAACCTGGAGAGCATTGTGTTTAGTGAAAACAGCCAGGCACCGAAAGACAGATACCACATGATCTTACTTATATGTAGAACCTAAAAAACTTGAATTCATGGAAGCAGAGAATAGAATGGCAGTTACAAGGGGCTGGGGGAAGGGGTTGGGGAGATGTTGGTCAAAGGATACAAAATGTCAGAAGGAGTAAGTTCAAGAGATCTATTGTACAACACAGTGACTATAATTAATTACAGTTTATTATATATAGTTGTCCCTCAGTATCTCTGGGGGATTTGTTCTAGGATCTGCTGCAGATATGAAACCCTGCAGATGCTCAAGTCCCTTATATAAAATGGCAAAGTATCTGCATATAACCTACTCAGATCCTCCTGTATACTTTAAATCATATCTAGATTACTTAAAATACCTAGAAAAGTGCCTACACATCACTTCATTAGCATAGACTCAATGTAGTATGTGGCACATGGCAAATTCAAGTTTTGTTTTTTGAAACTTCACAAAAGTTTTTTCCAAATATTTTCAACCCATGGTTTGTTGAATCTACAGATGCGTAACTCATGGATATGGAGGGCTGACTATACTTGAAAATTGCTAAGAGAGTAAATGTTAAGTGTTCTCACCTTAAAAAAAATAAGTATGTGAGGTAATGCGTGCATTACTTAGTTCAATTTAGCCATTCCACAATGTATACCTATTTCAAAACATATTGTACACTATAAATATATACAATTTTGTCAATTATAAAATTTTAAAGATTTAAAGACATTGACAGAAATGAAGGGAGAAATAGAAGGCAACACAGTAACAGTAATAAATGTCAATACTCCACTTTCAATAATGAATAGAACATCCAGACAGAAGATCAACAAAGAACAGAAGACTTCAACAACATTGTATACCAAATAGACTTAACAGACATATACAGCAACGGAATACATATTTTCCAACAGCAGCAGAATACATATTTTCCTCAAGTGAACATGGACCGTTCTCCAGGATAGAGCACATTAGATCACAAAACAAGTCTTAACAAATTTAAGAAGACTGAAATCATACGTGGTATTTTCCCAACTACCACAGAATAAAACTAGAAATCAATGGGAGAAGAGAAAACTGGAAAATCCACAAATATTTGGGAATTAAACAATATACCCCTGAAGAAACAATCGGACAAAACAAAAACCAAAAGGCAAATAAAAAATATTATCTTGATACAAATGAAAATGAAAACACAACATGCCAAAACTTATGGGATACAGCAAAAGCAGTACAAAGAGGGAAGTTTATAGCAGTAAGCACTTATATCTAAAAAAGAAGAAAATTCTCAAATTAAAAAAAACCTTACTTCAAAGAACTAGAGGAAGAACAAACTAAGCCTAAACCTAGCAGATGGAAGGAAACAATAAGGATTAGAGAATAAACAAAACAGAGAATAGAAAAGCAAATAAAGAAAAAAAAAATCAATGAACCTAAGAGTTAAGTTTTTTTTTAAAGATCAAACAAAAATAACAAACCTTTAGCTAGACTAAGAAAAAGAAGACGCAAATTACTAAGATCCAAAATGAAAGTGGGAGGCAGTACTACTGATTTTATAGAAATAAAAATAAATTAAGAGAGTGTTGTGAACACTCATGTGCCAACAACTGGATAATCTAGAAGGAATGAATAAATTCCTAGAAACACACAATGTCCCAAGACTGAATCATGAAGACACAGAAAATATGAATAGACCTAAACCTAGTAAGGAGACTGACTCAGTAATCAAAACCCACCCAACAAAGAAAAGCCAAGGATCAGATGGCTTCACTAGAGAATTCTACCAAGCATTTAAAGAAGAGCTAATACCAATCCTTCCCATATTCTTCCAAAAAATTGAAAAGGAGGGAATCTCCTCTTCCAAACACATTTTATTAAATTACCCTGATACCAAAGCCAAACAAAGACACTACAAGAAAAGAAAACTACAAACCAATATTCCTGATGAATATAGGTGCAAAAATCCTTAACAAAATACTAGCAAACTGAATTCAATAGCACATTAAAGGGACCATACACCATGATCAAGTGGGTTTATCCCTGGAAGGCAAGGATGGTTCAAAACACAACCACCGAGATGCTAGATCACATTAACAAAACAAAGGATAAAAATCACATGATCATCTCTATTGATACAGAAAAAGCAAGCATTTGAAAAAATTCAATACCCTTCCATGATTAAAAATATAGTCAACAAATTAGGAATAGAAGGATAGCATAAAGCCCATATATATGGCTATCATTTAAAAAACAACAGAAAACATTAAATAACAAGTCCTGGTGAGGATGTGGAGAAAAGGGAACACTTGTACACCATTGGTGGGGATATAAATTATTGTAGCTGCTGTGGAAAACAGTATAGAGGTTCCTCAAAAAGTTAAAAATAGAACTAACACATGAGCCAGCAATCCCACTTCCAACTATTTATGCAAAAGAATTGAAAGATCTCAAAAAGATATCTGCACTCCCATGTTTAATGCAGTATTATTCATAATAACCAAGAGGTGGAAACAACCCAAATGTCTATCTATGGACAAATGGGTAAATAACATGTGGTGTGAACATACAATGGAATATTATTCATCCTTAAAAAAAAGAATATTTTGCCATATGCTACAACACATTTGAACCTGGAGGACATCATGTAAAGTAAAATAAGTCAGTCACAGAAGGGCAGATACTACATGCTTCTACTTACCTGAAATATCAAAAGTATTCAAACCTTAGAAACGAAAGGCAGAACAGTGGTTGCCTGGGGCTGCAGGGTGGAATAGGGGAAAGATGGGAGTTTGCTGTTCAATGGGTACAGAGTTCCAGCCATGCAAGATGAAAAAGTTCTACAGATCAGCTGTACGGCAATGTGCATGTAATTAACAATGCTGTACAGTACAATTAAAATTTTCTAAAGAAGGTAGCTTTCATGTTGTTTTTTACAAGTTTTTAAAAAATGCTATACTTCCTCTAGAAGCTAGAAATCTCAGAATCATCGGAACACACCCCATTTCACCAGCAGGTTTCCCCACCCTGAAATTTAGCTTCCAAAGGGGCAGAGGGCAAAGCACTACCAACACCAAACTGTATAGACAATCCTGACAGCTCAATCTTCAAAAAAGCATAAGAGGTTTGCGCTCACCAAGGAAGCTGAACATTTGTCGATCCAATTGCAGACTTTGAGTTTGATATAAATATATGTAAATGCACATATATATCTATCTGGGGCAAGAAGTTGGAAGGGAGAAGTGAGATAAGAGACTGTCAAGATAATTTAACTCTATGAATAATATTAGAATATTTTAAAAGAAAAATGTTAACAATTTAATTCAAAATAATGAAAATAAAATTATTTGATTTAAAAAACTATTAACAAATCAGCTATGGTCTTATCTCTCAATAGATGTCCTTGATATATAAAAACACACCAGCCCTCCCTTGCCTGACATCCCTTCTTAAATCAGAGAAATTTCACCTTTCTGCCATCAGGAAGCCACACAGTTTCTGGACACTGGGTTCATTGTCCTTCGTGCTTCGAGGCCAGGACAAAATACCCCACCCCTTGCTTGTCAAGGGAGCCAGAGCCTGTGCACAGACACTTCTCTTAGAGCACTGATGCCTTTGCTCAGACGATTCTGAATGTGAAGTTCCTGAGAGCTAACAGCCCAGCTCTCTGGAGTTGCCTGCCAAAACAGAACTTCAAGGCATAACTTATAATTACGTTATTCAACAATTATTTATGAGGCACCAACTCTATGCCAGCCACAGCATGCTCTCAGTGCTAGGTATACAGCAAGGAGAAAATCAAAGATACTTCCCTCATAGAACTCACATTCATGGGGGAGATGGGCACACAAACTCACACATGGATATATAATAATGTCAGGAAATGTTAAAAGCTATGGAGAAAACGAAATGGGGTAAATAATCCATAGGGATAATGGGTGATGCTAGTTCATACAGGGTGGTCAGCTATGACCTCTCTGAGTAAGTGACATTTGAGCCAAGGGCTGGAATAAAGAGAGTAAGCCACACAGGCATGTGGGAGTAAAGCATTCCAGGCAAAGCAACTGCAAGTGCAAAGGCCCTGAGGCCTTTTAGTTTTGATAGATACCAGCAAGTTAACCTCTAAAACGGATGTACCAATCCACACTCACCAGCAGCATCTGTGAGTGCCTATTTCCCTACATTTTCACCAGCACCTCATTTCCTAATATTTTCTTTACTTTCCATTAAAAAAATTACCATTGTGTTTTCTTCAAGAACTTTGTTTAGATGGGCTTAAAGGACTGATGATGGTAGGAGAGGAAATGAAAGAAGGCGGCTTCCTTTCAGTAATTTCTGTACCAGGTACTACGCTCCCCACTTTACAGATGTTTCAATGAACTCACACATCAACACTCTAAGGGATGCATTACCCACTTTCATACAAAAAAATCTGGAGCCTGGAGACCTAAGAAATCAGGCAAAGGACACACCCCCCCTTAGGATATAACTAGAATTGACCTCAGGTGAGCCCAACTCCAGAGCCTGAGCTCTTCCCATGCCCCCAGGCAGCCTCCTATTTCCAGGTGCACAAAAGAGCTTTCTTGTCAATCCCTTATAAGGGACAAGCTCCAGCCCCAGTGAGCTGGCTGCCCTGGGTAATTTCTTGCATATGCATTTGATTTTTCTTTCACTGGATCTTTTTAACGGCAGAAGCCAATATTCCCCAAAGCGCCAGGAATTTATCTACAGCTGAAGGAAGTTACTGTCAGGAAGATGTGGATATGAATAATTAAGGCCCTATTAAACATGCACACATCTTGTAATAAATCTCAAATTAGAATGTGCCAAGATCTTGTTAAACCTGCCAACACATATTCTTAAATAAGATGGGAATATAATTTGGAGCTTATCTGGAGATTCAACCTTTCATGAAAAATACTATTTGACTGTTCAGAATTTTAATCTGGAGATTACCTGAATTTGTCTCATCTAGTCTCATCTATCATACCATTGTGTTTATGCTCATTGTAAAAATCAACGAAGTAATTTCTCTCGGGATGTCCTCAAATGGTGTGTATTTTAATACATATTGCATTAAGCCTCATTATTTCTGATGAGATATTGTCCAAAAGAGCCTCATTCTGAATACCCTTCACTTAAATTCTAAAAAAACAATCATTTGCATTCAGCAGTGACTTAAATGGAACTTTTCAAAATGCCCAAGTGGGATGCTTTCTATTGTGGGAGGGACACAGCACTGTGGCTCGGAGCACGCACCCCCAAGTCAGCCTGATCTCCTGTCCCAGCTCCACCACCTGCCAATGATCAAACCGGAGCCAGAGAGACTCCACGCGTTAATCACCTAAAACGCTGCCTTCCCCATGGTACGTGCTCAGTAAGTGTCAGCTGCAATTAACATTCTTTGGTGTATCTCAATAATGAAAATTGATGTTACCAAAAACACAACAGTTTTTAATAACCTTTAATTTTTCTGATATAAAAATAATATAGGTTCATTTTCATAATTTTATAAACCACAAGAATAAATAAGAAAATAGATTCTTAAGTGTAACCTAATGAAGTGTTAACTGCCTCTACAGCACTGGCAGAAGCCAACACAGCTATGTCCATTTTGCCAACAGGAAGACTGAGATAGCAATGGTTAGACACTTGCTCTCCACCTCCTGGAAAAGAGGAAAGCAATTCGGAAGAAGAATCCCAGCCTCTCTCTCACAACTCTTTAAATGATGTCTTGGGCTTCCTATTCCAATAGGCCAGTACAGTCCTTAAATACAAGCCTTAATTTTTATACACAAGCTGTGTAATCTTGGACAAAGCAAATAACCAGTCTGTGCCTCAATGTCCTCATCTGGAAGGTGGAAAATAATAAAAATACATAGCTCCTAGGATTGCTATGAAGAAAATGTCTCCTATAGCAGACAAGTCCTACCATATGCATACAGCATTTGCCAGTCTGAGCGCTGGAAAGGCAAGTTCACCTGCCCTCGCTAGGGTGGTTCTTCCTAACTTGGGAAATAGTCTGGATTCTGAAGTCAAAGGAACAGTGGGAAAAAGTCTCTACAAGAAAAAAAAAAAAAAAACATGAATGTATTGTTCCTACAGAGACCCCTCAGAGTCTTAAGATCACACTTTGGAATTAACTGCCCATTGTCCATGCCCACCTATGAGGCCATTTAAGGTGGGAACAGCAGCAGCTCATCACAGTCTTTTCTGCTGCCCAGCAACCGACTGGTAGCTGAACTCTTCTCTGTGAGTAACTGGAGAACAAACTGTGAAACATGATTGGACTGACCGATGGAATCTGTGCCAGTAACCCACCCGCAGGGCAACCATGTGGTTCTGCAGAATCTGTAAATACCACCTGCCGGATGAAAAACGTGCTGGAGTACCTGGGTTAGAGGTCCCACATTCCTAGGCCATGTCACCACCAAAGGCCTCAGCTCCAAGCCCCTGTCCTCATCTGCACTCTGAGGACAGGGAGAGAGGTTTGGGAACGTGACAGTTCACAAGGATAACCCGTGTCCTCCTCAACGAAATAAATCTCTTCTTATTTAAACAACAAAAGAAAACCTTCAGAAGAGAAAACGGGATCCACGTCGTCTTACAGGGAGAGAACAGATCAGGTACTAAGTCCTGAACCTAGTTCCTGAGCAGACGGGCCACAAAGGAAATCGCACAGGCTGGCCGGGCACAGTGGCTCACGCCTGTAATCCTAGCACTCTCGGAGGCCGAGGCGGGCGGATCGTCTGAGCTCAGGAGTTCAAGACCAGCATGAGCAAGAGCGAGACCCCGTCTCTACTAAAAATAGAAAGAAATTAGCCAGACAACTAAAACATACACAAAAAATTAGCCGGGCATGGTGGTGCATGCCTGTAGTCCCAGCTACTCAGGAGGCTGAGGCAGGAGGATTGCTTGAGACCAGGAGTTTGAGGTTGCTGTGAGCTAGGCTGACGCCACGGCACTCTAGCCCGGGCAACACAGCGAGACTCTGTCTCAAAAAAAAAATTAAAATTAAATAAATAAAAAATAAAAATAGGAAATCTCACAGGTAAAGTGTTCAACCTCATGCCAGGCCCACCGTGTTCACCTGATAAATACTGACTTTAGCCATCACTCTCTTCCCTCAACTCAGAATACACCTATAACAACAGCCAGCATGCTACAGGCCGAGGCAGAACACTAAGTGCTTTACACGAATTATTTTATGTTCTCCTCATAACAATCCTGAAGAGCAGGTGCTATTATCACTCGCACTTTCCAGCTGAGAGAGCTGAAGTTAGAGAGGCTAGGAGACTTGCCGTTAGTACGCAGCAGAACTGCAACACCACCCCAAGCCATCTGCATCACTCCTTCTAACTATATCAGCTCCATGTACCTTGGGATATTTTAAAGACTGTTTTTGCTACCTGAAAATCTTTAGGGAATTAGAAATGGTATGTAGTCATAAACTTCCCCTAAGCTGGCCTGCTTTCCCCCACTCCAGTCTTTGGATGCTATGGCTAATTTTATGTACCAACTTGACTGATCATGGGGTGTCCAGACATTTGGTTAAACGTTACTCTGGGTATATCTTGAAAGTGTTTCGGGATGAGAGTGACATCTAAATCCGTAGACTGAGTCAAGTAGATTGTTCTCCCGAATGTGGGTGGCCTCATCCAATCAGAAGATCTGAATAGAACAAAAAGGCTCAACAAAAGAAGTTCCTCCTTCCTGATTGCTGAGCTGGGACATTGGTCTTTTCCTGCCTTTGGACTTGAACTGAAAAATAGGTTCTTCTTGGGCCTTGAGCCTGCCAAGTTTTGAATTGGAACTTACACCACGGGCTCTCCTATGTCTCCAGCTTGTTTGCTGCAGATCTGGGGACTGCTCAGCCTCCATAATCACATGAGCCAATTTCTTATAATAAATCTCTTTATTTATGTATATACATATGTACATGCACATATACATCTATGTCTACCTGTCTATGTGTGTGCATATTTATATCTCCTATTGGTTCTGTTTCTCTGAGAACCCTTGTACAGATGGCAAGCGTCACAGAAATCCAACTAAAGCCTTCATTAACAGTGGAACTTTTTAATGGGTTATTTAGGCATTAAGCCTCCAGTAGCCCAGTGTTCAAAACTAAACCTTAGAGAAATGTCCAACCTGAAAAACTGCTGTTGTGAAAATAAAATGGGAACCGATTCAGAGCGCGGGACGTGGTGGGGAGGGGAATCCAGGGCGAGTGCTCTTGTTCACCTGCAGCCCCTTTCTGCGCTACTGTTTTGCTGGCTCCTCTGACACACCACAGCTCTTTGTGCACAAACGCCATCCCACGGTGCAAGCTTGAGAAGCTCTCCCCATGGCTGACTCGGCGCGTGACCCGCAAGTCTCTTCATCCACGTGAATCTAGGTAAGGGTCTGGAGAGCTGAACACATCGTAGAAGGAAAAGCTATTTTGGGGCCAGAACCTTCTTTGCAGCTCCTGTCTCTCTCTCCCATGTACAAGACAGACTCCCCTGGCCCTCAAACTGGGCTCAGTGGGGAGTAACCGTCATGGGCTGGAGCCAGATCAGCCATTATTTCATGTCGCATGGGAAGCCGAGGGGGGACCTCACTCTGCTCTGCCAGGTCTCCCGCCAGGCCGCTGCTCCTGAAAATTAGCTCTTTCATCATGACGAGCCGCCCAAAACACAGGAGCTAAGAAATGACCTATGGGCCCCATTCATATTATTTATGTAGCTGCCACTTGCCTGCCCTCTATCTCTGGCCCAGTACACCTTTGCTGGCTGAATCGAGACCCCCAGACACTGCAGGCATGGAAATTGTAACTGCAGCTCCCAGGGGTGGGCGATGTGTCAGGTGAGGGCCACAGACCTACCACCCTCCTGCATTTCCCAGCTCCTTTCACCACCTTCAGCCAAAATGCAAACTGACACTAAGTCTTTAGTTAGATTAGGAGAAAGCCAGTTTAACTCACTCTTTAAATACATCAGCATTTATTTTAAAGCCACATAGCTCTCAGATTTCAAGACATGAACCTGTTCCAAACCTATCACCAGATGCACTGTGAAAATTCACACGGAAAGCTAGAAGCAAAAATCATAAACGAATGTAAATGTGAGGCCAATACCTGGGTTTGTAACTTGCCTTAAGTTCTTGATAGTAAAAATAGTCCGTCCACACAACACTTCAACAAGCACATGCTGAGGAGCCACTACGTGTCATGGAGGTACGGCGATGAGGCCCTGCCTACGAGAGCGCCCGTTACCAATGCCCTGCCCCAAAATCCCTGGCAGTCTGCCAGGAGGGAGTCGTGTGAAGCCTTGCAGAGACCCGCCCAGCCCCGTTCACCCTGATAATTACAGCTATCATGTAGGAAAGTCACATAACATGTGTTATCCAGCCATGGCATCTTCATCATTCCATGTATTGAGCACCTGTCACATCAGGCCCTGGGATAAGCACCATGCACATCACACCATTTCATCCAGCTGACACCTCTGCAAGGTAGGTCACTGCACTACCACTTTACAGTGAGGAAGGGCTGGAGAGAGGTGAGACGACTTGCCCGAAGTCATAGAATCAGCAAATGGAGGTGGGGCTGGGATGCAAACTCCTAGTCTATCTGACGGCAAAGCTCTGGTCTTCCTGGGCAGCCACTGTGATTCCCGAGGGGTTTGAAGGAGGCCTACTCCTCACTCAGCTGTACAACAACCTCCCCCTGCTCTGTCTGAGGCCAAGAGACTGCTTATTCCTCTGTGTGAGAAAAGGAACAGCTATGTGATGGGCAAGGCTGGTGCTGCAGTCCTAGGTGAGCTGCTTCACCGGAGTTAGCCTTGTCACCTAGCAAATGAGGGAGCTGAACAGGGGATTCGTAAGATGTCTTCCAACTCCAGGGTCTTTGGAACCCCTGCAATGGGAGGAACTGTCCAGGCATGGCCAAGATCTAGCTCACGTCCTGGACACACAGCACCTCAAGGAGATCCCAGACAGGGAGCCCCACAAGAATGAGCTCACTCCAGAACACCTGCCTCAGCACATCCCGGCCAGACACAGATGCCACCCCGAGAGGGACAGCACTTACCCACCGCCCTCGTGCCCTCCCCTCTTTCATCTTACTTGTTGAGCTGGAGCCATTTTTTATACATCAGAGTTTTACTAACTTGGATCACATCACTCCCAGGCATTAAAGTAACACCCCTCCCCCAAAACACTGGTTATGGAAACTTCTGAGCAGGGCCTGTGAGGCCCTGGGTGGTCACTCACTCCTGCCACCCCCCCCCCAGCTCACGGCTCCAAGGCCCCAGGCACCAGGCTCTTTGTGCTCTTTTCCTCCTCAGAGCCCTGCCCTGCCCTCCATCGCAGCCTTCCTGCAGACACCCCCGCCTCTGCGAGGCCTTCCCACCCATTCCTTAAGATCCCAGCCCTGTCTGGTCGCTCACAGCAATAGCACATCTAGCAATTTTTCGACCCTGCTCCATCCACCATCTGCGTTCAGCACCCAGCAGTGCGCCTGGCACAGAACCAGTCGATAGCACCGAATGTCTGAGAACAACCACTGCTTATCTTGACAGGCCCTATCTGTTTACTTCAGTGACTGGCCGGCCAGCACCATGGATCTTTTGCCTCTTCTGTGGGCTGGCAGGGTGGGAGGGGGAGGTGTGCCAAGGCCCGTGCAGAAAGCAAGGTCTGTGCTCTGTAGGAGCTCAATCACACATGCTGCAAAAATGTTTTCAGACTATAAATTGCCATGCAAATACAAAGGGATATATACATATATATGTGTGTGTGTATATCTGGTGAGAAAATATGTATATGACAAACATTTACATCATGGTCCAAGGCAGAATATGCTAAGTGCAAAGTGCATATCACAAATAACAAGTGCTGCAAAAACGATGGTGAGAGAGTACAAGAGGGAGGGGAGGTTACCTAGGGAAACAGGACTTCCACCGGGCCCTAAAAGGTGGCACAGACAGCAGATGTCCACAGCCAGGCAGCTTAAGTGTGGCCTCTGCCCACCTGCGTCAGTATCACCTGAGGTGCTGGTTAAAAGCACCCCTGACCTACTAGCATAGCCCACGAGTTCAGCCTGGGTACCTATACGTTTCATCACATGCTCAGCTGATTCTGATGCACATGGAAGAAAAGTAATCAACCAAGGCTACCAGGCAAAAGGGCCTGGAAGCACACAGCTGTTTGTAGGCCAGTAATTTGAAAGAACATAAAGGGAATAAAAAGCTAGAAATACATGTTAAAGCTAAACAGTAGGGGGTTTTGAATGCCACTCTCAAGAGCTAGGTCTGGAACCTACCGGTAAAGGGAAAACGCTGCAGGCTTTTGGGTAAAGGAGTGATACGGTAAATGTGATGTTCTAGAAAGCTAGGGAATAGCTCAGGAGGAATTGAGAAGACAGAGGAGAGAGGAGGCCACAAAGCCCTCCAGCCCCTATGTCGGATTTCACGGTGTTGGCCACCTCTATGGACCAATCAGGGACATGGAGAAGCCTCTCTAGTCTCCTGCCCGGGCGTCTGCTCTGGTCTTCCTGATAAGTCCAGGCCTGAGGATGCTCTTATAAAAAGAAACACACAGGATCTCACGGCACAAGTGAGAACATCTTATTTGTGCGGCCAAGAGGGTAAGAGATCCTTCAGAACTCAAGTGCTCAGGCACCGGTATTTGGCAGGGATGTGATACATGCCAGGTGCCCAAGTTCCTGGAAACAAACTAATAGTAACTGTAATCCGGTCAAAGCTGAGAACCTGCTTTTCTGGGGAACGCTGGCACATGCACGTTACGTCTATAAATACATAAAGATTTCTGTGAACGCTAAATATAAGAGTGAGATTTTCCAAACAGATGCATCTGTTTGTTGGGAGATGAATTTCAATGGCCTCTACTACTACTCAATAAAAAAAGAAAAGAACCAGGAGCTGGAGGATATATAAACGTCATACTCAAAGCATCATTATTAAAGTTAAGCACGTTGGGTAGTTTCTATCCTGACTGGGGAGTTTAAAATACACCCCCTTAGGGCCCAGTGGAGCCCCACGCTCTGGTGGTTGCCACCTTCACAGCCATCCCATCCTCGCCGTCCTGGGTCTGCACGGCTCTTGCACCGTGACCTATACAACATTCACTGTCTTCACGAGAGAGCACGAGTTCAGGGAGACAAACTCGCCTCAAAACAATGTAGATACATAGCGTGGACCCCAGCTGATGAAGCGCATGAGCATCCAGGCAAGTTGCTTTTATGCCGAGATGAATAGGATAGGTGACTTTTAAAAAACTTTCCTCTTGCAAGTGTATGAACAAGGTTCCAGCCAAAAGCAACTACATCACTTCCACCTGCCTGAGGCAGACAGGCTGTGAACATCCTGGAAAGACTTTCGGGGAGTCCTTTAAGCTCCATGTAAAAAAGTAAACAGCTTGAGAAATGTCTCCCTAATTAGCTGAGTGTAAAGGGAAAGCAAAAATGTTTAGATTCAAGGAGCAGGGGAGGGTTTTGTCACACAACCAGGTCCCTGTGCTTCTTGCCCTGTTGCCAACATTCTCTCCAAAGCAGACAATGTTTTCTGGCCCTCTGGTTTCAAACATAACCTTCATGGTAAAAATCAATAGCTGTAACACAGTCTTTGGTTCAGACTGAAGCAATAGCCCAGACCCTGACGTGAGGTCCCTTGTGGAGGGCAGCAAGATGCCAACACAGACATCTCATTTTCTCCTCACAGTCACACTAACATTTGTGATCGCTGCCCTCTGGCCCAGGACAGACACCTATGCTGTCCTGCCTTTCTCTGAAGACAGATGCTCACAGCATTCGGACTGTAGCTCCCAGTGCACTACAGAGAGCTGGGCCTCTAAGGACAGTTAAACCAACCGCTGGCATGACGCTGACTGCAAGGGAGCCCCTCGGTGACGGGGAGACGGCACGTGACGCTCAGGGAAAGAAGGCTGATGCGATACCACACGTGACATGACTCCACCTGTGTGAAATGTCCGTAAAAGGCACCCGGATAGAGGCAGAAAGCAGACCAACAGCTGCCGGGGGACAGGGACAGAAATGACAACTCAGGGAATTTTGGTGGGTAATAGGTATGTTCTCAGACTGGACTGTGGTGACAGTTGTACAATCTAAAATTTTACTATTTAGTATAAAAACTCATTAATTGTACACTTAAAAGAAGCTACTGCTATGATAGTAAATTATACCTCAATAACACTGTAAAATGAAATGCATTCATTTAGTAATCATATGGGAAACTACAGATTTAAAAAAAAACACACACATACAAAATACAAGATACCAAATCATATCCTAATTTTTTTAAATATACATCAAGGCATAAGAGGAAAAAAGAGAAAGGAATGTGCCAGAATGTTTATAGTGATTATTCTCTATATAGTGGAATTACAGGTGTGTTTCATTTTCCTCTTTATACTCTGTATAAAACAGTACGTACCCAAATTTTGTCAAGAATATGTGCTGTTTTCATAATCAAAAACTGCAACTGTGATTAATGCATGTATCAAACAATTGGCCCAGAGCACAGAACTGGAGGAGTTGATAGCAATGTTTGAGAAGACAGTGCTTTTGGCTCCTGCAATTCAGGAGCTACTTAATGCTCTGGCTGTCATGAAACTCGGGGATCTGAAGGAGTTAAGGCCTCCCTGGTAAAGCGAGCACAAGCTCCCCCACACGGGGTTCACAGTGTGTGTCCCCAGACGGGGGTCAGGCTTAGCACAGAGAAAGCAAACGTTAATTAAATCACACATCGCACATGCACACACCAGCTCCCCTTTAACACACTGGAACAAATTTCACCGTGTTCAAGGCAATTAAATATGGACGAGAGTAACTGGAACCACATTGTAAAGCAGGAGGCCCGAGGTGTCTGCCCAACCCCAACCCAGAACACAGCCTATTTGTACAAATGCTTCTCTTTTCCATGAGAAAGCCTCTTTATTTCCTTGGATTACACAGTCTTACTGTAACAGAGGATTTACTGCCCCCAACTAATGATTTTCTATCCTTTGGGATTAATATCACACACTGGATCTCTAGGTACTCTGCAGCACCTGCAGAATTTTCTAGGGTAATAAATACTCCGTAGCACGCCAACACAGGAGCTTCTCCACTGTGGGTGTCAGGATTGAGGACAAAGGTCAGCCGGGGCCGGTCCTGCAGTGTGCTGGTTGGAAGCAGTAGCCCAGAACGATGCAAACACTGTGTTTCCTAGTCCGGCCCCAGTAGGAAGCCCTGAGCAGGCATCCTCAGCCCATCAGCGTTGTCTAAGAATTGCTCCACAGAGGCAGGCCCTGCAGCCTGGTTCCCACTATGAAACCCACCACCCCCTCCTCAGACCACAGCTGCTGGAGCTGTGGGCAGACCCCAACCCGGTGACTCTCTCCCCTGACTCTGGGAACTGGAATTTGCAATATTATTGTTCTCCACCAGTCATTTGAAACATGGATCTATGAATTCCAGAGTTGTGGGACAGCCATTTTCTACAAATGTTCTGGTAAAGCAGGTAAATCCAGGCCCCGGAGAAAGCAGGGTAAAGCAGAAAAGGAGAGGACACAGAAGAGACTGGGAGTGGCTTTCTTGGCCTCCAACAGTTCTCCAAGTCCTGCTAACAGTCCCGGTGAGGTCAGCTCTCAGGCTGCACAGACCACCCCTTTGGCCCCTGATCACCGCCCTTCTAGCCTGAATGAGTCTTTGCGACTTACACCCAAAGAGCCTTGGATAAAAAAACCTACAAAATAAATTCTGCTCTGAAAATAGGAAATACTTCCCTGGGCTCTCTGCCTGGAGGCATTAGCGAAAGCATAGCCAGAGGAAAGAAGCATTTCCTCGGGACTGGAGGCTAATAGAGTTCCAAGCGCAAGTTTGTAAGCAAAGGGCTGCCAGGGGAGGCGTCCAGGCCGGAAGCCTAGTGGAGCCTCCAGAGTGAGTCACTCACTGGAGGTCTGACAGCCCCTCCAGGGCAAGGGCCAGGGACACCACCAGCCTTGCTAACCACTGTAGCCCACACACCTAGAACACTGCCTGGCACACAGCGCTATCTCGACTAGTACCTGCTGAATTAACTAATGGATGTGTAAATACTTGGTGAGCATCTACTTTCTGCAAAACTCAATTCAAGGCACAGGCTCAAGAAGTTACACAAGAGGTGGAAGTGACAAACTACAGCATCTGTCCATGGATCAGGAAACAACCCCATTTGGTGGATGTAGCAAGCCTATCTGCAGACCTATACAATGGGACTACAACAGAGAAAACTCTGAGTCTCAGGCTACAGAAGCAGTCTTGTCTGCAGGTCAGATCATCCCACAGCTAACATTTCTATAGACTAGAACACACTTCCACTGCAGCTCCTTAAATCCATACTTTCTACTCTGCTTTCTTACTCTGCCTTCTAAGTATCCCCACAGATCCAGAAAATTGCATGGCATCTTCTTTTCTGTTTCCTGTATCATAAAAATACTAAGTCTACTGAACCTGTGGTCTCAGATCCACAGCATCCTCCACTTCCAGAAATTCTGACCACAGGCACCTAATACCTCAATTACAGAACCAGAGATGCAGCATCAGCTTCAGCACCCATCCTAGGAAAGGCAAAGAACAAGTATCAATTCACATTTGGGTCAAGGGTTCAACTCTTTACATTCTTGTCAGAGCACGTATACAGACATACATATGCACGTGCACGCACACATACACACACACACACACACACACACAAAGAATCTAGTTTCTCACTGCAACAAGTTCTGACCCTCCTAAATGAAGACGCTTTTCAGTTTCTCTTTGTCTGTCAAGAAACATTGATAAACATCCAGTTATCTTTCAAATAAGTATGTCCACCGAAGGGGGACCATGCCACTTCCTAACTGTGACCTAAAGCAAGCCATTTTGCCTCTCTGAGCCTTCAGTTCTGCACCTATGAAATAACAACAGGACTCCCTCCCCAGGTCGCTGTGAGGATTAAACAAGGAGGCCGGGTTGGGCAGCAGGTCTTGCCTTCAGTTTTACACGTAAGAAGACTGAGGCCCAGAGTGGTGGTGTGACTCATCCAAGGTCCCAGAACTAGCAATTGTAGGATTTGGGACTCACATTGGGGGCTGACATCAGAGTCTTTGCCCCCTGCACCCCTCCACGGGACTGCAAGCTCTCTGACAGTCAACGTGCACCATCACAGTTGTGATGCTCCCATAGCTGTCTCTATTCATGCACTTGCTGCACCATCCAGGCTACGCTCTCCTGGGGGGGACAATTTCAAGCATTATGCTCTGCATGCACTTGGCAGAAACTTTATGTTCTGTGAGGCAAGGTCTCTCAGACAAGCAGCAAGTTCTATCTTCTCCTAATGTGTGTTTGCTCAGGGTGCCTTGCAGGCGTTTTATAAGTGTAGTTGTATTTTAAGTTCTGCTCAGAATAAACAAAACCTGTTCCCAGAGCCTTTACTCTTCAAAGTGTCAAAAAAAAAAACCCAGCAACGGAACAGGTGTATCATCATACAAAGGAAATCAGGATGATGCCAAGGAAGACGACTTAGGCCTCAGGGATGCCATCATGTCTCAGGTTTGAAAAAAACATAGCAAAAAAGGCAAAATGAAATGTGTCAACGCCTTAGCTTTTGACGTTGTGTCTACTAGCACAGAGGACACCTGTGTGAACTAAGAGATTTACAAGACTATCAAATTTTAAAAACAAACCTCTTATTCATTTGTTCCATTAACTTTTACTGAGCTTCTACGTGCCAGACACTGCGGCAGACCCTCCGCCTACGCCTTGAATGTGGCAGATACAGCCCGTGCTCTCCTGCTGAGAACAGAGATGACACCTCCCTGCACCCCCGTCTGTGGCTCAAACGTGTCTGCGAAAACTCCATGTTCACAGTGACGTGGGTAACAGCTAATCCCAGGAGAAAGTCGTTTCACACAGCAACATTTCTAAAAACTTGTTCCTTCTAATAATGTGTCAAGGGAAGAAAACAAAAAGCTTTTGTGGCCAAATTAGTTGAGAATGAGTGGTTTTAAAAATGGCAAACCAGTTTCTTTACTGCAGGACTTCCCTGATCCTTTACCAAGTGAATGTGCTTAGGGACTCACCGAGGGACAGCCGGGGCTACAGTGTGTGGCACACAGGCCTGCCCGACTCCAGACGCTGGGCAACGCCTTGCAAAAATGCATGTGATCAGGCAAACTCTTATCCACAGAACATCTTGAGGGACGATGTTCCACAGAAAGCACTCTGCAAAAACACTGCAGTAGACAGTGGTGTCTGGGGTAGACCTACTATGTGCAGGAAGATCCAGCATTACTTGCACCTCCCTCCCCTGGGCATGAAATCTCCCCAGTCTCCCCAGTGCTCCAATACATACCTGCTAAGTTTCTTCCAGAACAAGAATTTCTCAACAGAAGAAAATAAGATTAAGAATCTGTAAGGCATTTTTTTTTTTTTATTACAGACAGGGTCTCACTCTGTCATCCAGGCTAGAGTGCAGTGGCATGATCATAACTCACTGTAGCCTTGAATTCCTGTGCTCAAGTGATCCTCCCGCCCCAGCTTCTCAAGTAGCTGGGACGTAGGCATGCACCACCGTGCCTAGCTAATTTTTAATTTATTTTTTATTTTTTTTTTTTTAGAGATGGGGTCTCATTATGTTGCCTAGGCTGGTCTTAAACTCTTGGCCTTAAGCAATCCTTCTGCCTTGGCCTCCCGAAGTACTAGGATTATAGGCATGAGCCACTGTGTCTGGCTGAAAGGCATTTTATTCCTTATGTCATTAAAAAATATCTTGTCTTGGGCACTTCTTTCAGCTCACCCCATGGAATTGATCACCATGAATAATTGAAAATATAAGTAAAAAATTCATTTGGTAGCCCAGCTAATCTCTATTGTGTCCACTGAGGGTGATAACATATATAATCTCAAGAGAGATTTTCATGACCTTCTTCCTGCCCCTTCAGGATCAAATAAAGTATGTTTCCACTAGAAGAATGTCAGGCAGAAGTGTTGGACAATAGTGTTTTAGAATGATGGAAACAGTAGGTTCCTGGAAGGGAATGAGGGTCTTCACAGGTTATTTAAAATAAAGAAATCTGGCTAGAGTTTCAGACTAGAAGAGAGCAGGTTGAAATGAAAGATGCTCGGTTATTCACAGAAAATTATCTGTGGCTGAGGACGAAGTCAGAGTACCTTGCCCTTAAGCAACACTGGACAGTAGAAGCTTCTTTTATCAGTTCTGGTCTCCAAGTTCTATGCCTTTTTTGTTCCTCCTGCCTTTTTTGTTCCACCCTTTGTTCTTACCTGACCCTCTCGGGAGCACGTTATCTATATTCTACTCTCCCAGCAAAATCTGATCTCAGGAAATGAGCTGAACTACATTCAAACCAAAATGCAATGACTAATACTAGATAAATGATCAGATGCCAGATCAAGTATTAAACCACAAGAACTGCACAAAAGCAGGCTTTTAGGCCTGAGAGGGCTGGCGGATGAGCACCTCTGAGCAGAAGGCCTTCTCTCAAGTGCGAGCACATCCTGACGCTTGTCCACTCGCACAGGTGTCAAAGGAGACTGCAGGGGCACCAGTCACAGAGGGGAGGCTGGGAGGGCTGGCTGTCCCCTACCCAGTGCTCACGCTGACGCAGAGACCTTCGGGAGGGACAGATGAGCTGAGAAGAGCAGACTAAACCAAGGTCAGAAACTGCATAGCACTAGATTCCCTGTCTAGGGTCCTCTTGTCTAGGCTCACCCAGAACGGAAGAGACACAAAGACCCCAGCCCTTCCCTCCAGACAATGGTGTAGCTGTCAGTGCCTTGGAGATGTCCAAGTTCAGCACTCCCACTCCACAGTGGAAGAAATGAGGCTTGGCAAGGGCAGGGGCTTCCCCAGGGTGCAGAGGACTGGTGGGAGAGCCTGGCAGGAGGTGTCTTGCTGTTTCCAACCCACTCAGCTCCTCCACTGAAAAGCCCATCGCAGCCACCTGCCACGGTCCAGACACGCAGCCCGCTGTATGAAATCCCACACCAAACAGGAAGCATACTCACACAGATCCTCCTTAGGGTCCATCCCGACCCTTGCTTTTGCAGAACAAGAAGTCCACCCCTTCTACAAGACCCGAGGATTCATCCTGCCACAGGTTCTCTGGCGTCCGGCTGTTCCCGTGGGAGACCCCCCGTCGCAGCACGAGAGGATCCGAAGGCAGGAAGGTGCTGTGGGTACCGACATGTCCCACCCCTCAACTGACTGACTCTCAACAGACGTGTTAAGTCCAAGAAGTCACCTCTGGAGAAGCCAGAGCAGGTGCCACCCAGGGAACTTCAGCTCTGCCTCACAGAATGGGCTCAGCGGCCTTCACCCAACCAGCCGGGACCCACCCACAGGCGTGCCCAGTGAACCCACTCCCCACTGCAAGTGCCATCTGCAACCTTTTGGAAGTATGTATCTGTACACAAGCACATTTCACACAATAAACAGGTCCTTCCCACCACTGGAAAACCTAACAGAATGCAATGATATCAAGGAGATTCTGAGAGAGAAGAAGTTACAATCCCCCCCACCCCACTTCCCCGTGTGCCTGCAGGCTGAAGCCGACACGTCAAGCTGAGAAAGGCACACAGGTGGCGACTGTGAGGATGATCAGACGCTGCAGCCCAAGCGTGGGGAGTCATTAATGCCAGTCCATCCTTTATGACTTTCCTCAATGACTATTTAAAATCAAAACAAAGGTCATAAAGCCAGAATGTTTTATCTTACTTACAAGTCAGAAGTCATTTCACATTTGCATTAATAACCTCCCATCAAGACAGTTTTCATATCTTGGCTTTCAGTGACCCTGTGTCACATGCTGTCATTGAAACAGGCTGGATGTTCAGGGCACACATTAGGGCAGCAGTTCCTGAGCAGGCGCCATTCTGCCCCCCGGGGGATACTTGGCAATGTCTGGAGATAATTCTGATTATCACAAACCGGGAAGAGGCAGTGCTACCGACATCCAGTGGGCAGAGGTCAGAGATGCTACTAAACACCCTACACTGCACAGGATGGCTGATCACAACAAGGAATGTTCTAGTCCCAATAGTGCCAACGCTGAGAAACTCTGTGGTCAGGCAATGATTTTCAAACACTGGGCATAGGTTCACATAAAGTATTGACTGTAAATGCAAGTTTCTGAATCCTACCACAAAGTTTCTTATTCAGCTGGTCTGATGTGGGAATGTGTTTAAAAAAAAAAAAAAAGAACTTCCCCAAGTAATTTTGATGCAGGTAAGTAAGTGTTCGCTATTTCCTCAAAATATGGGCTTGCAATTCCAAAAGCTGCCACCAGGTAGCACTGCTGTTAGCTTGGGTAACAAAAGCTTCACAGAAAATTCTCAGGCAGAGTCTCATGGAACCACACATGCTCTATTTCCCCACAAAAACATATTCACAGGTAAGTAGCAACATGGACTAAATACAGAAACTGAATAAACTCACACAATATAGAGCAATATTGAAATGGAATGCAAACACCAGACATTGGGGGCATCTTTCTAACAAATACTCATCTCTGCCTAGTTTAACTTAGGAATCTTTTAGAGTCAAGTGATTTCAGAGCTGGAAGGATGAAAGTCATCCAGTCCCATAGCCTCATTTTAGCAGAGAAGGAAAGTGCCCGTGGACACAAAGTCAGCTTCCAGAGTCTGAGCCCTTGCCAGGCTGTGCCCAGAGTCCCAGGCATGAGCACTTCAGGAAGGCAGAGCACCGTCCCTGATGAGCTCTTCCCGTTCATGGGCTGAACCTGTCTCTGCCTTGAAAACACATCGCCAGCTGCTTGCACCTCTATCTGTAAACACCCAGAGGTGGGCATTACCTGGATTCCACAGCCCAGTGTTACCCACACTTGCTTGATCCTAAGACTGACCTGGGGCTTGGTAAAAATGCAAGCTCTCCTGCAAAGTCCAATGCAGTCGGTCTGGAGAAGGGCTGAGAATCTGTGTTGTTCACAAACATCCTGGCCTAGGTGGCTCTTTAGGTGTGGCTCTATTCCAAACTTTCCCAAAATGTATTCCCTGTGAGAATCAACCGGGAGCCATTGCAGGCCTGTCAGACTTGGTGGGGGCTGGGCCCAGGAACGTGTAACAAACTGCTGGATGATTCTTTCACTGAGAACCTTAGCCATCTACATGACAGCATGGCGCCCTCCCACACCTGATGGAAGCCTCATCACTCAACAGGGGCTCCAGGGGCAATTGCAGTAAGGCCTCAACGTTCCTTTTCCTGCACAAAATTGCTTTTGGCTTCCTGTCCCAGGGCACAACAGCATAGACCCCAAAGAATGAGAAGCCCAGAAAGGCTGGGGAGATGTGTTTCCCTACGGGCTCCTCCTGCCCTTGCGACCCGGATACCCTGAAGCCTGAGCCACAGGGTGGGAGCCTGTTCGTCCCCCTCCCGCTTCACCTGCACCCTCCCTCCCCATCTTTTCTCTTGAATGGCTAATTCAAAGGGATAGAATTCATTTGCCTCAACTCTGCATTGTCTGACCCCAACCTGCTTCCAGCTGTAACTCCCAAGTCAAAAGGCAGGAAGTCAGAACAAGGAGGAGAAAAAGACTGAGATAATCAGCCCTTGATTAACATTGAGCTGTGAACACACAACCTTTTCTGAAGCTGCACAGAAGGCTGACGGGAGGAATGCAAATGAGACGGTGGTTATTAAAATGACGCCTGAGCTGTAAAGTGCCGTACAAACAGGAGTTATCGTTCAAATTAAAGAGAAACAAACAGGGAAACACGGCGTTTCCAGACAATTCTCCTCCAAGGTTCGCCTTCTTCAACCTTCTCCTGAAAAGTGGCTCACAGCTTTAGAAGAGGATGTGTGCTGGGCTCTGGGCTAGACACTGCAAGTCAAACAGAAACGTGCACGACAGCCCTGTCTGTGAGCAGCCGATGATCTAGCAAAGAAGGGAATGGAGAAATATCCCAGACCCACACTGCGTATGCCTACGGGGGCAGACTCCAGCGTGAGAGTCAGAAAAGGTTACTCAGATCTTCTGCTGGGCACCAGCTAATGGCACCGTCTAACGGGCCTCCCCCCAACTCCCAGTCCTCCTCGTTCTGCCTCGTCAGCGTGTCTCAAAGGCACCCACTCACCTCCCCACCCCCGCAGTGTCACTACACCTTGGTCCAGGCCTGTCATCTGTAGCCCAGATAGCCCTCCACCCTCGCCTGCACTATCTCCTACCGTGTAGCCCAAGTGGTTCTGCTACAGTCCAATCATGTTTTTAAATCAAACCATGTTTAGATGCCTCAATGGCTCCTCATGACCATCTGGGGAAAGTTCAGACTTCTTGTGTTGGGACCTGAAGCCACTCTCTGCTTCCCACATTGTCCCCTAGTGCTCTAAGCTCCAGCCATAGAGACTGTCATTCCTCCCACAGTGTGTAATGTCTTGCAGGAGACACTCATCCCTGTGAGAACCTGATTTTCTCACACACCAATCTCCACCTGGTCCACGTTTCTTGGTCCTTCTGATCTCAATGCAACAGTCCTGGAGCCCCGCCCATTCTAGCAGAGGTGTTACCTGCTCTCTCCTCTCAGAATGCCCTACAGTGTCTTCCCTGGGCCTTTTACACCGTATTACAATTATTCACTGAATGTGTATTTCCTCTTCGACAGGAATAGGGAGCACCTGGCCATGCACACGCTGATTCAGCAGATCTGGAGTGGGGCCCGCCCGGACACCATTGGTGCACCAGACTGACCTTGCCAAAGCAAGCAGGGCCATGCTAGTCTTGTTCACCAAGGATCCTTAGCACCAACCCCAAGCCCACCACAGGCTGGCACTCAGTAAATTTTTACAGAATGAATAAAGGAGGACGGTAGAGGGATTAGAGGCAGATGTTCAGGAATTTGTAGTTCAGGTAATAATTTCATCGGGGCCACCGGGAATAATGATACGGACAATGTCCACAAAATTAACACTGTCCCTTACAAATCAGACCTTCTTGATGCATATGTAAGTGTCCAGTTATAAAGTTGATTATTTCCCTAAATCGAATCCATAAAGCAAGTGCAAGACCCAAATAGAACATTTGAGCTTCGTGATTTTGTGCCCTTTACCAAAGCTAAATACATTGGTACTTGCTGCAATCCCAGACAGGGGCCATGGCGCCAGTGCATAACTGTGAATTATTAATGTGAAAGATTTGCATGTGCTTTTTATGATTATGGCCGACTTTGATGTCTTTGTGCCCTGCTCAGGGCTTCTACACACAACTATAATTTCTTTGCAAAAAAAAAAAAAAAAACCAATTTGCATAGACCAAGTATAGGAAATGCGTTGAAGTAGTTTCAATATAAAATGAAATTGCAACAATTACATCGCTCCTCTGTTGCCAAGGGTAGTCCAGATGCTCTGAAAGGATGGATAGAGCACAGGGACTTGTATAAATCACCATCAAGAGAAAAATAGCACAACATCTCTTTGGAAACCTGACTCTTAATTCTGCAGACCAGTGATTTCAATATCACTGAATGGGAAAAATAGAGGTAAGCATTTGCAACAACTTCAATAATGCACTGCAGATCAATACAGTTCTAACGCTGCCCTCCGTGCCCTAAGCCTTCCAAAGAGCTCAGCCAAACTTGCAAGATTCCTTACAAAGATCACATTGTGTATCTCAGCACACTGGTGCTAGTCTTACACAATGACGAAGAAGCTGGTGAAAAGAGAACTTTCAGGTAACTCTCCCAAGTCAAAATCAATAGTTCTCTGAAGAATTGAAAGGCAGGCAAGCTGCTGAGTCCTTATTTACATATATGTGGCTCTCAATATATGCCTTCCCCATGGCTGAAAGAATAAATCAATAGTTTCTCCCAGGAAACCTGAAGTACAGAGGGATGGGATGGACATAAAAGATGTTTGGGGTTTGCATCTCTAATTCCAATTCTGCACTTCCTCGGGGTGATATCTATAATTGCCAAAAGACCTACAATATTTGAGGGCATCTATTTAAAGAGTCGATATTATTGAGTGCCTAACTTCAAGCCAGCCCAGTTCTCTGGTTCTTGGGGCTGAGAATTCAGGTTTCTGGCTTGAACAAGTGAAGAGATTGTGGGGCAGGGAGGCACAATTTGCTGACACCAGGACTACAGAAGGAAGACCAGTTTACAGCATAGATGGTATAGGGGAGTATACTCATTTCCTAGGGCTGTTGTAACATTACCACAAACTGAGTAGTTGAAACAACAGAAATTAATTGTCTCACAATTCTGGAGGCCAGAAGTGCAAGATGGAGGTGGCAGGGTTGGTTCCTTCTGAGGGTTACGGGGGAGAACCTTTCCCATGCCTCTCTCCTAGCTGCTAGTGCTTTCTGGCTATCTTTGGTGTTCCTTGGCTTTTCAATGCATCACCCTCATCTTTGCCTTTATCTTCCCATGGCATCCTTGCCATGTCTTCACAGTCTTCCCTTTGTGCAAATCTGAGTCCAAATCGCTCCTTTTCATAAGGACACCAGTCATATTGGATTAATGGTCCATCCTAATGACCTCATTGTAAAGACGCTATTTCCAAATAAGATTCCATTCTAAGGTACTGGGGATTGGGACTTCGACTTCTTTTTGGGGGGAATACAGTTCAACCCATAACATGAAGGGAAGGGAAGATGTTAAACCCACTTCTCAGCATGCTGAGGGTGAACTAACTGTGCATGCTTGGGTCCTGGGATCAGAAGAAAAATTGGCACAAGAGATACAGAGTCAAGGGACATATGTTCACTTACCCAGCTCAAACAGAAACAGACACTTGAAGGCCAGGTGGGGGGATGGCATGGATGAAGTCCCAGACACGAATGACATTGCCCAAGGGAAGTTATAGCGCTACGGAGAGGAGAGGAGCTGAGAAGAAAACCCTGAGAACATCAGCACTTAGAGGTAGACAGCAGGAGTGTGGCTGCCAAAGAGGTGGGAGAAAATCCAAGGAGGCAACATTCCTGAGGCCAAGGGAAAAGAAGGTCTGAAGGGAAATGTCACTGGTTCAATGACGGTGTCCCAGTTATCTATCACTATGTAGCTAACTACCCCCCCAAACCCAGTGGCTTACAAGCACTACTGCATATTGTCTCTCGCAGTTCTGTGGGCCAGGAACACAGGCAGGGCTTGGCTGAGCAAGACGACTGAACCACGTGGCATCAAAGGAGGACACGTGGTGGAGTTCACCTGGTGGATGAACTGCGCTGGAGGGTCTAATACTGTTTCACTCGTATGTCTCGCACCTGGGCTGGGGGTGTGCAAGGGAAGTGGCTGGAAGGCTGGACTCAGCTGCAGTTGTCCAGCAGAGCACGTGCGCGCGCGCGCGCGCGCGCGCGCGCACACACACACACACACACACACACAGCTGCTCCAAACTGCTGGTCTCAGGGGCAGGGCTGAGGGCACAGCTATGTCTGGTCCCTGCTTCTCCACCCTCCTGCTCTCAGTGGAAGCAATTCTCAGATGCAGAATGAATTTGTGCGGCCAGTACAAAATGCAAATGTGAGACCCCTTATTCATAAAGCACAAAGTAAAATACAGTAAAATAAATAAATATGTGCGTGTGTATCAAAGTGGTCATGAAAGCACCATCACACTAAAATCAAGTTTGATCGGGTTTCAAGGAACACGAGTCTCTATTTTATCAACGTGCGTGCTTCCCGTAAGTTTCTCATAAAGGACACCTTTCATTCATGATTTGATCATGACCCAGTTGAGCACAGCTGGTCACAGTCAACACATGGCCACATCTGTTTTAGAAGACAGAAAAACAACTCTGGCCCACCACAGACCATACGCACTTGAGGTGGCCCAGGGGGCCAGAAGAACCTGGTTGAAGACGGGTCAAAGAGGCAGGATGCTGGGTTGGAAGGAGACAGCCAGGACAGGCAGGCCACACAAGGCTGGATCCCAACTTCCCACCAGAGCGGACGGGCCCACAGAAAGAGCTCAGCCAGATGGCCGAGGACGCCACACTCTTTGTGCTGCCGGGCAGGGCGCTTGGCCCCGCAGGCTCCCACTGATGAAATGAAAACACAGCACACTCTTCTTGCTGGGTGGCTGTGACAACTACCATCATCAGTGGGAAGCACACTCTGCAGGAGATATCCTCATTGCCTCTTTGTTGATCCCAACAGTCCTCCTTAAAACCACAGTCCCTTGTTGTCCACCTCCTCCCGAAAAGAGCACAAAAGCTGGGACAGAGTTCAAGAACTCTTGCATTCTCCAACCCCTGAAGGCACAGAAACTCCCGGATCTTGCCCTCAAAGCCTTCCCGGTTCTGTTTCACGGCAGCCAGCCACCACCTTGCAGAGGGCCCGGCATCCAGGGGTGTGAATTTGTAGCCCTGCAGTTTCCTGTTCTGACCACATCAGAGAGCCGTACGTTTGCACACATGGCCGCAATCACATGGTGTTAATAATTAAATGTCTCCCCAACACTCCAAATGTCACCTTTCACTTACCCTTTAAAATAGCACCCTTTAAAACACGACAAGAACACATATTTTGTCATGTAGATCAGAATGTCTACACAACCCTGACAAAGTAGGGCCCAGCTAAACCAAAATTATATAGCAGACATGAAGGAGCATCGCTGCTAACTCAGCCTCTCATCAACCTTGCTCTGGGAGGCACAGCTAACAGCCTGTGTGAGAAGCCTCCTGGTCTGAGGGCTTGGAAGACCTGAAGGCCGATCAGCAGCCAGGCTGCGGGGACAGGTGTAAAGGGCCTGGGCTCTGGAATCAGACAGGACACGGTTGGAACCCTCTCTGCAATGTACTGGCTGTGTGTCCTGGAGCAAGTCTCTTAACTTCTCTGTGCCTCCTCTTCTTCCTTATGAGTAAAGTCCAGACTTACCAAGTTGTTGAGAAAGTGCGAGAAAATTTAGGAGAAATATCTAGAACGAGAGCTGATGCACTACAGGCCCCCAACTAATGACAACTACTGTTATTGTTATCATTGGGCCAGTAAATATTTTCATAGACCAGATGTTTTTCCCAGGGCACAGAACTAAATTCCATGTAAAAAGACATCTCTGATAATCACACATTAAATATCTAATAAGTCCCTAATATAGTCAACCACTGTGTGGGTAGAGGACTGAGATGCACAGTGTCTCACCTCAAGGGAGTGACAGTGCAGTGACTGCTAAGGGTGCACCATTCCTGCACACATGATTTGTGAAGAATGTGCCATCTTTCTCATCAAGTTATCAATCTGTATATGCATATGACTGTCCCCCACTGGAAGGACTGACCACACCTGTAACAGCCATTAGAGTGCCTGGCACGGCTCACACAGGAGCTCAGCAAGACCACGCTGGGGAGTGAGGGGAAAAGAGGGGAGCAGGAGGGGAGGAAGCATTTAAGTCAGAAATTACCTGAAAAGCCATAACCATGTACTGAGAGACATTGATAGGCTGTAGCCAAGGAGGATTTGTCATTTCTTAGAAATGCCGATGAAATAACTTCTCTAGTTCAAAACAAAGAGAGGGAAGGTACACAATGCAAAGACAGGGAAACTCACGTGTGGGTTGAGAGGTGTTAGGCACTGCAGTGACCCATCTCCAGTCTCTCTCTCTCTCACACGCACACATACACGGTCATTTTCTGTATCGCAAAAACTGTACAAAGTGCTTTTGAAAACTGTCGTTCTTACAGTTCTGGATTTATCAAGTACCACTGCAGTACTGGTCAAATCACAGACGACAGAGTGACAGATGACAAATATGAAGGGCCTTGGGAAACCTTTCTTGAAAGTGACACAGGACGAGAAGCAAACCCACTGGCTTCTCCCCAGTGAACCAGACGGGGCAGCCCCATCACAGGGCCTCCTGCCAACTGCACCTGCCACCAGACACCCCAGCAGTTGCGTCATCTTTACACCTCAGACACAAACATCTCTGATCAAATAACAGAGGGCTCCTGATCAGTCAAAACAGCCCCCCTGAACAGAGACTAATTATTCAGTCCGTTCAAACTCTGTAACTACTGCCAGATCCCTCCTGGGAACTAACTCTACACTCTGACCAATAGAGACAGCAGCGATGTACAAATCAAAGGTCCTCAGAACACAACACACTCAGCTAGCCTGAGTTAATGACCTAAAACTCCTTCTGAGATGGGAGGCTCAGCCAGGGCGAGTTGAGGTGTCCCCTCTTCAATTCTCTGTCCCAAATCTGTCCCTGGAAGGCCCACCTACTTCCAGAAGGGTAGCACCCAAGTGTTCATCCCTTGCCCATGTCCTTCCCCTACTGACACTTGCTGGCTGCCCCAGCACCATGTGGCAAAGCTACACACCACCTCTTTCCTCCCAAACAGCATCACTAGCTTGACTTCCTGATGTCTGCTGAAGGTGAGAACACTCCAAGACACCCACATTTCTCACCCTCAGAGCCTCCAGGAAACTCTTGCATCTGCCCTTTTCTTTCCCCTCCCACCATCTTCACTCAAGTTCATGCCTCAGGAGCTCTTAAGTCGTATCCCCCTGACTCCAACACCATCCCACCACCCAAGGCCATCTCGAAACTCGCATTGCAGCGACCCTCTAACGCGCTGTTGCAGGACACCCAGTGGCTGACTCCGCACCCCTCACTATACTAAGCACAAGTCCCTGATCCTGGCCTCCACCCTCCTAGTCTCCGACATTCCTCTGCTTCCCTCTGGTCAAACCTTTCCAGAGAGCCTGCCGTGGAGTTCTGTCCTGCGAGGTCCTGCCCTCATCAGTATTCTCCCGCTCCTCAAGCATACCCTCAAACCTGACCCCCCTGCTGCAGCCTCTCCAAGACCCCCAGATGATGTGAGCACCCTCCCTCTGACCCTCCAGGCAGCCCCAGCAGTCCCTTCTTGGGGCCACCCTGCCCGGGGCCACCCTGCCCAGGGCCACCTGTGTGCTCTACTTCTCCCCACCACCCCAACTCTGAGCACCCTGAAGTTAGGACTCAGTCGTATCCACCGCTGTGTATACCTCTCATGGTGCAGAGTTTTACACACCAAGGCTTTTGATCAACATTTGCTGAACAGACTATCTAGTCAATCCACAACAGCATATAGTTTAAGTGTAAGGGCCTGGGCATCAGCTGCAGGTGTCAGTTCCTTTGTTTCCTGACAGCTTTATTTTGTGTCTCAGCCACCAGAATGTAGCCTTTCTGAGGACAGAGACCTGTCAGCCTTGTTGCCTCTGTATCCCAGCACCCAGGAAAGGACCAGCCCCGAGGAGATACTCAGTAAATATTTTATAAATCGAACAACCTGCTTTCAAGCCTTACTTACTGACTACGTCACCTTGGGCAAGTGACTCACTCTACGTCTTAGTTCCCACCTCTAAAATAGGAGAACAGGACAGCATCATCTCAAAGAGCTGCCTCGAGAAGCCAATGAAGTCACGCAGGATGAGGGCCTGGCGTGGGGCTGGACACGGCAGATGTCTGTGATGATCACCCTGTAGCAGTGCGGGAATGGTCCCAGCATTCCCGCCACACTCTTTCTCCCAGTTTGCTTTAAAGCTCTGAGCCCTTCGATGCACCTGTAAACATTCCAGACTTTATCCCCAATGCCCCCCAACACCACCCTTCTCTACAGCTTCTCTTGCCCTCAGACCCCCCCTCTCTCCTCCTCCGGCTTAGACCATAGCCCACCCCAGGTGGGGGCCTGCATGCCTCCCTCTCAAAGAGTCCAGACTGCTCTGGGCAGCCGCTGCTGAACACAGGGGCCAGCTGGACCCGATGCCAGCCCAGGTGTGTGCCAACCTCGGACACACCTGCTGAGGGAGCGGAGCACATTCCTCCTGGGTAGGCAGACTGCAGGAGAGGCTAAGCTCTTCCAGCCTTAACTTACCTCCGCCACCTTCCCTTCCAGAGAAATCCGTGCACTCCTGAGACAGTCACTGAGGTGCCTGGCTCTGCCCAGGGCCCACCCTCGGAGAATGGGCTCAACAGAGTCAAGGCGCCCACGCTCTGGGGCCTCCTTCCATCTGCTCTGCCAGGTCAGTGCACGCTGCATCAGGCCAGCCATGCCACTCCATCTGCCTAACACTAACTCAGCCCCAGACCAGCCTATCAAACCCACCGCCACAAAGCCCACTTATGAATGAAGGTAGACTGCCAAGTGAGGTCAATTTGTAATTTAAATCTGCTCTGCATAATGCATAAGATACCTTGTTATAAATTATTCACCCGCAAACTGCCATCTGGACATTTTAGGGAACTTAGTGGGAAATTTAAAAGGGAAGTGGGCATTTGCCCAGCATCATGTTAGTAAGCAAGGAATGTTCACTTGTGTTGTTGCCGTCATTTTATTTGCCAGGAACCCTAGCAGATGGATTCCATTCACCTCCACCTAAAACCACGTAGAGCAGTATGGGGAACATCCTGGGGGCCAGCTGCTCATCCCGTTCCCTCCCCAGCCCCACGTCCTGGGCCAAGCTCCACGGTCACAACAGCTGCAGGGCACCTTGATCACAGGTGCCTCTCTTGTCTCCCAAGAAAACAAACGGAAACGGCCTACTGCTGACCTGGTAATTAGCAGAGACTTTCCCTCCATTCCCCTCCTTCCCCCTCATGTCTATACAAACTACTGGTTTCTGCTCACCCACGGCTCAGTCTTCCCGATCAGAGCTTACAACGGGACCCAGTGAGGGGACTGTTCATGGAGTCTGTGATCCAACACCAGCCCGTTCTCCTATTAGGTCACTGTGCTGACTCCATCCATTCAATTAATCATAATTGATCGTCTATAATTATGATTCAGGTATGTACTATTTGCTGAGGACACAGAGATGAATAGAACATGTTCCCCACTATTAGGAAGTTCACAGATCAGACAGTAGGTGCTCACACAAATCAGCCGTGATGCCCACTTTGTTGTAGGCACATGGGGAGGCACTGAGGACGTGAGGATGAGAACTGTAATGAATATGTATGTTCAAGGTCAGCAGGTATGCAAAGGAGATGCAAATCAGCTCCGTTTGCAGAAGGAGAGGGTCAAGGAAGGCTACACAGAGAAAGAGAAGCCTGACATGATCTTGAAGGATGAGCAGGAGTTTGCCCAGCAGGCATGTAACAGCGCACACATATGGGGAGCTGCAGGCAGGTCAGATGCATAAATGCTTTAAGGGGCACAATGCAACCCCGCTTGTACCACTGGAACAGGCTGGATATACAGTTTCCTTTAAAGAGGTCAGTGTGTTTCTACCTCATTTATGACTAATGATTCTCATACAGTCTCTGTGAAGTTGGAAGGAAATGGAGTTTTTCTCTTCTTTCCAATAAGTGGAGCTCTTGCAGTCCCCTCTCTTCACTCTCTGTTAACAATACACCTTCCATCAGAATAAAATATTATTCCCCTAAGGTATTATTCCATTTGAACCTTATGAATCTTCCTAGGAATCAAGAAATTGTTGCCAGACTCACCTCATCCTGAAAGGCAAATGCGAAAAACAGACCAGAAGCTTTGCCTGGTACCGGACTGTACCAGTCACTGCAAATCCCGAAGGTTTTTCTATGCAGAATTCAAAGAGCACCAAATGACCTGATAAGGCCTGCTTAGGGGGGTGGGGTAAAGGGGCTGTGTGGCTGGCTGCTGTGTGTCCAAGAGAGCCATCATTGAGTAATGACTGAGAAAACCTTACTGTACTGCACACCTGCTGAGTATGCCCAGCAGGTGAGGTTCATCCAACACCACTGCCCAGCTCCCACAGAAGGACACAGCCCTGACCCAGGGCATCACTCTCGTGCCCTTCATCTGTGCAACATATTTGGCTCTGGTCATTTTCGCACAATAAAGATAGATAGATAAATAGATAGAGAGATAGAGAGATAGACAGACGGATGGATGGATGGATGCATGTAAGCTTCCTCCCCCAATAACATCGCCCAGACAGCCATAACTTTCCACCAACCGTAAGAAACTGAATCCATCCCACAGGTCTTCAGCTGTTTTCTGCAAACCTTGAGCGCTCCAGGTGGTTGTGTATTTAAGAGACATTCTCTGTTGGTTTTTGATAAACTGTTTATATCGGAGTTTGATATTCTTTGGCTAACCCCTTTCTGAGGCTCTGTTCAAACAGATTAAACACTCAAAACTTTGAAGAGTTTTTCTATGCCTCCTGGACAAAATTTCAAGACTTACACGATCAAATCAAGAATCTAGGTACCCTGAACTCCAATTTAGTAGGCACTTTTGAATGGTACTGAAAGTATGAACTCATCACAAAGCCTGCAGTATAGAACAGAGGACAGTTTCTTAAGGCATCATTTCTGGGATGAAGGCTAAAAATTGTCTATCGCAGCCAGTTAGCCTCAAAGGAAGTCTAAATAAATGGAACTCACTGGGGAGCCTGTGGTATAAGACCTATATTAGGAGCAATCTTTTGAGCATCGTGGCCGTATGAAATAAGAATTCTCTCTCTAACTGGGGCACAAGACCCTCTTAAAAATAAAACTTTGGATCACTTTACAATAATATTACTGTATTTTAGCAAGCAATCTAGAGACTGAACTAGAAATTTGCATTTGCATGATTCTCTCATTTGGTTATAAAACACTTCTCTGGCTGTTCATCACCAGGACAGCAGCTGCCTCCAGGAAGGTGAGCAAGGCACAAGCTTGCATTCTCATCGACACCTCCATCTCTGATTAAAGACCAAAACACACTTGATCCAGAGCATACCAAATCAATTAATAGAGTTAATACATGTAAAGCACTTTGCACCCTGAATCAAAATTAGCTATTGTATCAATAAAAATAACAGCTTCCATTTATTGAGTGCCTACTATACAGCAGGCAGTAGGTTAAGGCATATGCTCTCTAATTTAATCCTAACAGCAAACCCTACAGGGTAGTGCTAACTCCCACATTTTACTGATGAAGGTAAAGAAATGCAAATTTCGTTAGTTTCTGCCTTGCTTGCAAGCCTTTGCTAATGAAAAGTCATTTTTATTTTATTTCATAAAGCACTGCATTCCACACTAAGGAGCAAATGCAGTCAGCATTTTTATATGCTTGCCCAACTTGGATAAAGATAAAAAGTCAAGAAGAAATACATAGACAGATACGTTTTATGAATTGGATTATGCTTTTCCCTGTGATGGACATAATATAGTGCTGAGCTTTCTCCACATCACTTACTCATCTGTGGCTGCCATGTTCACTGCTGGGAGGTGGCTCTGACCCACAGATTTACCTTGCAGCAACTTCAGAGACCCTCGTGGTGACAAATGTACTACAGACTAAAAGTCCCCACAAGGGTGCCCCTGACCAATTCCATCCCTGGACATCCAAGGAACAAAGGGGGCCAACTTCCATTCCAACCACTCAGAGAGGGTTTAAGACAAAGAGCAGTTGGTGCCCCTACTCTCTTGTTACAGGTACACAACTCTAAGCCCAGCTCAGCTGTCAAACATAAACACGTAAGATCCAATCTGCAGTGATTTCCTCGCTGTAGCCATCTCTCATCCTGTCCTCCTTATTCCTCAGGGGAAACATGTAAAAACAAACACACGGTAACAAGGCAAAAGGAAGAAGGTGGCGGCATTGTGGGACTTGGGATGCTGTTAGGCCTGAGTTTTGCCCTTGCTAAAATGTTGAGTCAATTCACCTCTTACAAGGGAGGGAGCCTTTTCTACATTAATCCAACATCATGTGGACCCACAGGGACCTTGAGCACCGCCCCTCAAGGTCGCCGGGAAGCAAATGGGTGCCAGGATTTCAAAACAATGCTGCTGAAGTTTCAAAGACAAGAGCACCTCCAAATACGACCCCTCCTAGGATGTGCCCTTAAGTCAAGGGAGGGAACTCTCTTTGGAACATTGCTTGCCTATTTCAGGAATAAATTCAGCATCTCCAAATGAGTCTGCCAGCTTTTCTCTCTGCAGTGCCTCACTTTACTTCTGAAGTGCCCCATGTTAGGAAGACAGTCTTGATGATAAATACAGCACAGTCATATTTGGGGTTCGGCCACTAACAGTAACTACTAATTTCTTTTCCTTCCATCTCATTCAAGCACACATTTCTCAGAAGACTACCTGCCATTCCAAGATGGCTGGTAGGTCAGGATTCCTCAAGCTTCCTCCAAAGAGATGACTTCAAAGACTAAGACTGACTTCCTCTGGAAAGCCTTTCCTCACCACTCCGAGGGCAGTGATGGGTCTCTTCTGTGTGTGTCTACACAGCCTCTATTTACCCCCTAGTAAATCATTAGCATATGATGTTTGTTATGGATCAAATGTTTGGGTTCCCTCTCTAAAATTCCTATGTTGAGAAAAACCCTAATCCCCAATGCGATGGTAACTGGAGGTGAAGTCTTCGGGAGGTAATTAGGTACAGATGAGGTCATGAGGGTGGCGCCCATGAGAATAGAAAGAGACACCTGAGCCTCCTCTCTCCTCCACGTGAGGATACAGCAAGAAGGTGGCCATCTACAAGCCAGGAAGACGGCCTCACCCAGAACCGAATCCGCCAGCATCTTGACCTTGTACTTCGCAGCCTCCAAAGCTGTGAGAAATAAACGTCTGCTGTTTAAGCCACCCAATCTATGGTATTTTGTTATAGCAGCCCAAACTAAGACACTGTTGTGATGATTAATTATCTCTCAATACTTCCTGCTAGACTGTGAGCTCTGAAAAAGTAGATGAGGTCCATTTGAGCTCACCACTGCATCCCTGGCACCTAGCACGGGACTTGGGACCTAAGAAGCACGAAGGAAGTATCTGTTGGACAGGTGGATGGATGCATGTGTATGCGCATAGATAAAAATTATGGTTTTAAAGAACATTCAATGCTGGAGGAAATAATTATGACATAATAAGTAAAAATGCAGGAAATAAAATTACATAAACAATGTGATTTCAATTATGTAAACATTTACACATGATTAAGAATCCAGAAGGAAATATGCTAAAAATGCTAATGGTGGTTACCTCTGGGTGGTAGGATCTGGATTGATTGTTGCCGTTTTCTTCATTTCCCATGTTTCCACAAATTGCATGTAGTACATTTATGATCCAAAAATAAGATTACATGTTTAAAAAGGAAATTACTAAGAAAAAAATGCTTCAGTGTTTTAGGAGATTTTCACCTCTAAAAGCAGGGCAGAGAGACACGGGGAAGAAGTCAAGACTGGTGAGTCGTGTTCCCAGAGTGCAGGAGCCCCTGCCTCTCCAGGTTCCCCAGAAGCACGAGGGAACCTCCAAAATCCTTTCCACTCACCCTTTATACCCAGATGGTTTTACAGTGGGCTACACCAGGAAGTGTTCCTTTTGGCCTCGGCCATTCGAAGATGGATACCCAAGTGCCACCTCTGATGACAGACCCAAGACGATGAGAAACCATCAGACCAGAAGAAAAAGGCTGGGAAGAAACTCGACCCAAATCTTTGCCATGAAAACCAGAACCAAGGGAAGTGTTCACTAAGCAATTGAAAAGTTCTTCCTAAAGCTCGAAAGTACAGAAGGAGGTCATTGTGTTATAAGTTACTTATTTAACGGGTAGAAGGGGCTGAAGCTATAGATAATGACAATAATTGTAACAACAATTGCAGTTACCGTTTGTTAAGGGCTTGACACAGGGGTCAGCAAACTTTCACAGTAAAGGGCCAGACAGTAAGTATTTTCGGCTCTGCAGGCTGCATGACTTCTGTCACAACTATTTGACTCTGCCACTGTAGTGCAAAAGCAGCCACAGACATTACGTTAAAAACAAAATGAGGCCGGGCGCGGTGGCTCACATCTGTAATCCTAGCACTCTGGGAGGCCGAGGCGGGCGGACTGATTGAACTCAGGAGTTCGAGACCAGCCTGAGCAAGAGCGAGACCCCGTCTCTACTAAAAATAGAAAGAAATTATATGGACAGCTAAACACACATATAGAAAAAATTAGCCGGGCATGGTGGCGCATGCCTGTAGTCCCAGCTACTCGGGAGACTGAGGCAGGAGGATTGCTTGAGCCCAGGAGTTTGAGGTTGCTGTGAGCTAGGCTGACGCCACGGCACTCACTCTAGCCCGGGCAACAGAGTGAGACTCTGTCTCAAAAAAAAAAAAAAAAAAAAAAACCCAAAATGAGCATGGTTGTGTTCAAATAAAACTTTATATACAAAAATAGGCAGCAGGTCAGATTTGGCCTGAGGGCCATGATTTGCCAACTCTTGGCTTAAGATGGGCAGGCACTGTTCTAAGCCCCTGACTCATACTATCTCTAATTTAATTCCCACAACCCTCGAGTGGGGAAACTGAGACTCAGGGAAATTAAGTCACTGCCAGGCTATGCCGTCAGAAGGTGGGAGGGCGTCACTCAACCCCAGTGCAGTCTGACTCCAAAGCAGCCTGTCTGTATCACAGTTATTAGGCCTCAGAGGCCTTCACGACGGCAATAACCCGTCTTCAGCAGGTGGGCACACACAGAGCACGTCCTGCACCAGCACCGGGCTGGGCCTGGGAGAGCAAGGATGAGCAAGATCCACACCTTGCCTTCCCAAGTTCATAACTTCAGATGGGCATCTGCCCCCCATGTACCTGCCTCGTACCCCCTACCCTAGGGGTACTAGGTATCCCCTAGTACTCCTGTTCCCCAGTAGAATAACACAGGTGTCAGGAACACCAAACCCACATACAAATATACCTCATTTCTTTACAAAAGGATTTTACACTCTACACAAGGATGATTCTAGGAAGTGACCCCACCTAGAGCTTATAAATATTTGTTTACACATCCTTAAGTCCTGAGTGTAGAAGCCAAGAAACAAATTGCAGCATGAGGAGCCCTACCAGAAACTCATTGTACTGCTTCACACTTCAGCTCCACGGTTAAGAGCATAGAACCTAAGGACAGACAGACCTGGATTGGAATCCCAGCTCTGTGTCACCTTGGGTAAATGACGAACCTGCTGTAAGTTTCAGCTACTCACCTGTACACCAAGGTAGGAATCCTTACTGTCCTGGGGCTGGTAGGAGATGACCTGGGGGCTGGAGGAAAGGGACTGGACTTGTTTTATTCGTAGTCATATCCACAGCACCAGGCACAGAGTAGGTGTAAAATAAAGCATAGGAAGATAAATATTAATAGCAAGGGAAACTTTCTGATATAATCTAAGTCAGCAGGAAAACAGGACTTATTTTGCAAACAACTTCCCAATTAAAAAAGTCTAGCACTAGAAGCAAGGAACAGCTGTCTTGCAGAACCAGCCTGGGCAGGCCAGGCACCAGGGACAGCCTTGAGATGCATGAATCCATCCTCAAAATGAGCCCAGGAGGCCCTTCTCTGCAGGAGACAGGTGGATGGCAGTAAAAGTGAGCCCTGAGGTGCAGGCACACCTTCTGTTTACTCATCTGAACACAAACAGCCTGAGATTTCGGGACCCTGCACCGCCCACAGCCCAGCCCTGCTGCTTGTTTATTTCCCTAAGCCGCTGGCCTCCTGCTTCTGACTCTCAGTAAACTCTGACCTTATTAACCTCCAGCACACAGGGGAGTGAACACCCAGCCTGCCCCTTCACCCATTCCCTTCCACAAGCCTTTCTGGGGGCTGCCTAATTGGAAGAGGACAGGGGTTAAATAGCAAGATTTAGAAGTAGTTTTCCCTAATGTCTAACCACATCTGCACACCTGTGGCTGCCTCATCAACGCCAGAGTGGGAGGCAAGGGAGCAGGGAAGATAAGTGATGTTTTTTCAGGCACCACGGGGCTTAACACTCAGATTATGCCATTTTATCCTTATGGCAACCCTGAGAGGTGAGTGTTTTCATCCATGATTTAAAAGAGGGGGCTGCAGCTCAGAGAGGTTATGTCACCAGTCCAAGGTCACACAGCTGGTAGGTGGCCAATTCAGGTCCATCGGAGTCCAGGGGCTGTGCACCTCACCTCCGCCCGATGCCTTAGGTGGGCCCTGCCCCCTTACCACGCCTTTCTGGTCTCACTTCCCCTTTGTCCACTCCACACCAGCCACAGTGGCCCCCATCACTGCCTCCTTTACTGCAGCTGTGGGTCTTTCCTTCATAGCAATAGTGATCAAGTGCTAAGGTGGATGATGACTCATTTACGGTTTGCTCCCCAACCAGGACAGGGGGCTCCATGAAGGCAGTAACTGTGTGTCCAAGGACTCCCCACCGCGCTTGACACATAGTGGCTTTTCAAGTACATCTGCTGTATGAATGAACAAATGAATGAACAAGCAAATGAACTACCACCCACACATAATTCTCAACATTTCAGGAGGCCCAAACATCATCATCCTTGAGTTTAGCATGAGCCTCAATCACACACACACACACGGAATTTACCACCCGTGTTATGTTCTTGAAGGGCAAGATGACAAATCACCCACCCCTTTTTTCAGACTACAGCACAGCCCTACCCTGTAGAAGAACGTAACTGCCTCCATACTGAACCCTGCACATCTCCTTTCTAAACGACACTGCCACCTGGGTTTACCTGCCAATGGCTACCCAATGACCTGATAGAAGAATTCACACAAAGCCAAAGAAAAGCGCAGTCATTTTACAACACCTTTGGGTGGGGCTGGATAAGCACAAGGCTGCAGAACAGGAAGGGCTTTTCCATGAAGGTTCCACAGCCCTGGAGATACCTGGTCAACAGCCAAGGGCACATCCACCCGTTTACTTACCTAACGCCTACACTGCTGATGTGTAAAAAGGGCAGAATGTGAACCCTCCCCACCTGGAGCCTGTACTGTTGGGACTGTGCCCAACATTTAGTGCTTAGGACACAACAGTAGCTACCTTTTTGTACCGTGGGTCGGGCAGGATTTAAGACTTGGAATTAGGCAAAGCTGGATTCAAACTGTGTCTCCATCACTAATTACTTCTCTGTGGCCTCAAGTCTCCTCCTCTAAAATGGGGCTAATAACAGTGCCTCCCTCAAAGGAGGTGCTGTTAGGATTAGGTGACTTAGACACATGCAAACTGCTCATTAGTGCTCCCTGCAGGACAGGGTCATGCCAGCAACTGTTGCTCCAGATGGGACATGAGCTAATCACAGAGAAGAATCGTGTCCAAGCACCCAGCACGGGTCCTGGCACATAGTAGGTCCTCAAGCCATGCTTTTGATGAGGACACTAACCTGAGCTGTGGGCTGCATCTGCAGAACTCTCAGCTTCCCTGCTCAGCCACCCCTTCCCCCCAGCTTAGGTTGCAGTTCTCAGTCCAGGGGTCTCCACTAAGACCCTCCTGAGGGCAGTGCTGTGACTAGCCAACAAGGAAGGGGGCCCCAGCCATTCCCTCCATCAACACGGGAGTCTGTCGCTAACTTGAATTAAACTGTTTTTCCCCCAGCCCTCAGCACAGGCCCTGGATTCAAAGGTTCACATGTCAAGAGGGTGTTCTGGCCTTCTCAAACCTTTCTAACTGTGTCAGGTTGGGAGGAATTCTAGAATCCACTCTGGAATTAACAGAATGTACTCTTCCCTAGAAGCAAGTTTCCTTCTTTAAATAAAGGACTCTGAGACATTGCCTCAAAAGAAACGGCAACATTGGACAAACCCCCTTTTTGAGGGCCTTAGTGAGCTAAAATCCTCCTTTAGAAAAACCAATTGTGGAGCAATCTGCCTCCTAATCCATTCACAAATCAGACATTCAAGTCTTAGAATAATTTTCTCATAATTCATGCTAATCATTCCATTCTCCTAACATGAATCATCTGTTTAATGGAAAACTTTCACCAAGACGGGCAAGAGCCACTGGATCTTGCTTTAAAAATCTCTCCAGAGCTCAGAAGGTTTTCTAGTATTGACAGAAAAGTTACTGTATTTTTAGCAGGCACTTTAAATATTACTCATGCAATCAAAGCTGTTTTCCTAACTCAACTTATACAGTTTTCAAACACGTATTATGGTTGACCTTATTAAATATTCTGTAGGGCCGCTTACACAACGGCACACAAAAGTACAGTCCCAAACTGCTGGCAGCACTGGAAAAGAGCAAATCCCCGTGAACTGCCCCAGAAGCAGCAGCAAAGGCTCTGAGCACGGCATGCACTCCCAAATCAGTACCACGGGAGCCAGAGACAAGGGACAGGTTCCCAGAAGATCTCTTTGCACTGAAGTTCAGCAAGTGGGCAAAGAGAGACAAAGATCTGGGATCCTCTATGGTTTAGTCGAGAATTTCAGTGAATTATCTGCAAGAATACTCCCCCAGTGCTCCAAGGACAATACAGTACTTTTTAAATCGTATTAAGGTCTAGGATGTCACATAGGAAACAAGACAAGTTTGATGTCTTCAAAATAGAAAACTTGGAAATGTCTCATCCCAATCTATAAACTAGGTAATATTAATAATAGCACAAATAGCTACCATTTATTGGACTCACTACCAAGCACTGTGCTCAACAGTGTAGAGATGGAAGATCTAGTTTAATCCTCACAGCAACCATAAGAGGTAGGAGTTATCATCTTCATCTTTTAGACAGGAAAAGACAGAGACGTTAACACAAACTTGCCCATGACCACCCCCCCAACAAGTGACAGAGTTAGGCTGGGAGCAGGGGCCCACTGGACTCCAGTACCCATGCCCTAAGCCTGTTCGCCAAACTAGCCTAGGTCAACGTGGAGTCCTGCCCCACCCACCCCTACTGTGTGGGAGGACACCCCAGTGACACCAGCCAACTGCTTGTCAGAATAGTTTAGCTCCTTTGAATGGGCAGGTCACTGAGCAATGCTGAAGACATAAATGATTAAGGAGGATCTCAGATAGAAACACTTGTGGCAGGGGAGTCCACCATGGGCCTTGTGAAAGTCCGAGGGCATCAGAGGGAAAAGGACATGGTTGTAAGAGAAGCTGAGAGAAGGGCATCGATGCTCCAGGTCAATGTGGACCAGGAGTCAGCGAGACAAGAAAACCATCAGACCACGCGAATGAGAAGAGCAAATGACTGCGGCTGTGGCTTTTAAGCGCCAGGCCTCAGACTGCTGAAATTGCTGAGCCAGAGACCAGAGAGAAAGAGAGAGAGATGATGATTCTGTGCTTCCAGTGTTCCTGTTTGTTTGTTCCCCCAGTCACGTGTGAAGTGGGTAAAGTACAAGCACGAGACGATGCTTTACATCGGCTCCGGGTTCTGGGGAGGGCACTGTGCCCGTCACTTTGCTCCATCCGCAGCTTCCCTGCCTAACCCAATGCCATCCTTTGCTCCTCAAAGTGGACCACTGACAACCCCCACGTGGCAACAACTGGTACAACCCACAGGAGGCACCTGGCCTTTCTGGACCCCTCTTCAGGCTTCAACATCCCTGAACAGTCACACCCACCCGCCTGTGGTCAACACTGAGCAAGCAGCAGCTCCACCATGGAGTACTGTGCATGGAAGAAAATAAAGTTGAGGCTTGAAGAAATCAAGTCACTGGAAATTTCTAGAGCAGCTCCAGGGGACCGTGGCCACAGACATGCCACATGAGGGACACTTTCCTGTAAGAAGTTTACAGCTTACTGGAAAAAATATAAATAACTACCTGAGATATGCCTCAGGAAGATGAACTTCGACATCAGGCACTAGAAGATGGAAGTATCAACACACTTGAGCTATCACCGTGACTATCCCATGTTAAGCTCCTTCCAGCACCCATATTTCTCTGACCACAGTCCTTCATGCTGACCCATATAAACCACACATCCCAACAAAGTGTCTCAGTCCCAACAGTTCAGAAACCTGCCAATGTCTCTTTTCTTCCTTCACATCATCAGCCACCTCTTAGCCACCAACTACTTGGCTAACACCTCTTAGCCACCAACTACTTGCCAAGAACTGTGCCAAGCTCTTGGGATGCTGAGATAAAGAGCATATCCCCGCCCTCATGGTCAGAAGAGCTACAGCTACAGACACAGGAAAGGCTGTGCCCAGGGTGAGGGCAAAGGAGGTGAGGGTCCACCCCTAGTGAGGAAGCTGCAGCTCTCAGAAAGTGGTTCTGTGGAAGGGGCCTAGAGGACACACTGACTAGCCCCAAAATAACCCAAGCACATCCTCGCCCAAATATCTGCACCTAATAGAAAGATTGTGGTTGGCTAGTGATGGGCTTTTGAACCAGAAGGGGAAGGTGAGCCAGGGCTCAGAGAGATGTTTCCAGATATGAACATACCAATGAACACGCAGAGGAACACGCAGAGAAACACAGCTCACCTAGCGAAGCAGGAGAAAACTCAGGCAAGCCAAAGACATGGGGGCAGAGGGTTACAAGTTCAGGTAAAATGACAATTCATGGGGCCCTAAAGGGAACAATGGGCACCTGTGACCCACTCTGGGAGGGTGGAAAGGCTCCCCCAAGGAAACGTGACCTGACAGCAGAGTGGTGGGCTCACTAGGCAGGGAGAAGAGCCCGTGCAAAGGCCCCGTGCATCCCAAAACGGAGCCAGGCAGGCCAGAGGGCAGTGCGCAAGGGGGACACGCGGCATGCCACATGCAATGTCAGGCATCCTCAGACTGCTAGAAGCCCATCCTGGGCCCTGGTTCGGGACCCCTGCCAGGAAGGGGTCCTCCCGGGAAGGTCTGGGGCTGCTCTCCCTGCTGCCTCCCCCTCCCTGCCCCCACAGGCCTTCTGTCCCCCTGTGTCCCTGTCTCCCCTTGTGTTGCCCTCACGAATGCACACAGGACTGTCTGTTCCAGAGGAATGTGTGGCCGGCTCCCTTATTAATCTTGCTGTATCTTATTAAAACGGCCTGGTGCCTGCCTGGTGTTATTCGGCACAGAGCAGCGGGGTCCGTGCAGCCAGCCGCAGCTGGGAGAGCGCTATTTCATTTCTTTTGTGTTGGACGAATGACCTAGATGCTGCTCTGTGCAACAGACTCTCGCACTTGCAGGCTTTAACCCTTTCCTTCCCATCCAGACTGGCGCTCAGTGGAAACCGAGGTTTGGGTGCTCACTGGGGCGGTACTGGCTGAACTGACAAGAGAGGACAACAGGAGACCCCTCAAGGAGTTCGTGATGACCAGGGCAAAGCCCCGCAAAGGGTGGGTTCCTCTGGAGAGGCTAGGTACGGCAGAGGAGACTTCTCTGGGACCCTCGTTCACATAGACTTGTATATCAGACATGAGCAGAGGGAAAAGGTGACTCGTGGCTTCCTCCAGCTGCCTCTTTCCTTAGCTGGCTTCTGTCTCAGGTTGGCGTATTCACTTATTCACTCTGCAGGTCCCCATTCAGTGTCTGCTCTATACACGGCTCTGTGAGGGACCCCGAGATAAATGACAGGACCATAAGAGATCCCCCCAAGGAGAACACAAGGAAGCAAAACCTGCCAGGCAATATCCACGCAGAGGTAGGGAGGAGCCAGGGAGACCACACAGCAGTCATTACCCTCAGATTGACCAGGCTGTGCCACTTACTGCAAACTTGTGTAGCTCCTCAACACTGTAAAATGGAATCAGGACCACTGTCTTAGCTCAGGGTGCCGTAACAAAATACCATCGACTGAGTAGCTTAAACAACAGGAATTTGTTTCTCAGAGTTGTGGAGGCTGAGGTGTGAGATCAAGGTGCTGGCAATTCAGTTTCCTGGTGAGAGCTCCCTTCCTGGCTTGCAGGCGCTGCCCTCTTGCTGCGTCCTCATATGGCTGAGAGAGGAAGCAAGCTCTCCAGCGTCTCTTCTTAAAAGGGCACGAATCCCATTGTAAGGGGACCCCTCATGACCCCATCTAAACCTAATTACCTCCCAAAGGCTGCATCTCCGAGTACCATCACATTGGGGGTTAGGGCTTCAACACATGAATCTGGCTGGAGGATACAATTCCATCTGTAGCAACCACCAGCCCCACAGCACTAGTGCAGGGATTAGTTGGGATCCCGCAGGTACAACACTGAGGACGGTGGCTAGCCATGGAAATCCCCTGATGGCCTGCTTGTCCCTGTGGCAACCAAAGCACGCATGGTGCCTTGGGTGAGTGGCAGGTACAATCTGTCTCCCAGGCCCCAGCCTGCCTCTCAGCACACTCAGAACCAACCAATTCTACACCCCCTCTCATCCCCTGCCTAGCCCTGCTAAGCCAGAGCATGACTTGGAATTGAACTTTTTCCCTCCAGGGCTATGAAAGGAAACTGAAAACATAACAGATGTGATTAAATGCTGAGCTGTTCATCATGGCACGATCTGACAGTCACACGCCAACCAAGTCCGGTGATTTTCCACCTCTTAATCACGTCCCTACCAGATTTAAAATGCAATGAACATCAATGAGAACAAATGCTAATAAGGCTCTAACAGGCATCGAATGTCAAGAGGTGAGGAATAAACCTTGCATATTTTGACTGAAAGGGGTCAAAGAGGAAATAACCGGGATACTAAGTAGAAATCTTTTATTCAAGAGAAATGGCTCCCTGAAAGGCAGCTGCTCCAGTGACACTCACTCATTAAGGAAGGCGCCGTTCAGTGTCTCGTGACAACAGAAACACCCAGCCCAGGGACATGTATCTCTCCTGGCATTTAGCTAACGTGGTAAAGTCACCAGCAAACTTACATCAGGCCTAAACAAAAGATGAGGTCCCTTCCTGACATATGCAGCCATCATTCTTAGCTGTAGTGAAATTTCTCCAAGTAAACACTGTGGCTTTGGAAACATTGTATCAAAAGCCTCCTTTAACCAGCACTGGCAAAGCTAATGCACTTGTCCAGTGTCTCTACTTCTCCAGAGTCTTGGGAAAGCCTTTCTGCTGGATGGTCCATGAAAGAATCCTATGAAATCTGCCTGGCTGAGGCAAAGGGACAGTCTAGGACTGTGCTTCTCTCACTGCTGGTCAAAGGACCTGGCTACAACATGTCACCAGCCACCACCTACTTCACTCTGGCTCCAGGACCCAGTTGAGCCTTGGCCTGAGGATTCTCAGCCATTTTCCGGGCTTTCTGTGCCTACAAACTTATGCCCTCTCCAATGTCTCAGACATTCCAAAATACCCAGTGTGCTACCGTCTAAGGCTTCCTGATTAAAAGAATGGCTTCAGGTCCTAATGAGGCAGAATAAATAGTGCAGGAACTTTAGAATCAGTCTGACCTGGATTCAAGGCCCAGCTCCCTCACATACTGGCCACGAGACTCTGGGCAGGTTACTCACCCCAAGTCCTGCTTCACTCCACTCTCAGCTGGGGAGGCCGATCCTGCCTGGGAGGACTACTGTGAGCATCAGATGAAGGAATACATGGAAGGATGGTGCTAGGCATATGGCGAGTGCCTCATGAAGGTTAGCTATTTATAACTAGCTTCATAAAAAACTGATTTTTCACTCCATTACAACAGTCGAAGTAGCTTGGTAAACAAGCAGGCCTCGGGGGACTCTACAGAGCAGTTTGTGGTGAGCATCCAGCCCTGTAGGTAGCAGGATTTGCCGCGAACTGTACAAACAACCTTCTGTTACAAACACAAATGAGCTGAGGGGAGTAGGATTACTTGTAACACCAGAGAACCCCACATTATAGGCACCCTCTTAGGAAGAAGGAGACAAGTTTAACCTCAAACCACAATCTAGATGTCTCCACACCCAATTCTTCTCCTCTTAGCTTAGGTTTCCATCCTGGATAATAAGATGATGACAACAACGACCATCCAAGATTCTGTGAGCACTCACTATATGCCAGGCACCACACTACACACCATTCATCTATTTGCTCATTTACCCCTCACCGCAATCCACAAAGCAGGGCTGTCACTACTGGGCTGAGACTGGCCCTATCCAATAGAAACAGAATGTCAACCACAAATGTGAGCCACACAGGCAATTTAAATTTTCTAGCAGTCACACTAAGGAATAAAAACAGGTGAGATTAATTTCAATATTTTATTTAACCCAAAATATCATTTCAACATGCCATCAATATTTTAAAATATTAATGATCTTTCATGGTAAGGCTTTGAAATCTTGGTGTGTGTTTTACACTCATGGCACATCTCAATGCGGACTAGCCTTATCTCAAGTGGTCAGTAGCCACACAGGACTGGTGGTTACTGTGTTAAACTGTGCAGGTTTAAACAATGAGAAGCAAGAGGAAGAAGCTTGGCCAGGGCCCCACGTGGACCCAGGCAGCCTGTGTCCAGAGCCAAGTGTCCAGCTACTCTGCTCTCCAGCCTCTCACTGCTGAATCCACAGAGCCCCACATTCTGCCAACCAATACCTCCCCCAAGCAATGGGAACTCCAACCTCATGACAAGGACTGGATGCAAACCCTCTCCTGCGAGCTGAAGTTTAACTTTAAAAAAAAGATCTTGACAAGGCACCTGCACTAAAACCTGCTAAAAATGATCCCAGCGTGTGAAACAGCTAAGAAGAGGAGACAAGCACTTTTTCCATAGCACCCAACTGACGTCAGAGGGTAGTTTCAAACCTGTCAAAAAAAAAAAAAAAAAAAAGTTCAACTCTGTCAGAATTTCCAGAAAAGATAAAGAGAATGAGCATCACAGAGATTAGTGATGATCAAGGATGCCAACGTAAAATAGCAGAAAATGACAATGCTAAGCACAGAAAAATGTGGAATAAAAGAGGAATTAATACTTAAATGGGAATGGGTAAATATATATTTACCTGGAGACAGAGCAAGTACCAGGCAAGGAGGCCTGCGGTGAGCAGCCACTCACTGCCCACATCCCACCCCAGAGAGTCTTGAGTTCTCTCCTCAAAAGCAGAAACTCGTTGCCGCTACCATTTGTGGCATAATGGCATTACTTAGTTTGAATGTGTCCCCCAAAAAGCATGTGTTGGAAAGTTAATTCCCAATGCAACAGTGTTGGGAGGTGGGCCTAACGGGGGGGGGGCGTTTAGGTCATGAGGGCTCCACCTCATGAATGGCTTGATGCTGATTATATTTAGTGAAAAGGCTTGAGGCTGCGAGTTTGATCGCTCATTCTCTCTTGCCCTCCCACTCCCACCATGGGACGTCACAGCAGAAAGGCCCTCGTCAGATGGGGGCACCTCCCTCTTGGACTTCCCAGCCTCCGGAACGGTGAGTCAGATAAGTTTCTGTTCATTATAAATTACCAAATCTCAGGTATTCTGTTACCGCAGCACAAAACATATTAGGCCAAATGGTAATTACTGGCTGCCAATTGTACTGGAGCACATTCCATTCAGGAATCAAAATGGCCTGAAAAGCCTCCGTGAAGATTAACATGATCAATAGAGAGTCTTTTGCTGGGAATACCTAGAGCTTAAAGAGAAAGGGGATGGAACCCTCGAGCATGAAGAGTCACTGGCCTAAGCACAAGACTGGTCCAGGGTCCCTGTCAGACAAGGGCGGCTTTCACCTCCTGCCCCACTCCTCCCGCAACACCCCTGTAGAATGGTCCACAAAAGGAATGTCTGACCCAGACTGAGGCCCATCACCAAGTCCTCTGCCCTGCCAGGCTGTCTGGGGGCAGCCAAGACCTAGCCCCACGCAGGTGAGGGTCCCGAATGACCCCACCCAAGTGGCAGGTGGCATGTTGCACATGCTCTCTGCAGCATGTTGGGCTCATTACCACAGGTACATACAAACGCTGAGCTCAAGGTAACACCCCTTGTCCCATGCCAAACCTGGACCTTCATCCTTTCGGGAGATGCCTCCCACTCTTATACAGCAGACAGTTGCCAGCAGGAGCTCA
>CM052447.1:28896108-28917295 GCA_028533085.1 Varecia variegata | reverse complement strand
AAATAAATAAATAAATAAATAAATAAATAACACATCTAATGCAGAATGTATGCACTAAATAACTGTTACCTATTATTATCATGAATGTTAACAATAGTAATATCTAACCCTTCCAGCTACACCTGGGCTTGAGCCTGGCTCCAAAAGTCCAATTTGGCTGGAAACCACGGTAGAAAAAGCCAGAAAGGGGCTCCATTCTTCACATCCTGACTTCTTCCTGGATTCTCTGCATTCACACTACACGGACATGCAGCCACAAGGATGGAGCCCCAGACAGTCTTTATTTAGCAAGCTCAACAGTCTCACCAAGCCCAGGTGCCCCGTGAAAGGTGGGCTCTGGGGGATCCAACTGTCCTAGGCAGGAGAGTGCCAGCCTTCTGCCAGGTCCACAAGGAGGGACACACCTGCTGCCCATGGGCTCACACGTTAGCGGAGAGGAGAGCCTCAGAGGCACTCCAACATGCCACAGCATGTCCCATATTCATGGACTGGAGGGACAGTAGGGCTGAGATCCTGACACTGGCATGAATCCATCGCTTTCCAGTGACGCCCCAGGGAGCACTAGGGATCTGCAGAGATGAAAATGACACTGACTACAATGATGACAGCAGCACTTACCACACCATTTATTGCATGCTTGCTGAGTGTGAACACTGTGTACGGTGCTTGCCTTGCTTTCTGTAACACTATGACGCAAGTCTTTTTTTTTTTTAATCCTCATTTCACAAATAAGCAACGAAAAATCAGTTGTCCAGGAGTGCGCAATGAGAAACTTGGCACGCAGTCCAACTCCAGAAGCCAGGTTCTAAGCCAATAAACAAACCGCCTCAGTCACGGGCCACCCCATGGGGAAAAGGGAAGGCAGAGGCTAAACCCGCCAAGCCTCCACCCACAGGTCACTTGCAGCAGTTCCATTTGATCTGTTTCCTACGAACGGACTCCATGTGAAATTCCCTTGGAAGAAAAGAAAGATCCACTGCTGATTTTTTAAAAAGCATTGGAATAAATTATGGCCAATACCCAAAGATGGCTGATAAGTCAAGCTTTAAAAAAGAGTCAAGCACCAAAATGCCCAACAGAATAGATAGATTGTGGTAATAAATTCACATAAAGGAACATAACACAGCAATGAAAAAGAACGACTTCCAGACACCACTACATGGTAATCTCACAGACATAATGAGTAAAAGACGACAGATACAGAAGAATATATACTGGATGAATTCATTTTATATCAAATTCAAGAACAGGCTAAACTTACCTTTGGTGATAAGTTAGAACTGTGGTTACCCCGGCAAGGGACTACTGTTTGGGAAGAGCATGAGAGGGCTTTTGGGGGTGCTGGAAATGTTCCATATCTTAGGTGGCATGAGCTAACAGAGGAGTATTAAACATTTACTGTACACTTAAGATCTGTGCACGTCTCTGTATTATAGCTCAATAAAAACATAAAGTAAAAACTCAACAATATCACAATAAGTGATTTAATCCAGGATTCTACTTTTAGGTAAAAATGAGCCCAGATTCATTTAAGAAAAAGAGCAATTGTCTCTCTTGGTTGTAAAAAAAAAAAAAATGAAAATAAGATTTTTTTTAAAACTCCAAAACAAAAATTCAGCAACAACAATAAAGCACTCCAGCAATGGCGTCAGCTGACAGAAGCCTGGTGCTCCAGGTCTGCACAGGCTACGCATGACCTCCAGCTAGCCCAGCCTACCCTGCTGGGGAAAGCCACAGTTTGATTCTCGGAAGACATGTCTGCAGAGAACAAAGCCACTTCAAAGGGGCTTAGAAAAATATTCCCTTCCTCTGCACCTAGGAGCATCGGGCCTTTTAAGAAGGCACCATAAGAAACTCAAAAGCAATCTCGAAAGCACGGAATGCAATAAAACTGTCACTGGCCATCCCGACAACCAAATAGGCATAAATGACAAAAGGAAACCATCAGCCCACCAGGCTTTCACCACACAGACGACCACTGTGGGCAGCCTTGCCTCCAATTATTTCCAGGTCTGGGGACAAACTGGGCTTAGAATAAAAGCCAGAGGACCCACTCAGTTACAGTCCCAGAAAGCAACCCAGAGCCCTGGGTATTCTGGTCTCAGGAAGAGAGCAGCACAGGCACCCCCTCGTCCCCTTCCTCCAAGAGCCAGCACCGGCCATCTCGCCCTCCCAACTACCCTGCTTATTAAAAGTGGAGCCGGCGTGCCCAGAATCACAGACTACGTGTGCTCGGCTGTGCCCGCTGTCAGTGTGAGCGGTTTTGATGCAGGAGGCAAAGGAGTAATGAGAGTCACTTGGTTTGATCACAATCGCACTCTGATTTGAATTGCAGTTCAGCAATTACAGGGTCTTCAGCCATAGAGCTCCCCTGGGATAGGGATGGGGGAGACTTTTAAAAAGGAAATTAGATCCACCACACAAACAGGTTTCACTTTTAAGCTCCTTGCAGAAGGTTCTTTTTCACACACAGGAATTCCCTTCTGGTTCTGCGGGCAGAGAATAAGCCTCATGAGAAAAGTAACTCCTGGATTTATCTTAGTTTCAGGCCCTTGTTTTCCCTTGTCGGTGTCCTTTTTTAAATACTGCTGCATACGGAATCTCTGTACGCTGTCTCCAACCCTTCCAGTGCATCTCTGTATAGATGCATAGAAAAAAGATTAGAAAGTCAACAATACAACATTAACACAAGCTGTTAAGCATGAGTGGCAGGACCATGGATGACTTGTGACTTATTTTTGTGCACCTGTATGTTAAAAGGGTATTTTAGGAATTTTACTGGTGTCTTTTGTTCATCTTCTTGTTTTTGCTACAGTATTCCCACCAATATGGCACCTTGCTTCCTAACTCATGAAGGGAAGACCAGCTTTGAACTTCCTAAATGTCTGGGCTCTCCTTGTTCCACAGAAGAGTAAATGTTATTATTTGTACATTTCAAAATGAGAGAGAAGGAACCTATAGGCAAGCCTTCCTCCAACTTTTGTGTTTTCCATTTTTTGGCCCAATGAGGAAAATTAACTGTACCAGCATCTCCAAGTAGGAGAGATGAAGGGATGTGCTGCAAGCACCAAGTTGGGAAACGGCCCCACACAGGGTGTTGGACTAGGCAGGGAAGACTTGTGGGGTCTCCAGTGGGGGAACCTGACTCCTCTGGAACACAGGTCTCTGATGGGGTAGGAGCTGGCACGGGAAGGCCAGGCAGGTGCCTGTGAGAAGGGAGCATCAGTCCAGGGCCTGCCGAGCCTCCCGGCCCTCCCCTGTGTCTCCTGAATCTCCTGGGTCCCTACCAAGGGAAGACGACTTGAGGAATGCCGGATGCTGGGCTTCCTGTCTATCTCAGCAAGTTCTGATTAAAGTTGATTTAACTTTAGAAAAAAAATTTCAACGTGTGATGTCTTACTCTTCAAGTATTGTGGAACGACTTGTACCCATACTCTTTTTTTTATCTACAAGGAACACGTATTACTTATGGAATAGTAAATTAAGTTTGGGGAACAGGCAAGACATAAGCAATTAAATAAGCTGACAGATAAATCATGGGGGTGGGGGAGCTACTTCTTATGTTTCTGCATGACCACCAGCTGTAGTAGAATTTAATTCTCTTACAATGTGTTCAGAAGAAACCCCTTGGCATTCTCCACAACGGACAGATTCCAACAAGTTAATCAAATCAGTCTTGAATGTAATTCCTTGTCCTAAAGAGAAATCAGACAGGGTCTAAAAGAAATCAGGCAAGACTAAATGAGAATCAGGAGACAGAGCTGGCAGAAATGCAACACAATCACCTCTTCGCCTCCATTTCTTAGCTTTGTTCTGCATGGGAATTGCTGCCTGAGGGAGACAGCCTGTGATAATCACAGGCAAATGCTTGGATTCTAGTGTCTTTGCAGCTGAAGGAAGAAGGGAGAGAACAGGTCTAATGGGAGGTGAGAAAGAAGTGGCACGGCAGGTACAGGTGGGATCGGCACAACCACCCCAGCTCCATAAAATGCAGATAGGCATGTTGATGATCAAAACCCACCTCACATTACAGTGAGGTATAACAGGGCCACTGCATTCCAGCCTGCGTGACATAGCAAGACCTTGTCTCTAGGGAAAAAAAGAAGAAAGATTTCAAATAAATGACCTAATGATACCGCTCAAGGAACTAGACAAAGAAGAATAAACTAAGCCCAATGTTAGTAGAGGGACAGAGACAGTGAAAATGACAACAGAAACAAATAAAATAGAGACTAGAAAAAATAGAAAATATCAATGAAACCAAAAGTTGGCTTTTTAAAAAGACAAAGGAGATAGAACTTTAGCTAAACTAAGAAAAAAAACAAAAAAAGTAGATGCAAACACAAGCATACTTTTTCATTATTATTAGATCTGTTCTGATGATCTGTGATCAGTGATCTTTAATGTTACTATTGTAATTATTTTGGGAGTGCCACAAACTGTGTCCATATAAGACGGTGAACTTAATAAATGTTGGTTCTGGCTGCTCGGAAAAAAAAAAAAAAAAACACCACCATAGGTTGAGCAAAACGGCAACGATTTGTCTCAACAGGGATGGGTGCGGTCGCTGAGCTAGGAACACTAACGAACCCAAAGGCTCTTCGTGGGAGTGAGGTTGGAATCCCCGCCTGAGCCAGAGAGGAGCCCCTGACATGGGACACAGCCACTCCGACGGCCTCCTTTTGAGTAAATCAGCCAGACGGGGTTCCCTGAGCACAGGTGAGCGAGTTTGGTGCCAGGCAGTCCTTCTCCCTGCCCACAGCTGGCCAGACCGGGGCCGGGTGCCCGAGGCGAAAGCCGTCTTTTACAGACTAACCAGCAATGGGATCACGAGAAGCGACTGGGCTTCCTCTTGCGGAGTAGGAAGTGAGGGCTGAAGAACGACTCAGCAGCTGGAGAGAGAAGCAGCAGCAGAGAGGAAAAGGCACCAGGGAGGCAAACTGCTACCCCTGAAGATGCCCATGGAGCCAGACCGACGAAATGGCTGCCGTGTCCTGAGCGGCTTCCCGGGGCTCCACAGGTGTGGCTGTCGGAGACGCTCAGCTTTCGTACAGGGCGACTGTTTCCTGCGCCTCTTCATCTCCCCTGTGCCCTGCAGTGCATCCCCAGCCAGGCATGCTCCCAGTAGCCCACGAGGGACCCAGACACTCGCCCATCACCACCTAACCTAGAGGCACCTCTCCAGGGCTGATGCTATACATGGCAGAATACATGCTACGTACTTACCACCACCACCCGCCCGCCCCAGAACTGATAATGTCAGGATCATGTTTTAAAGCTACGAGAATGAAAACTCGTTCTAGCTTTCCATCACAACAGACTAACCATTTGGGAAGAGTTTCATCAAAATGATTCTATTTTAATCTCCTTCGAACACAGGAAAGATCAAACACAGATTTATCGTTACTAAAAAGAAAAAAAAAAAATCCTGGGTAATATGGGAATGCATTTCTGAGCCATCCTGTGGCTTTAACTAACAAAAAAAGGAAGGTTTAACGTTCAAAAAGACGCTGCTCAAGCGACAAGGCCTCTTAATACTACCCCCACCCCCGTCCCAAAACAAGATGCAAACGCTCCCGAGCAGCACCGGTTGCTGACCAGGGGGACTTCAGTGCTACTTGGAAATCACACAAGACAAGCCAAGGATTTCAAACTTTCCTCATTACTTTGGTTTAACAGCCATAAATCATACGTTAAATTAGCCTCTGAATCGAATGTGAAATTTCCCTTCGATGAGCCAAGACATGCCTGGCAGTGCTGCAGCACCAATGACTAGCCAGGGCTTGACGTGACAACAGGAGCTATTGGGTGACTGAGGCTTAAAACCATCTTCTCTTTCCAAGGTCCAAATAAACTCATCTCTCCGGTAATTCAGACCTTGGTGGTGGATCAATTCACGAGCCCCAGTGGTGATGGCACTAAAACCAATTCCCCTGCACAGACTGAACCATCAAATTAAATACTGCCACTTTAACACTTAGTGGGCAAGAATTAGAATGTCAGGGAAGAGCTTTCCAAGCATTCATCATTCTCCTTTTTTCCCCTCTAACATATTCATACAGCAACTCCCCAAGACCCACACGGAATAAGCTCCCCAGACCGAGAGCTCAGTGGGGCAAATGCCGCGTGCAGGAACCACACTCCATCTACGCCCACCCCCCACTGGAAGGGCTCGCCGAGGGCAGAGAGGCAGCAGTGGAGACGGTGGAGGCTGACGGGGAGGTGACATGACAGGTTAGACAATACTCAAAGCTAAAAACTGATGCAACTCAAGAGAAAACTCATTTATGTAACCACTTTATTGGTGCAGTCATCACGGCAGCTTCTGGGTGCATTTTCCTTTGCAATATAAAGGAGACAGCAAGCAATGAAATGATCTGTGCGTGTCTAATATGTGAGTGTGAGCTCCGAAAGAGGCTGTGCCTGAGGAAGGGGAAACCCCTCGGGGACAGTGGGTAGCATTACCCAGTCGGGGAAAGCATTTAAACCTGTTCACTTTAAAACGAAAGCATGGGATGTCACAAGTCTCAGAAGTTTCATTAGCTGCTAGGCCAGGACTGGTTAAAATTATGAAACAAGTAAAGACGGTCCCTTTGTCTTTCCATTCCCTCTCCACAATCTCCACGTAGACTATTCACTGGGCAACCCCCCTGGTGCCCCACCTCACCGCCCAGAACCAGCAGTTAAGAGCATGACCTCTGGATTCAGAAAGACCCTGGGTTCATGTCCCAGCATTGCCATTTACTCTGAGTCTTTCGGTCAGTCCCTCAAGACTTAAGCCCTTGAGCCTTTTGTCCACCATCTAAAAAATGGAGATATAAAAACTTATCTCAAAGAGCTGCCGTGATATTTAGGTTTAATAGAAACATGCCAAACACACTGTCTGGCACATGGTAGGGTTCAACAAATGACAGCTCCAACTGTCTTTCCCCTCCCGGCCCTCCGAGCCACCCAGCCATCAGTTCCTGCTGCTGGCCTGAGTTATGGCGTCCAGCAGCACCAGCAGCTCACCGGCTGGCTGAGTTCCAGCTACCCTGTTCCCCAGGAAGAAGGCAGCTCACTACTCACGCTCCTCACCCCCACGGATGCAGGCAATCATCCAGCCAGCCTGTGTGACAGGCCAGCTTTGCAAGGTGATCTAGTTAGGGTCACTTTCTCTGTCCCTCTGGCTGGTGAAGACGCAGCCTGGGAGCAAGCGCAGTGAGATAAGCCAGGGCAGTCTAAGAACGAAGAGGGCAGGGGCACAGGCTTGGGCCAAACAGCAGATGGAAATGACTGGACGTGGAGGAGTCCAAGCCACAGTTAACCGTGAAGTCCCTGGAGGCCCGTGCCACCCTTGGTGCCAGCAGGCACCTATGATGGCGCTTCCGAGGCTGCAGCCCAGGGAGAAGATCAACTAACGGCTTCCTCTCCAGACGCACTTTCACTCCTTCAGGCTTGGGGTCTGTTTCACATCTTGTTCCCCTGAGGAGCACTGAATCATGAGCAATTTTTGACAAAGTACCCACTAAAACTCAGCACTGGCTCCCTCCTCATCAGCCAAACCAAGGTCTCCGTTCTCTGGAGGACCACAAAAGGCACGTGCTGTCCATACCCCCCAGACCAAGCACAGCGGCCTCTTCCTCCTGCCACCTCCTCCCCCTATGCGTCAGAGGCGCAGTCCGATCCAGGCCACATTTTCCAGTGCCTCCCTCAGTGCCCGGCTGCACAAACCACAGGGGCTGTGTTCCAGGCACAGGGCTGCAGCCGGGGCTGTCAGCACAGCGGGGACATATGGTCCAGCACACTCCCAGCGGGGGTTCCACCTGGGCCTCCGTGCAGGTGGCAGAGGGGCGCTCGCCCTCTGCGGCTGGGAACAAGGCCTCTGAGAAGTGACCGAAATGCTCACTTGGAATTGACAAGCAGAGCAGCCCAGTGGGACACTGCCCACAACATATTGTTAATCAGGTTCCACCCGACCTCGAACCCAAACCCTGCTCCAGCAGTCTAAAGTAGGCTAACCTGCATTTGAGTCCAAGCCCCACCACTCACCTGGCGTGCTGTGCCACCCTGGACAACTAACTCAGCTTCTCTGAGTAGGATAATAATTGTTCCTATATTAGTTTCCTATGGCTACAATCACAAATTACCACAGACTTGGTGGCTTAAATATAATTTTTCACTTTTCTGGTGGCCAGGGTGTCTAGCAGGGCTGCACTCCCCACGAAGGCTCTAGGGAGAGAAGCCTTCTTGCCTCTTCCAGCACCTGGTGGCACCTGGCATCCCTTGGTGGTGGCAGCATAACTCCAGTCTCTGCCTCCATCTTCACAGGGCCTTCCCCTCTGGGTCTCTGTGTGTCAAATCTCCCTCTCCTTTCTGTCCTAAGGACATTGGTCATATTGAGTCCCCCCAAATCCAGGATGATCTCATCTCAAAATCCTTAATTTAACTACATCTGCAAAGACCCTCTTTCTAAATAACATCACATTTACAAGTACCAGGGGTTAGAATGTGAACTGTCGTGGAATTGGGTGGGGGGGAAATCCATAAACCCTGCAGTGTCTGTCAATAATCACATGGGGGTTATTCAGATTAAAAGAGGTAAAGTCTGCAACATGCTTTACACAGTAACAGGCACGTGGTAAACAATAAATGCTACCATGCTGCTATTATCACAGACATTATCTTCATCTCCTTCTCCACGAAGCCTTCCTAATACTTCATTCCAAAAAGAATTTGAGACAATTCAGACTCCCCCTCTGGATCACAATCACCTTAAGCACAGGGACCACGTTTTTTGAATATCCACTTTCTAAGTACCCCTAAGAGTGTAGGGTACGTGTAGAGATATGGGATCTCAGGAGAAAGACCATGGGCTTTTGCATCAGAAAGACCCATGCTTGGAAGCTGGCTCTGTCCCTTTCTAATGCTTAGACCCCAGATATGTGCATCAACGACTGGGCCTCCACCATTATCATCTGAGAAACAAGAATATTTCCAGTTTTGCAGGAATATTTTGAACACTTCAGATAAGACATGTATGGCACCAAAAAGAGAGACCAGCAAATAGTACATGGTCCATAACTCGAATAATGATTCATCACTGCTCTCAGCAATTGTTTTGTTCAACAAATGTCTAACAACTAAATAAGTGAACACCAAGAGCCACTCTTCCTTATAGTCTAATAGGGGTGCCAAATCACACTAAGCCATCCACACCCCTGCATAGACCGTGGGCCCTCAGAGGTAGTGCTAGGATTGAGCCCACAATCTCACCTCCTCCACAGCCCCTAGGAATGAACACCTCACTTCCAGATTAATAAACCAATGTATTCATACATTCTTCGGGCATTCAATGAATACAGGCTCTGCCAGGTACCCACCATCTGCCAAGTGCGTCCTGAATGCTCTTGAGCAGGGATCAGCAAACTTTTTCTGTAAAGGGCCAGATAGTAAATATTTTAGGCTTTCTGGGCCATATGGTCTCTGTTGCAACTACTTAACTCTGCTGATACAGCATGAAAGCTGCCACAGACAACATGTAAACAAATGAGCATGGCCATATTCCAATACAGTTTTATTTCCAAAAACAGGTGGCAGCTAATAAACGATTATAGCAAGGTGGCAGGATACAAGGTTAATATACAAAATTCAACTCCTTTCCTACATAGTATCAATGAACAAGTGAAATTTGAAATTAAAAGCTCAATACCATTTAATATATAATACATTAGCACCCAAATAAATGAAATACTCAACTATGAATCTAGAAAACTATGTACAAGATCAATATGAGGAAAACTATAAAACTGTGATGAAAGAAACCAAAGAATTAAATCAATTGAGAGATACTCCATGTTCATGGATAGGAAGACATATTATCAAGATGTCAATACTTCCCAACTTGATCTAGAGATTCAATCCAATCCCAATCAAAATTCCAGTAGTTTATTTTATGGATATTCACAAACTGACTTTAAAGTTTATGTGGAGAGGCAAAGATCCAGAATAACCAGCACAATATAGAAGGATAGGAATGAAGTCAGAGGATTAACACTACCCAACATCAAGACATATTAAAAAGCTACAGTAATCAAGACAGTGCAAGACGGAGAGTCCAGAAGTAGATCCACATATATACATCCAACTAATCTTTGACAAAGGAGCAAATGGACAAAAATCATCTTTTGAATAAATAGTGCTAGTACTAGATATTCACATGCCAAAAAAACAAAAACAAAATCACAGACCTTCACCCTCACATCCTTCACAAAAATTAACTCAAAACGGATCACAGACCCAAGTGTAAAACACAAAACTACAAAACTCCTAAAAGATAAAGCAGGGGAAAATCTGGAGACCTTGGGTTTGATGATGACTTTTCAGACACCAAAGACACAATCCATGAAAGAAAGAATAGACAAGCTGGAATTCATTAAAATTAAAAATTTCTGCTCTTCAAAAGACACTGTCAAGGGAACGAAAAGACAAGCCACAGGATGGGAAAAAAGTATTTTCAAGACATATCTGACAAAGCACTGCTACCCAAAAATATATAAAGAACTCTCAAAACTCAACAATAAAAAACAGCTTGATTAAAAAATAGCCTAAAGAGCTTAACAGACACCTTATAAAAGATGACATATAGACAGCAAATAAGCATATGAAAAGATGCTTCATATCATATGCCATTAAATTTTTAATACAAATTAAAACGGCAATGAGATACCACTACACACCTATTAGAATGGCCAAAATCCAGAACACTGTTAGCACCAAATGCTGGCAAGGATGTAGAGAAACAGGAAGTCTCATTCATTGCTGGTGGGAATACAAAATGGCACACCCACTTTGGATGACAGTTTGGTGGTTTCTTACAAAACTAAACATACTCTCACCACATAATCTAGCAATTGTTCTCCTTGATACTTTCCCTAAGGATTTGAAAACTTGTATCTACACAAAAAGCTACACATGGATGTTTATAGCAGCTTTATTCATAATTGCCAAAACTTGGAAGCAACCAAGGTATCTTTCAGGGCCAGATGCCGTGGCTCACACCTGTAATCCTAGCACTCTGGGAGGCTGAGGCAGGTGGATCGTTTGAGCTCAGGAGTTCGAGACCAGCCTGAGCAAGAATGAGACTCATCTCTACTAAAAATAGTAAAAACTATCTGGGTGGTGGTGCACACCTGTAGTCCCAGCTACTCAGGAGGCTGAGAAAAGAGGATCACTTGAGCCCAGGAGTTTGAGGTTCCTAATGAGCTAGGCTGACACCACGGCACTCTAGCCCAGGTGACAGAGTGAGACTATCTCAAAAAAAAAAAAAGATACCTTTCAGTAGGTGAATGAATAAACCAACTGTTTTACATCCAGACAATGAGTGACAATATTATTATTCAGCACTATAAAGAAATCAGTTATCAAGCCATGAAAAGACATTGAGAAACCTTAAGTACATATTGCTAAGTGAAAGAAGTCAATGTGAAAAGGCTACATACTGTATGATTCCAACTACATGTCATCTTGGAAAAGTCAAAACTATGGAGACAGTAAGATGATCTCAGTAGTTAGCAGGGTTTGAGGGAAGGGAGGGATGAATAGACAGGGCAAAGGGGATGTTTAGGGCAATGAAACTATTCTGTATTTTACTATAGTGATGGACACATGTCAACATACATATATGCAACTCCATAAAATGTACACCACCAACAGGGACCACAGTAATATAACCTATGGTTCTTGGGTGATAATTATGTGACAGTGCAGGTTCATTAACTGTAACAAAGGTAGCACTCTGGTGGGGGATGTTGGTAATGAGGGAGCCTGTGCATGGGGGGTGGCCAGGGCCATATGGGAAATCTCTGTACTTGCCTCTCATTTTTGCTGTGAACTTGAAAGTGCTCTAAAAAACACAGTATATTAAAAAAAAAAAAAAGGTGGTAGGCTATATAGTTTGTGACCCCTGCTTTTGAGGATACACACATGAGTAAGATTCAGTATCCACACAATGACAGGCAAAACTCAGAAAGACAGACAATGCTCAGAACAGAATCCAGGTCTCCCCTTCCCCACTCCTGCTGAACTCCGTCCCACCCTGTCCACCCAGGATCAATTAAAAGTGCATTCAAAGGGGAAAAGAGGAACAATTATTCCCAAACCCCTTGTCAGATGGCACAGATGGAATATTTACAATATAAAATCCAATCAACAAATATGAAGAGTCTGTTCACACACACATTCAACCAGTATTTATTAAGTTCCTACTGTGTGCCAGGCCTCTGCTAGGCAGTGGGGATATAAGAACAAGCAACGCGGACCCAACCCCTGACAGAGCCTGCAACCTAGTGAATGAGGGTTTCATCTCCTGGGTGACAGCATCATGCTAGACGCTAACCGGAAGCTCACAAACTATACATGCACACGGTATGCAAACAAAGCCCCTTGAACACTGATACTCTCGCAACTATTGAGTTAAGTTCTTCCTTAATGCCATCTCTGAGGGTACGGGGCACGTGGGGAACTGCTATTGAATTTGCAAGATATTGCATAGCAAAAGCAAGATCATAAAACTTTGCTTTTAAAAAAAAGCCCTATTTTTCCTGATATGCATCCAGATGTCTGGAGTGTGTGGGTCTATGACAACCAGTGCCATCTCCTACCCTCAAAGTCCATATGTACATCCATATGTACAGCATGTACAGCCCCAGCCCCAAAGGTGTCCCTCCAGGTCAGCTCAATGGCGTGGATGGCCACTGTCCCCTTCCAGCTCCACACTGACGTGGACCCAGTTTCCATCTGGGTGCAGCACTCACACACCACACTGAACTGGGAGCTTTCAGTGCCTCCGCCGGGGCTGCAGGTTCCGCTCTACAAAACCCCGTGACTGCTCGGCAACCTCTTCACAACAGCCTAAATTAATTTCAGAAAAATGTTTAAGAGGAAAAGAAAACCCATCTGGAGGACTTGCCAACACTCACAGCTGTGACACTGACGAGAAAAGGGCCACAGAAGAGAGACGTCACCCAGCCCATTCACTTGTCATCATATACAGCACTTCATACAAACTGGCGTAATTTAGGTAGGCAAGAAAATAGGCCGACTACATTCCAAAGACCAATCAAGACAGGATGCAAGAGGTACAAATAAAGCACACTGCCGCACACTTCTTGGAAGATGTTTTTTATTGCAGGCTTACAAATGATAATCCAAATTAATTACATATTTCCAAGTACATCAGCCATCTTTAAAATAGCACAGAAGCATCTCCAATCCCTCATAAGCTTTGGAGTTGCACAGGACTACCAGAAAGGCCAAGAACACTTTGCCTAGGTCTTGCCTGTCCCCTCAGAAGCTATAGCCCTATCCTCTGCTGGGCACTGCCTGCCCTTGTGGGTCCTAACCCTTTGTATGGCCACTATCTAATACCACTCAGATGTACTTCAGGTTTCTGAGAGCGGAGTGACCACACACCCTTCGAGGTTCAATGCATCACTGCCGAGATGAACCAGAAGCAGGAGGGACCCCTGACTTTGCAGATTTAACATGCATGGTCCCAACACTTAACAAGCAATCCGAAAACTGGTGGTGACGGTAGGAGTCACCCTTTTCTGACCACTGCTATGCACTGAGCTTTCGCAGAGCACTCACAGGTCAGTCTCCAGCTCAGCGGCATCCCCATTTCACAGATTTAGAGCCACGAAGCTGCAAAAGGCAGAGCTAGTGCTCTAATCTGAGCGCTGTGATGCCTAAACTTCTGCTAAGGAACAGATTTGCACCAAGTCCCTCACAGCTGTAGTGTGGAAGGAAACCCAGCTGGCCACAGCATCTTGGGCTCCACGCAGCTTAGCTGTGTTGTCCTGGTTGCCAAGTGCACGTGTACCCTCTTTAAGGTTCAGACGGGCACAAGTTAGTTTCAGACATGCTTGATGGCATTTTGTGGGGAAAATCCTAGACTACCAATGATATCAACAAAGTCTGTGATGTTGGAATTTCAAGGGCCTATTCAGTACGCAGGGGTACCACTGCCCCTGTGCTACTCCACCTGCGGTGTTCTGTCCACCAGGTCCACGTGTGTGGGTGAGCAGGGAGCTCTACAGCCACCCCACTTCACACATGATTTTGCATTCTTTCTCACGCGATACAAAAACGCCCATGTCTTTGTCCTGTGTTCCCTGTGAGTTAGAGGAGATCCTGTCCCCTCTTCTTTCTACAAGGGACTCTGCAACTGGAGGACTTAGGGATTCCTATTTAATAAAAAGGGCAAAATACAAGACAAGTTGGCAGATAAAAGTCCCCTGTGGTCTGAAACAAGGTCACGGAGAAGTCAATGTGAGGAAATGATACTTGCCTGGAAGGCTGTATGTATCTATAAGCAAATAAAGGACATTTGTTCCCGTGGCTGCTAACACAGTGACCCCGGGGACCTGAATAGCCTCCCAGCCTAACTCGTATATATTTTTAATGAAAAATTGCAAATTAGATTAGCTTAATTTGACCACATCTGCCTTTTTAAACAAAGGAAATTACCATTTTAATAGGAATACCAGCTATTTGTCTTAAGGAGGAAGGTCCTTGTGAGGTCTGCTTTGCCTGTTTCACTTCCATTTGAAAAAGGAAAAAGGGGACTGTGAGGTAGAGGACAGCTGGTCAGGCTTGAAAAACACACAGTGGTTCTCCCAGTGAGCACACAAAGGAGTTGAGAGAAACACCATAGAAATTCCCACCTCCGTAGACGTTCTCAGCTACCATCGGCAAATCCGTCTGCGTGTTAACACTGCCCGTCTCAGCTGCCTTCCAGAAATCTGTACTGAGTCCCTCCTGTGGGCCAGGCCTGGTGTTGGGGACTGGGATTTAGCAGAGATCGAGGCACCTTCCGGAAGGGAAGTGCAGAAAGAAGCCGGAGGTCAACAGTCCAAAGCAAAAGCTGGAGTTAGGGAGGAGCGGGTGGGGGATGTGGCACAAGGACCAGAGCTGGCAGGAGTGCTGCGGGAGGGGGTGGCTGGGTGAGGCTGAAGAACTGCCAGGAACCCCACATGAAAGGCAGCCAGCAACGCAGACCACCTCAGGGAGAGCGGACTTCATCCTGAGGGCGAGGGAGAGCTTGAATGGTTGACTTCCAGAAGACCCCAGGTAACCACAAACACAGCAATGACCATGCTGTCCCGCATCTGCACGGGGCCTACCCTTTTCTCCCCAGCTAACCTCACGGTCACCTGGTGTCTTCCCAGGTCCTTCCATGCATCTCTCCCTCCTCCCTTCCGTGGTTAATTCCTCCTCCTGGTCCCCAGCCTTCATGTATTCCTCCTGGGGTTTGCTCCACTCGTCAGCCCCCTCTCAGACATCCTCGGTCATGCCCACTGTCTGCTCCCGACCCCACTCTCGAGCACAGAGCGCCTTCTCCCTCAGCCCTGCTGCCCCACAAAGGTCTTGGCCTTGGCCACCAAATGCCCTGAGCACAGGCTCTGAACCTGACACCACCTCCTGCCTCCAAATGATCAAAACTGATTATCTCCAGCTGCTCAAATGATGAATAGTGTGTGTTAGGTTTTTTAGTAAGTATTACTATTTTTCTATAACTAATATGGATGACATATAATATGGTAATAAAAGCAATAAATCCTTCAAGGTGAAGATCCCTGGATTCCAGGCAGAGGCCTCCTAGGTCAACCAAACCCCAGGTAATGACTTCCTTCTCTGAACTCTTGGTGTGTGCTGTCATTTTTATATACTTTTTTATTGGCAAAGATCGTCTCTGGCAGTCGAATGTCAACTCTTAATAACAGGAGTTTTATCATTTAACCCCTCTATACATGACACAATCCCATAGCAGTTATTATCAATTTTTAAAATTTAATACATGAGCATATCTGAATTTCATAATTCTGAGAGGCAGAAGGTCCTAAAATTACTGACATCATTGTACATTTGAAGCAACTGAGGCACAGTGAATTGCCTAGGATCACAAGGCTAGAATCAGAACTTAAATCTTCACTCTTTCTACAGTGTTGCGGCCGCCACATGGATGAGCTGCAAGGGGTGCACCAAGCCTTGGCACCACGGGAAAAACACTCTGGGGAAGTGTGCACGCTTTCCAGGGAGAGGGTAGAGCTTCTATCAGACACTCACGTGACGTCAATAACCCAGCAAAGCCAAGGTCCCGTGAGATGAAATGACTTCTGCCCAGTGGTGAATGGTGGTCAGTGCACAGACCTCCCTGTTCCTATCCGAGAGTCTCCCCTCCCTGTAGACTGCCCACCACGGGGCATGTGTATGCCAATGACACAGTCCCAGAATGCTGCATTTCTGCAGCTCGGAAGGATGGTCAGACAGCTTTATAGCTTTATTGGATTGTGTTTTCCGCAGACCACGATGTTTTGTAATGGTAAAATATTTCTGACGTGATCTGGAGCCATTCCTTTAATTCATCAGCAATTCATACAAATGTCAGGCATGCCAAAGTAATTTTCTTTAAGAAGATTTATCAGCCATATGAACACAAGCCATCCCGTCTGATCTTTGGAATTAAAACCACATTTCTCTTCAGACAAGAATGAAAATGCAGGCTTGACAAACAGAACACATTTTCACTGGTCTGGGATGAGCTGGTCTCAGTCAGCGAGCAAAGCGGGACACGGGAGGACACTTTACCCAGAACTGTGCCCCTTCCCCACGTCTCGTCTACACCAAATATGGCACTCGATAATGGTGACTCATTCCCAACTGACTGTGTTTAATAACTAAAATAATCACCCATCTACCAGCCAAACTGCAGGCAGCTGCTACATTGTGCGCACTGCAAGGAAGGAGGAAGGCAGGGCTGTGGGGAGGTGAGGCGGCTGATGGAGCAGAAATAATGTTCCCGCAATGCAGCTTGGAGGAGGTACAAGCTGGGGCCTGCACGGCCTTGGAGCCACATTCCTGAGAGGGGAGGCAAGCCCAGGGGGACAACCCAAAGCTTGCTATGATCCCGGGTGGGATTCTATCCTGGGTGTGCACTTGTCCCCTGAGAAAGCCGAGATAGGAATAGTTAACCAAGGTCATTCACTTAGTTTCCTCCCAGAAGGTTCCCAAACCCCACCCCCAACACCAATCAAAAGGTTACAATTTCATTCTAGTGGCACTCACTCATGACTCTTCAACATAAGTGACATTTATTTGCAGCCCATAATATTCCTCAACTTTTTGCAGCTTTGTCAAAGGCAGCCTCTGAGAACTTTGGGTTCTACCATCTAGAAAGACAGAGCTTTTAAACCTCAGGATCTAGAAGCCAAACTGAATTTGGAGTTCCCCACTAAAATTCAGCCAGTTTTGTTCCTCAAACTTCCTCGGATAAAAACATTCCCCCTTCACCAAAATGCCTCGAGTATTTCTTAATGAGAAGTAACAGAGAAAACACTTCCAGCAAGCATGAAGGTATCTCAAAGGGATTTGATTAGCATGGTGTTTCTCAACGTGGGATACTACCGAGGATTTTATGGAGTACACATGTATTTTTTATTTAAATAATTTATGTTAATGTATATTAAACTTGTGTTTTCAGCATTAAGGTTAGTCCCTTAACACTAAGTTGGAGGCAAAGGGGAATTGATTGAAAGAAAAATATTTTTAAAAATAAATTCAGGTGTCTGATAATGTGGCAGAAGTCAGGACAGTGGTGCCCACAAGTCTGGGAGACGCCGGCTTGGACGTGAGACTGGAGAGCCGTGTCCACTGCACCTGCAGCCACCTGTGAGCACACACACGCATCCAGGCTGGGACTGGGGAAGGCAACTAACACTCTCTGGGCATCTGCTCTGCTTCAGGAGAGCCATTTATGCATCGTCTCATTTCATTTTCATAACAATCCTACAAGGTAAAACTCAGTCTCCTCATTTTATAGTCTGGGGGAAACACAGACGTGTTACAGTAGTTGCCTAAAGTAGCACATTTATTAATCTCATGTATTAAGTGGCTCATCTGGCCTTGACATGTGGCTGGACCAATTCACAGCCACCCAAGATAAGGTATCTCAGTGGCCAGTTATCTGCTTTCTCCCAGCAGACTGAGAAAATATAACATTAAGAACTTACTCTGCAAAGAGCCTTACACTCTTATACTTAGAACTCTTGAAAACACTTTCACATCCATCAACATCTAGCTACCTCGTGGTATTACTTTCATTTAGATGAAGAAAACAGGGCCCAGAGATGTTGAGCAAGGTGCCCAAGGCCACACAGTAAGTGGGCAATAGAGGCAGGATAAGAACTGAAGTTTCCAGATTCTTGGTCCAGAAGCTCAAAACCCTGCTCCACGATCCTTCCATGATGACAGGTCAAAGAGCCAGAGCTTTTCCAAGGAACTCCTTTAGGAAGTGGGATACAGAGACCTCCAAAGATGGCTTGAGACCCTCTAGAACAGTGTGTGTGCAGATGCCAGCGCCACAGACTGCTTCCTGTCACCTCCCAGAGATGGATGTCTGGGCTATCCATGTGGCTATAGTTACCTACTTCTATCAACCAAAGCTTTCACAGATTTACCTTTCTAACTGGGTCATAAATTCCTTAAGGGCAGGAGTCAAGTCTCTCTCTCTCTCCACCCCAAACCCCACTTCTCATAGAGCCAGTCCTGAAGATCAAGTTTATTCACCATCCTCTCGCTTTTCACAAATATCTCCTTTTCCAACACTGCATCCAGTTGTGGATTGTGCCTGTCTGTCCTTCATTAAGGTACAGTGGGGTTGAGCATGTGCTCACTTATTAGCTCTTGACTTGGGCAAATTACTTGCCCTTTCTGGGATTCAGTTCCTCCTCCATCAAGTGGGAATCACATGAATACCTACTACTCAGGGCTGTGAGGAGTCAGAATCATTTTATTAATACCTGGCTCTCTTACACATTCTTCAAGACTCAGCCCAGACATCACTCCTCCAGGAAGCCTTCTTGGACACCATCCTGCCCACAGAGGCCAGTACCACACCCAGCATATACTAGATGCTCAATAAATATTGATCAAATGAATATGTATAAGAATTTCCCAAAGAAAAGTGAATCATCAGAGCCTAAATGAAGGAAGATGAACTACTGGAATGGCAATGGTAGGGTCAATCTTCAGTAGCCTGTAGACCCTTCCCAAGACACCTTCCACCACCAGTCACGCCCATATAGGTGGCTGCCAGTATCACTAACACACGAGCCCATTCCCCCAGCTGGCAAGACTTTCAATGAGGCCTGCCTGCCATTTCTGAGCACGTGCAAACCTCAGAGAGGAAGCCTTGTTAGCTGATGGGTTGCAACAAGGTGGCACTGTGACAATAATTCATGTCTTTGAAATAATTGGCACCTAGAGACTAAGTGTGTTCAGTCCAAGATAAAGTATCACGAGGCAGGTCCCCATCACCCCAGGAGACAGGCCAGAGAAACCTGGACTGCAATCCATCCCCAGCTTCCCCAGGGAAAGCAGAACTTAACGTGACTGCATCTGGCATTAGGCAATGTATCCGGCTTCGGATCATTAACTTATACGGCTCACAAAAATACGGTAACAAATCTGAAATATTTGCTTAATTTATCTCTCTGCCCCAATCCCATCAAGTAGCTTCTGATAGGATATTCAAAACACATTCTTCTCTCAGGAAGACAGTAACAAATCTTTGGAGGAATTATGAGAGTAACTAAAGCAGGAGTCACCCAGAGACTACAGCTAAACAAATACTTAACAAATCTAATTGATTCTCTAATTTGAAAATTTGGCAGATTAACAAGGTTTTATGGCAATTTTATGGATAATATTTCCAGAATTTCTTCCTAGTTAAGTGATCGATAAAATCTAATACTACAGCACTTCTTTTCTCCTGAAAATGAACAAGCAGCATGAAAAATACCTTATGGAAAATTCCAAATGCACCAACCTTCCATAATCTGCAGTCCACAGACAAAGCAGAGACATCATCCCAGTAAGTACAGCATGCTCCAAGCCATTTGGATTCCCCACAAACCTTACACTGTAAGCAGCTAGGGAGAACTGAAGGGGGCCAGAGATTTTAGCCAAATGAATCAGAGGGGGGAGGACCATCTGTGCACAAATGACACCATCCTGAAGTGTACACGATGAAAGGCTAGGAGACAATGCATGCTGCCACCTGAGAGATATGCACTTACATTTATATTTTAGCAAGCCTTTTCTTTTTCCTGAAAGCTCTATTTTTCTGAGTCACAGTGGCCCACATAGGGTGCTGAAAGTAATGCTAGAAAAGTTTTGAAATATGGCAGGAGCTGGGATATCAAGGAAAGATGGTAAAATGTAACCATGATTACTAATAAATACCGAGGACTAGTCACTGTACGTGGCAAGCTTTTGCAAGCATAAACTAGTTTAATTCTAACAGACCTAGCAGGCAATCTCCAGAGTCCAGCTTCTTCAATGCTGGGCTACATTGCCTCTTTATTATTTTTTCACCACTTTATTGGGGTGTGATCGCATTAGAAAAAGCTGTAGATATTTAACGTAAACAACTTGGTGAGTTTGGACATAAGTATATACTTGTAAAACCATCAAACTATCATTACTATCATTATGCTGCCTCTTTAAGTATTAAAAAAAAAACCTGTGGCTTTGTCCAATCACTGAAAAATATTTATTCCCTGTAGAAGCACCACCACAGATCCTGACCAAGTGAGGTAGGTGACCCCCTAAGACCAGGCTTAGTGGAGACCAGACCAAGTGCAGTGTAAAAAGAGACCCCCAAAACAGCAGAGGAAAGCTTTGTGTAGTGATGTAAAGTCAGCCATTTCAAATTATATTTAAAAATTTGATGTAATTTAGATTATTACAAAATGCTTTTTAAAATAAAGAATAAAGAAACCACTAGGCTCGTTAACTCAGGCAGAGTTTAGCTTCTTTTCTAGACTCACTACTGTGGTCAACGTTTCCTGAAAATCAACAATTACTTTTCAATCCCTCAAAGTCTTTTGCCCTGAAGCAGGTCTCATCCACCACGGCGCAGATAAGCTGACACATCTGCAAAAGCCCGGTTTCCACGCACGGGCTTTACGATGACGGGTGTTTCTCGCCCGTCTGCAGGCAGCCTGCGCATCACAAGGCTGTGGTCACTGTGGCCTCTGGCCAGCTCAGCCGATCACCAGGCCACAACAGCACGGAAGAGGACAGCCCTCGTACAGACTGATTCTTGTTGCCTGTCCGCACAGCCAGAGACTGTACCTACACAGCC
>CM052447.1:28803240-28895608 GCA_028533085.1 Varecia variegata | reverse complement strand
TATTATGCCATTCGGCCGAGGCAATAGTTGGCCTGTTATTATTTCATATTTGACTGAAGATAATTCTCTATTAGTAAGTGGGAATGGTGGCAAAAATCTAAAAAACTACATCACACACCACAGTGTGATTGCTGGGCTCCCAAAAGCAGCCCCAGGGGGTCAGACCTCAATCAGCTCCTCCACACCCAGAGGGACATCAAAACTACAGGCAGCACCTTGGAATCATGTCATATCTCATTAAGTTGGGGAAAAATATCTGAACCCAAAAAAAGAGTTCCTAATGCATATCTGAAAAATAAGAAAAAGTGCATTTTTAACAGCATGGATGGCTGATTTAGGAAACAATTGTGAGTCCTACAATGCAGGTGAGAGGCACAAATAATTCCACCTGGAGGTTCTCCTACTAAATGTGAAATACAGCCAGTGTGGATCAGGACGCGGTAGAACCACTGACAGCATTGCAGAGTTCTGAAAGAATCAGGGACTTTCTAAAATAACAGGCTCATCTCACAGATGGTAAAACTGAAGCTCAGAAACGTGCCTACAGTCACACAGCCTGGTAACTTCACAACTGGAACCACCTAAACTTGTCCCCTCTCCTCTCCTTCCTTCCCTCTTCTCCATTTCTTTTTTGCTCTGTTTGACAAAGACACTGCCACCTTAGTCCTCATTGACAGAGAAAGAGAGAAGCAAGGAGACCACACAGGAAACAAAACTGAGGGAAAGCGCTGGAATCCTGGCCCTCCCATCTCTGGCACAGTGGCACACATGCTGCACTTCCTCTTCAGGGGGTACCTGCTGGGCAGTGTACACCCAGCCAGAAAGACAACCACAACTCCCATAATTCTGAGTGTCGTGTGCCCTGCAGCTCTGAGAAAACACACCAGGATCTCAATAGTGTCCAACGACAGACATTTATTTATTAACGCCTACTATGTGCCAGGTGTTGCTCTAGATGCTTGGGATAAAATGGTAAACAAAACAGAAATCCTTCTCATTATCAAATTCACATTCTAGGAGACAGAAGAGGCAAATAAGACATGATAAAGAAAGCATCTAATGTGTTAGAAGGGAATAAATGCTACAGAAAAATTAAAATGTATAGCAGGCTGGGGGGGTGAGAAAGGCAGGAGGTAGGCAGGAGAAAGGCAGGATGTGGGTAGGTTGCTGAAATAAAAAGGATGGTGAGGGGAGGCCTCAATGAAAAGGAAGTGCGAGAATTAGCCAAGCAGGTATCTAGAGAAGAGCATTCCAGGCGGTATGGGCAATGGCCCTAACATCTGGCATGTTCAAGGAACAGCAAGGGGGTGGTTACGGGGGAGCAGAGCGAATGAGGGAGAGAGAAGGAGACCAGCTCAGAGAGGTAACAGGAGGCCAAACCATGACAGGCCTGGGAAACAGTGTGAGCACTTTGGCTTTTCCTCAGAGAGAAGCGGGGAGCCATAGCAAGGTTTAGAGCAGAGGTGTGACATGCTCTGACTCATTTATAAGGCCCATCCTGACTTCTGCACTGAGTTTAGATGAGGTAGGAGGAGCAGTGAGGACACAGAGGCAGAAACAGGCAGACATGTCGAGAGGTGTTAGCGCTAACCCGGATGAGAGACGTTAGCTCCAGCCAGGACGGGCACAGCAGGGTTTCAGAGCAGTAAACCACTCACTGAGCACATCCACACCACTAGCCTGCTCCTGGAGTCACAAACTCCAATGCCAGATGTGGCCAAACTGACAAATAAGCAAAGTCGATCAGGTGCAAACAGAGAAAAGCCAGATAGCAAGTGCACGCATCACACGCCCCATTGGCAGGGCAATCGAGACTCAGCGACAGCCAACTGTCCCCATAAAGGACTGTGGGCCAGTGTGCCCATGTGCAAGGATGTTCCCAGAGAACTAGGCAATGCAAATATATCAAGTTTCAGATGACATCTTCTAATTTATTAATGTTAACAACTAATTCAAAAAACATTTTATAACATCGTTGGTACGGCCCGAACAAAACACATCTGCATGTCAGATTTAACCCATGGATTTGTCACCTCTAGTGCTGCTGTGCTAATAGTTTTATTAATCATTGAAAAACTGGCCTACTAATAAAGAGTTATACTCCATCATTACTACCCACAAAGTTATGTTTCCAGGTGCTTGTGGTTTTTTATCTTCAAGAATACTCCATCAATCATGCTGAGCAAACATGCATAAGAGGAGCAAGCAGGCTGAGGTTGTTCCAGGCAATGCTCTTAGTAAATAATTAGGAAAATAAGGACAATACAGCCATATCAACGATACAGGAAACCTTTGGTCACCCATGGTGCCAGAAAATTTTCTCAGAAACTCTCCCTAAGATAAGCTTGCTACAAAATAGCTTCCAAGATCAGAAGTTATCCTGAACTGAAAGAAGTTAATGTCTAAAATTCATCACTGTTTAGGTCAGGAAAGTGAAATCAACCTGAAATGATTCTGTAAGCATCCAAGAGAAGGAACAGGGAAATCCCCTCATCAATTCATATAATTACTGACAACTTGCATAATGAGCTTATCTTGGTCCCATAAATCAGCTAAACTGCAAGTTATTAAGTCTCTGAAGGAAGAGAGCTTGGGGTGTGATTCCTGGGAGAAGGGCCAGCAGCAGTAGGCAAAGCCGGCTACCACTTCTCCCGTGTCCTCTCTCCTCCAGGCACACACGAGGATCCACCTGGGGGCACCCCAGGGCCAAGTGGGAAGCACAGACATCCCTTCCCTAGTCCCACCCCTCTCACCATGGACCAAGGAGCAGCCCTGATCCCTGCTGGGCCAAAAGGGGCTCTTCCTGTTTCTCCTTCCCAGGTTTCTCTGGGGGTCCAGATTGCCCCCCACCTACCCAGGCGAGAAGGACCAAGAAGAACAAGTTCTCTAACAAAATCTAAATTGCAGAGGGCAAGGGAAAGAGAAAAGTTTGGTTAATTCTTTTCCCACTTTAGGTAAATATTAATATACAAAGTCCTAATTTGAGAGGAAATCTTTAGTGGTTAGAGGCAGCAGCAAGGCCCCCCAAACTCCCCCAGAGCAGTGCTGTGGCTCAATGGTGTATCCTCTCCATGAATCTGGGAACACAGACTAGGTGAGCCGCACCAGCCCACAGACCTGCAATGGCTGAGTCCCCAGCTCTACTCTGTTCACCAACCTGGCCCAGCCAACAGAGGAAAGAAAAACCAGAAGACTGTGGCTGGGCAGTGGCCTGGCTCCATCACCCCTCAAGGAGTGTCCCTGGGAAAGCTGCTGCTCTCCAGGCTGCCCGCCCTGTCCAGCGGGGAGGACGTCCTGGGTTCTAGAAAGGTAAAATGAGAAGGTACAGGCTCCCTGCTTAAAGAGACCAGCATCCTACCACTGACAGATGCTCACAGCCCAGGGGCCAGACATCCTGACAGAGGCAGTGGGACAGTCAAACCTAGGGACAGAAAAAAGCAGTATCAGCCCCTGGTGCTTGATGCCAGTGCCAACCCTTTGGATGGCAAAGTGGCCTGAAGGAAGGTATTAATTCTGGGGCACAGGTGTGTGTCGATGAGCGAGAACTCCGACAGGGGTGGACGCACATCCGTGGTGCTGAGGGCAGCCAGCGGGGCTGGGGGTGAGGGCAGAATACCGCTTTCCAGGTAACTTCACCTTGTCAACACCTAATGGCCTAACGTGCAGTCCACCTTGAGCACGGGGAGCCAAGGAACTGTCACCATCAGCAGAAAGCCCATTTGGACTCAAAGCTCTGCCCTTCTAATTAGAAAGTTTTCAATAAGGCAACTCTTCAGAGTTAAAGGAAGACACAGGGAAGAACACTGACTCCGTGGCCAGGCACTGTGGTAAGTGCGATGCACACATTTTTCCACTTAAGTCCAACAGTGATCCTTGGAGGAAGGCTCTGCAGATGGCTTTAGTTAGGGGCTAAGAACACAGACTCTGGCTCCAAATCCCAGCTCTTCTACTTTCTAGGCGAATGGCCTTGGGCCAGTGACCGAACTGGGCTCAGTGTTCACACCTCTAAAATGGAAACTACAGTACTGGCCGTGTAGGACTGTTAAGAGGACTAAATGAATTACTCAAGCAGGTGCTTCGATAGTCCGTGTGTGGATGTTCACTTCCATTAGACTTTGCTGTTATATCAATTTTACACTGAGGACACCGATGCCTGTAGGAGAAAGAAATTTGCCTAAGGCCAAAAAGCTGGTGAGTGGCTGAGCTGGGTCTTGAACTGAAGTCTCACCCTTAACCACAGTGAAGCGTTAACACCATCCTGGGGTGTTGCTAAAACAGGCTTAAAATAAACTCAGAATTAACAGCTTAACTGTATCAGTAAAATATGTACCGGAGCAGGACATAATTTCATGGTCTGGAAAAACAGACAGAATATCTTCATTTCAACTCCATAGCTGTCACTTTTAAGTGCCGCTGTCCAAGAATAGGCAATTTTAGAGCAATTGATCTTTTTTCTCTAGGGAAAGGTGACAACACTGTGCTTTTTTTACTTTAAGCTACATTTCACAACTGGGGAAAAACTTGGAAAGAGGAGGCAGCGAGAGGGCAGCATTGACAGGCTTAACCTGGAGGGCAGGGTGTTATGATAAAAATTATTCCTGCCCAGAACACAGACCCTGAGGTTCTTGCAGTCACTTACTAGCTGGGTACACCTGACAAGAGGAAGTGGTGATCATATGAGGAAATTATTGGATGACAGCATTAGATAGTGATCCAGGGACACCTAAATCCTGCCTGGTCCCATTTTTCCATCCTCCTCAAGGTCCCCGTGGAAAATATATGACAAAAGCAGCACGAAACAGTACTTTCCTGAGTCCAGACCCCAAGACCAAACACCGGTGATTCAGGCTAGACCACATAGAGAACTCCTATCACCAAGGCTAACACAAAGAACCTCATTCTCCACGCAACAGAAAACTGAATCTCAAGTCTTTCTGCTGAGAAAACACAGCCCACTGTACACCTATCAGCATCAGAGAAAACACAGCCAGAGAGACAGAGAACGTCTGAAATCCGTGTCAGGTCACAGCACTCCCCAGCTTAACCCCCATCAGTGGTTCTCCCCGTGCTTAGAACAACATCTCCGTCCTGCTTCCAAGCCCCAAGGCCCCGCAGGGTCTGGCCTGCTGGACCCCTCTCTGCCCCCGTGCCCTCCCCCGACTCCACCCAGGTCCCCTGGCTCCAGCCACACAGGCCTCCTTGCAGCCCTGCAACAGGCCAACCTCTGCATCAGCCAGGAGACTTTGCAGGGGCTGTTTCATCTCCCTGAAAGCTTATTTCACTGCATCTTGACTGATTTTTTTTATAGCACTTGCCACTATCTGAAAACAGATGATTTATTTGTGTTTTGGTTTATCATCTGTCTGTTCTACTAGACCATAAGGCCCATGAGGACAAAGGCCCTGTCTGTGTCATTCAGTGCTGTGTCCCCAGCACTCCCCATATATTACGGAAGGCAGAGATGGCCAAGGCTCCCCCAACCCCACCATGAATGGCTAGTGATATGGTCTGACTGCCAGACAGAAGGGAGGGGGGAAGGGGAGGGGAGACTGACACACATCCCTCCTTGCCCTCCTTTGTCAGGGACAATGTCTCTGATCCCAGCCCATGTTTGAGAAAAGGTAAGGGGAAGAGGGAAAAGCCTTAAGTTCCCAGCTATGGCCAACACAAAAGGAAGATATTTATCCTCTCTGGACCCCACTTAATTTTTTTAACTGCATAACTTTTAAAGTCACCTACAGCTCATTTTCTAATTTTATGTCACAGCAAAGGACACCAGCCTCCACCAAAGACTGATTCTCCTGAAGAGAGGAACAAGACGTTAAAGGAAAGAACGCAGATTCCAGCTCCACCACTTACTAGCTGTGCGGCCTTGGCCATGTTTCTGAGCCTCTCTGAGCCTAAGTTTCCTCAATTAAGAAATGAGAGGATACTTCCCCCTTCCTCACTGGGTGGGTGGGAGGACAGCCCCCAGGACGGTGCCTGGTGCACAATTTATGTTCTGTGAAGGTCAGTCCCATCTCCTTCCCAGTCCCTTCCCCAAGAACACAGCCCACCACACTCCTGAGATGGTGCTTCCAAGTCTGAGGGAATCCAAGCCACCTCCAGGCCCCCACACAATCTCCCAAGTGTCATGACCACCCACCCCAGCTCCATCCAAGAAGTGCCAGACATGGTGCCCACCTCTCCATCCTCTTTATGAAAAGCCTGGAGGCAGGCCTCACTGCTGGAAGCACTGACAGGGTATGTACAAGTCTATCTGGTATGTTCTCCACAGCAGATACATGGGTTGGGGGAAATCCAGATCCAAGGCCAGCGTGCAGGTGAGAGGGAGGCTGCACTGAGCACCCTGGCATCAGGTTCCCACGGGACTGGGACAAAGAGCACTGGGCTAAAGGAAATCTGGAGGAGGTGATCTGGCCTCACAACTCAGAGCACAGGATCTGGAGTCAGACAGCCCGGCTCACATCCCCAAGCTGCCACGTGCTCGCTGTGTAAGCCTGTTTCCCTTTCTGTAAAATGGCATAATAACAGCACCCATCTAATAGGGCTGTGTGTAAGGGTGAAATGAAATTAACCTTAGCAGCATTTGAACACAATGAATTAACAGCACTTAGCACATGATGAAGACTACACATGGACAAGTGGCACACAGCAGCTGCCACTGAAGACTAGCTGTTGAGCCCACAATTGTTGGGTTGGTAAAGTTTGTTTTGGTTTTTGAATTTCCTATGTTTCTCTGTTAGGTTAGAAGGACGTACATACCAGTATTCCATTCACATTCAATCATTTGGCATCTAGGAAGTACTGGGCTCAGTACTAAGTGCTGAGCAAAACAGACATCTGGCCCTTGGGGAACTCACGGTTGAATAGCAATTCAGTTTAGCCCAGTTTAGCATTTACCAGGCACCTCCTCTGTTTCAGGCCAGGGCTAAGCACTGGGGTGGAGGAAAGGATGCCAAGGCGAGCCAGATGGGGCCGGGGAATGGACCAACATGAGATGCCTCCTGGTGCCACCACCCAGCCGGCAGGGGCCCCGGCTGCCTCCTCAAACCCTGAAAATTCCACTTCCTCCCTCGGCTCCCCCGTATCCAGAATCATCACACCACATATGTTATTACCTTTTCAAGCCTTCCCATTTTATACCCTTATTATCATGCTCCTGATATTCGGCGTCCACAGGCACTTAATCAAGGTGCTCTGCTGCTTTATAGCAGCATCTTCCAGCTGATACAGTTCCCCTTATCTGGGAACTCTACCACGGGGCCTGCGACCGCTTGAAAGGATCTTTCCAAGGTATCATTTGACTTCCTCCCGATGATAATTAATTTTAAGAACTGATCAAGAAGTTAGGGGAAACCAGCCTTTGGAAACCGATGGCCACATAGGTTCATCATGACAACCGGGCCTTTTTAGCAGGCCTTTTAGGATGTTAGGAGCTGGCTGGCTGCAGGAGGCCAGGGAAAGGCTGGTTTTTGGTAACTGTCTCAGTGGCCACGCAGATCATGGCTGCCGGGTTCTGTTACTAGTTTCATTATTCCAAACAAGTTCTGTTTTGTACCCACTGCATAACTGGCCCAGAAGACACTCTGCATTTTAATGGAGTCAACAGGTATTAACTAGAGACTGCGCCCCACGGGGCTGGACAGCTCTGTCTGCCTAGGGTGCACCCCAAAGAGCAGGCCAGCAGGACTCAGGTCCACAGCTCAGGTGAAGAGGGCAGTGTGCCACCAGCTGACGGCCACCACCCAAGGCACAGTCGGAGACATCCCACGCACAAAGGAGATGTGTTTTCTCTCCTTGGAGGCCCAGATGAAGAGGGAGATGGCAAGGAGGGTGGTGTAAGCCCCAGAAAAGGCAGAAATGCCATCCTGAGAACACCAAGCGTCACAGATGAGCACATCGAGTTTGAGGACCTCGGGCAAGAATGTTTCCTGGCATCTTGCTTTGGGTAACATCCAGAGTGAGGTCACAAATTTGATGTTTCTTATGAATGGGGCACTATGCTGGGCCCTGCTGAAGACACAGTGGAGGACAGGACAGGTGCAGCCCGTCCCTCACAGTCCAGTGGGGGACACACACCATTACAATACCATGGAGATAAGATGCTGTGTGAGCAGCTAGAACAGCTCTTTAAGCCAGACTGGACTTGGCCAAGACTTCCCAGACGAAGGGGGCTCTGAGCCGAGGCCTAAAGCAGGGGTCATGACTGTCCACAGAAAGAGGTGGGCAGAGAGATGAGCACATGCGCAGGGCAGGAGGCCAGATGGAGCATGCTCTGTACAACCACAGCGAAGACGGCAAGAAGGGGAGAACGCCAGGGACGGGCTGGAGGAGGAGGCAGGGGCATATCACCAAGGGCCGTGCGTGGCTGCTAAGAGTTTGGGCATCATTCTGAAGGCAACAAGGAGCCCCAAAAGATTTAAAGAACAGGAAGGACATGATCGTAATGGCATCTGAAGACAATCCTTCTGAGTAACCAACATGATGTTCTGGAATGCACCCTGGACTCGAAGCGAAGAGCCCCTGGGCTGCTTCCCAGACTGCCACTCCCCAGCTGCGTGTTGCTGGACGACTCACTTCTCCCCATGGGCCTCAGTTTACCATCTGTAAAATGGGGCTGACAACTGGGCACTGCCGATCTCACCAGGGCCCTGTGAGGCTCCAACCATGCAAATGGGAGCCCACCAAGTGCAATGAGTTAAATAAATGCAACAGGTCATGACAACTCTCCCAACACTACAATTTCACTTCATCTCACAGTTTTAACCCCCTCCAGAAAAATTTTTAAAAATCTATTTAAATCTAACAAAAAGGCTGAATGTGTTTTTCCATACTCCTTCTAGCCCTCACTATGCACCCCTCCCCCATTAAAGACAAGGTGTGGGTGACTATCACAGCAGCCCAAGAGAAAGAGGAACGAAGGAAGAGAGACACTCTAGGGCTCTGTGACGCAGAGTCCTCAGACTCCAGATGACCCCAAGATAAACAATCCACCTAAGCTACCAAGAGTAACCACATGTCATGAAGATGCAAGGTATGAAGCCCAAGGCAACAGTGACCTCACATATTACTTCTCTCAACAGACAATCATTTTCCAGGACCACAAGCCCCGCTCAGCTCAGACAAAATCTCCAATTTGTCAGAGCACAGGTTTGCACCCTGCTGGCCCCATTCTGCCTCAGGACCTCACCAACAAGTGGCTGGTGCAGAGCTGATGTTGTTGTCCAATTTCTGCCAGCAGGGATGCCTTGTGCCAAAATAAACTTGAGCCTATCAAACTTGAGCCAGAGTGAAAAATTATCTGGACTTCCATTCTCCAGCTGACAAGCCTGAAAAGGTGACTCACGGGAGATAGCTAACAATGGGTAGATGTTTCCCAAACAAAATATGCCACCTTGACATCAGTGAATTAGAAAATAACTGCATGGCTGTCCTTCTGATTTAGGGAGGGACACAAGGGAAGCACAAGGTCTCTGTCTGGAAAGCATCATTCCTCGGCCAACCAGAAGGAACCATGTTGACTCACTCAGAGCCCCTGAGGCTCAAAAAGAAGAGCAGGACCAGGCGCGGTGGCTCACACCTATACTCCTAGCACTCTGGGAGGCCAAGGCGGGAGGATCACTTTAGCTGAGGGGTTCAAGACCAGCCCAAGCAAGAGCAAGACCCCATCTCTACTAAAAATAGAAAAAAAAAATAGCTGGGCATGGTGGCATGTGCCTGTAGTCCCAGCTAGTTGGCTGAATTAGGAGCCCAGGAGTTTGAGGTTACAGTGGAGTATGATGATGCCACTGCACTCTACCCGGGGTGACAGAGCAAGACTCTGTCTCAAGAAATACAAAAAAAGAAGAGCAGTGCTCAGGATAAAAAGAGAACAGTGTGGACTCCAATTCCCCACCACAGAGGAAGCCTGGGGACTTCAGTGGAGCTCAGCCAGGCCCTATAACTAAGGCAGGGAGCACACGCTGACCCCACACAGGCCTCAAGCACAAGTGGCAGGCGTTATCCTTCAGAGAGCACCCCAGGATAAATGTGCAGGGAGGTTCCCCACCACACTGTGAGGGAAGACGAGCACGGAGGACCCAAATTTCCTTCAACAGAAGACTTGGAAGATAAATTACAGTCCGAGTATACTCTGATCATCTGACTAGATCTACGTGTTCTAACATAAAAGGCTGTCCCCAAATCTAGTGTTAAGTGAAAAAGAGGTACCTTTGAAAACAACATGTAGCATCTAATTCTATTTTTATAAAATCTTAATTGTAAATGTCTGGGGATGCTGTATCAAAAACTTAGAGTCATTATCTCATCTAATTCTCTATGAGGTAGGTACCACTCTTACTTCATTTTAGAAATGAGGACATTGGCCCAAAATTCTTTTCTCCTCAGTCAACTCTGCTGAATGAAGAACTATATTTTGCTTCTCTCGTTAACTCAGTCTATCTTGAGATCTTTTTCCCCAGGATTATACTGAATTCTAAAGATAAACTGTTAGAAGAAAATATAAAAATGTATACACACTAATTTTCTTTTGCTGGAGACAAGCAAAAAGTAAAGAACCACACATACACTGCAATCTATCATTTTACTAACTTCTCTTACTTCAAAATTGACTTCGATATTGAACAGTTTTAATAACAGTTAATTAATTAATTACTGGGTGAGTGGATAGATGAATGGGATTTCTATTCACTTACCTGGGGAGTTTCCAGCTGATGTCATCCTGCCTCCCCGGTGGATCTTCTTGGCCACACCTGCTTCTTCACAGCTCCTGGAATGAACTCCATCCCACCCAAGCACAAGTCACAGCCCCCCACCCAAGACCTGAGCTACACTCCTGGCATCTCTGACACTACAACCTTGGAGGGAGCCACACCACACCCAGATGCCACAGTCCTATTTGGAAATCTGCCTCTATACCGACTTCAGTCCCACGTGCCTGATTAAAGCTTTATCCCTCACAATCAAGAAACACCAAATTATTCAAACTGAGCCCCTACCTGTTCCCATGCTCCCTTCAACAACTAGTTTGTTTTTCACAAGGGTTCACCAGGTGTGTGAGTGACAAGAAGCTGCATTTACTCAGTTCTGCATCCATTTTTTTTAACATAGATTACCTCCCTTTTACCGACCTGTTCTCCCCAAATCCTGCCTCCAATTTGCCTGAAACTAAAATTTGAGCACTTGTAGATCAAATAGCCTGTTCCCCAAATGATGGTTCAAGAAAAGATCATCTATAAACAAACCATGATTGGGAAAGGATTCCAAACTGAAAGAAAACACAAAAAAGGCTTTGTCCCACGCACAACAATATGAACAAATTTAATACAAAAGAGTAAAACAATAATTCTAAGGGACCAGACAGATTTGACCTCCTTCCTCTTCCTCCTCCATCCTTCACAACAGTGTCTGCAATCACAGAGCCTTCCCCTCCCAACAAGCACACTGGCTAGGTGAGAGGGGTGAGCAGGCCAGTGTCTCTTGGTCATGAAAGACAGTGACCAGACATGCCTGTCCTTTGTCACTTAACTACCTTTTACGCTTCCCCTTCTGCTGAGCCATCTGCAGGAAAATGTCAATATGTGCTGCAGGGAGAAAATGTATTTGCTAATTTATGTGCTGGGTAAATTCACTTATTCAGTAGAATAATAAAAATGTGACTGCTCACCACCCTTCCCTTCGAGAGTTAAGACATCTTTATTAATGATTTTAAAGCCTGAAGAAACAGGAATGCGCGCTCTGTTTACATTTCCCTATATTAAATGGAAGACATTCGCTTGCCGGTGGCAAAACACTGAAAATACCCTTCTGGTCATGATTTATTGCTAGGGAAATTTTACTAAATTAGGATGTGACCATGTATCCACCCATCAGTTATAACACTGGGAAAAGAAAATAACAGATTTACATTTTCAGTAATTCCTGCAATAAGTACTCTGTGGTCCTGGGAGGTATTACAAAATATTTTCCAAGACCTCATATTTTGATCCCTAAAGTCCAGAGTTTCAAATACGGCATATTATGGTGATAAAGTCATAGATGATTCCAAGTACATCCCCATCCCTTGCTAACTGGAGAACACTGTGTCCTGTCCCTCAGGTGCTGTATCTTTGCTGATCAAAGCTTGTTCTATCACAGACCTCCTTGATTCTGAACTTGGCCTGAATCTGCAAATGAACATTCAATTAGGACCAGGGAAGCATTCCAGTTTAGGAACTAGCACAGTTGTAAGTAAACCAGAAGAGAAGATACAAGGTGATATTTCTACGTCCTAATTAGGGGATACAAGCCATTGGGGGAAGTTAAATTCCAAGTTGATAAGGAAAAAAATACTTCAAGATAAATATATAAACAGAGATTTACGAATAATTCCTGGATTAGGGAAGGAGGTGAGACAAATAGAGAAAGTCCCAAATGTTTTGAGATTCATATCATAAAAGGCTATCCTTTCCTATTATAAGCATACAGATATTTCTAAGTTGAATCAGTGCTACTGGTAATCCTCTTGGCTGACGTTTTAAATAGGATTTGTGAGGGAGGAGGAAAAACCCAAGCCATGTGTTTGAGCGGCTAGTGAAGGCCAGTGGCTAAGGGCAAACTGTAAACTGCACAGGCCCAGGTAGGAGGGACATGCACTCAAAGGAGGTAAAAAAGGTCCTGTAGGATAAGGTCAAGGTGACAGCCAGGTCTTGCCCTCTCCCTCAATTGTAAAGAATAATGGAAACTGCCTAGATTCCATAACGGGGTAAACAGGTAATTAGTACTTGGTCCAAATGAGTCCTTCACAGCGAGCACTGATAGGCCACAAATAGGAAATCTCTACCGGGTCAATTGCCCAGGTAAATAAAAACTGAAACGAAGGCCTTCATTTTCTTAACCCAGAGTTTGTAGGCAAACCCATTTGAGGCTTTTGGGGTGAAAAAAAAAACCCTTTTGGTGAACTATATCCACTTATTTCCCTGTTAATTTGACTGAATGAAAATACATTAATTGGCACTCTCGACTGTTACCTTGACAACCCTGAGAAATTATATATTCCTAAATATCCCAAAGTATCAGGTCACCTTGTTAGTTCCCAGAAACTTAAGCAGATTAAAACTATAAATCCACAGATCCAAGAATCTCAGTGAACCTCAAAGCACAGGAAACATGAAAATGATCAAAGGTACATCATAATCAAATTGCTCAAAACCAGTCATAAAGAGAAAAAGTCATAAAATCTTAAAAGCAGCCAGAGGAAAAATAGACATGTTACATACAGAGGAACAAGAGAAAAGGAAAAGAACAAATTTCTTGATGGAAACAATGCAAAAACAACACAGAAGCAACACGTTTAAAACACTTAAAGAAAAAAAAATGTCGGCCGGACGTGGTGGCTCACGCCTGTAATCCTAGCACTCTGGGAGGCTGGGGCAGGAGGATCACTTGAGGTCAGGAGTTCGAGACCAGCCTGAGCAAGAGCGAGACCCTGTCTCCACTAAAAATAGAAAGAAATGATCTGGCCAACTAAAAATATATATAGAAAAAATTAGTTGGGCATGGTGGCGCATGCCTGTAGTCCCAGCTACTCGGGAGGCTGAGGCAGGAGGATTGCTTAAGCCCAGGAGTTTGAGGTTGCTGTGAGCTAGGCTGACGCCACAGCACTCACTCTAGCCGGGGCAACAGAGTGAGACTCTGTCTCAAAAAAAAAAAAAAAAAAAATGTCAAACTAAAATTCTATACCCAGCAAAAATGTCTTTCAAAAATGAAGTTGATAGAATTCATCACCAGCATATGTCTACTACAAAAGCAAAAAACAAAAACAAGTTTAATCCCTCAGGTAAAAGAAATATTATACCACATGGAAGCTAGGATCTACACAAAGATATGAAGAGCTCTGGCAATGGTAAGTACACGGGTTCTCAGAATCAACATTAGTTATGTACATTAACTGCTTTCCTTACACTAATTGTCTTGTACCAATATACCTATTGCTTTCTTTCATATCACCTTGAGCTAAGCAGAAGAGCAAAAGTAATAGCTTTATATGATCCTGCTCAAAGATAAAAATTAGGACTTTAGAAAACTTATTCTCCCTAAAGATCTATAAAATTTGGGAAAATGAAACACACAGTAGAGGAAGTAACCTGTAACTTATTGATAAAAAAATCAGAAGGCTATCAAAAATAATATGACTAATAACGGCCATTTTTCCAAAGTGGTTGTACCATTTTCCCCTCTTAGCAACAATAAATCAGAGTTCCAGGTGTTCCACATCCCCACCAACACAGGGTATTGTCAGACTTTTAAATGTCAGCCATTATCTTGGAGGTGAAAAAGTATCTTATTACAGTTTTAATTTGCATTTCCCTTATCACTAATGATTTTGAACATCTTTTTATGTTTAGTCAATTACAGATCCCCTCTTGTGAAGTTTTGTTCAAACGTTTTGCCCATCTCCTTATTAGAGTGTGTTCTCATTATGAAGTTGTAATAGTTCTTTATATACTCCAGATGTAAGTTCTTTGTCATACATATGCATATTCATATACACATACATACGTGTGTATGTGCACAAGCGTACATATAAAATAGTTTCTCTCCCCCTTGTCTTGCCTTTCCATTTGCTTGAGAAAGGGTCTCACTCTGTTTCCTGGGCTAGAGTGCAGTGGTGTCTCCATAGTTCACTGCAATCTCAAACTCCTGGGCTCAAGAGATCCTCTTGTCTCAGCCTCTCAAGTAGCTGGGACTCCAAAGCACACACTACCACACCTGGCCAATTTTTTTTTAATTTTTTGTAGCAGTGGGGTCTCACTATTTCCCAGGCTGGTCTTAAACTCCTGGCCTCAAGTGATTCCCCCACCTCAGCCTCCCAAAGTGCTAGGATTACAGGTGTGAGCCACCAAGCCTGGCCATCTTTTCATTTTCTTAATGGGACCTTCCTAAGAGAGTAAGTTTTTAATGCTGATGAAGTCCAATTTGGTTTTTTCTTTCTTATATGATTAATGCTTTTTGAGTCCTGTCTAAAAAAAATCTTTGCCTACTCCAAGGTAGTGAAGATTGTCTTCTAGAAGTTTCATAGTTTTACACTTTACTTTCATGTTCAGGTGTGTAATCCATTTCAAGTTTATTTTTGTGTATGTTGTAAGGTTTGAGTCAAGATTCTATTTTTTTCATACAGATACCTGGTTGTTCCAAGTAATATTTGTTGAAAAGTCTTTCACCCAGTGAATTACCTTGACATCTTTGTTAAAAAAAAAAAATCCAAATGACCTTATACATGGGGGACTATTACTGGACTTTCCATTTTATTCCATTGAGCTATAAATATGGCTCAGTAATTTCACCCCTAGTTATTTACCCAAGTTAAAAGCATTCATGGCCATGAATGCTCATGGCAAACAAAAGCTTTGTACATGAATGCTCATGACAACCCTATTTGTAATAGCCTCAAGCTGCAAACAACCCAAATGTCCATCAACAGGTAAATGGATAAACAAATGATGTTATATCTATACAATGGAATAGCAGTCAGCAATAAAAAAGAATTACTGATATACACAAGAACATGGACAAATCTTAAAAAGATTATGCTAAGAGAAAGAGGCCAGACACAAAAGATTACATACTGCATGATTCCATTTATATGCAAAACTTACAGTGACAGAAAGTAGATTAGAGGTCTCCTGGGCCTAAGCGACTGACTGCAAAGTAGCATAAGGAAAGTTTTGGTAATGGAAATGTTCTAAATACTGATTGTGGTGGTATTCACATGGGTGTATACGTTTGTTAAATCTCAAACTGCACATTTTAAATAGGTGCATTTTATTGTATGTTATTCCTCAATAAAATTTATTTTTAAAAAAGTCAATCTTCCCTATTACCAATATGGGCTTTCTATTCTAAAAGTTTACCAAAACGTTGGTCTACATTCATAAGTATGAAAACCACACTTACAAAGATGTCAGGCTGCCCCTTGCTTCTATTGACTATTTCTAAAATGCTTTCACAAGGCTAATATTTTAAACCAACACTTAAAATTGGGCTTAGCACAATGGAAGGCCTTACCTAGTGGAGATACATTTATTACTAATGCACTTATTGATCTGCCCCAGTTGTTTATTATCTGGATTCCCATAAAGTTATTGCTATGAAAAAAGATTGATGTTGGAGACATGGCAGAATATTCCCCATAGATATAGCCTACTGCATATTCTCCCCGCTCACAGGCGTGCCTTTCCATCTGTGCCACCATGCAAACATCCTCCACAACCTGCCTTCCAAAAAGACAATGACCTGGAATTCTGCTGCCAAATTCATCTCCAAAAAAAGAATCACCACATGCATTTTTTGAAGCAAATGGCAACTCTAATAATGTTGATGAATCACAATACAACACAGCACTACAAACAAGTAAGGCTTGCCCAGACATCCATGTTTGCATCCCAGGTCCTGGGCAATGATCACACATCTATAACCTCTGATTTGGCAAAGCCTGTGTTGAAGCTTCTCGGGTTGGGACCCGCTTACCTTTATCAGTGTCCTACATCTTGGCAGGGAGCACAGCAAGCTACAACATAACACGGAGCATCTTTCCTGAAGCATCAATATTACATGCAAATTTAGAAAGGAGAAAATGTTTTTATTGTAAAACAGTCACACTATATTATGGAATAGAAAGCAATATTCACACGACTTAAGATTTTAAAAAGACACTACACAAAGACATTTCCTACCTGCAATAGACACTGCTGGTTAAACCCCCAAAACCCTCAAGCCTCTTTGGGGTACATATCCCCTCGTCTATATTGTTAAGGGTACAGTCTAGGAATACAAAGAGGTTGCCAGAAGAACCAGAGTGTCATCTAAACTGCTAAACTGATAGGGATCAAAAACCCAGATGCTGGCATGTTCTCAGTCTCCCACCAACTCATTCCAGCCCCATGCCTGGCCAGCAGTTATGTGCTAGACCCAACAGTCTAGCTCCAACACTGGTATGACCATGTCTCTACAGGACGCCCTTGGAAGAATCGCCATCATTTTTGCATCCATAAAATAGAGATGGTGACAGCACCTAGCTTGCGTGCAGTTCAGATGCCTGGCCAATAGTGAAGGATCAATAAATGTTAGGTGCCTATCATCTTCGCTGTTGATTATTGTTTGTAATCTATATATACCATGGCATATAACCTTTTCACGTATCAACTACAATCAATTTGGTAATAAAATCATTGGCGGCTTACTCTCAAATGCAGAGGGAGGCAATGAGGATTCTGGACACCCAATCCGGATACACAGCTTTTCAGAAACTCCTACTCAGACACAGCATACTCCGTAGGTATCAACTGACATCAACAAAAGAAATAAGGACTCTTTTTCAACTAAATGAGGACCAAAAAAGAAGGAAAAGGAAATAAGGGCTCTTTTGGGCTGAGCTTCCAAAATTTACCTGAAGCAAGCTCTGGCGCTCAGTTTTGCAGTAGAGAAGGGCTTAAGAACTGACTCATTACTTCCAAACAAATGTAAGACTGATTCACAACTCAGAATGCCCACTTACACATTCATTTGCAACAGGACTGTCTATGATCAAGAGCCAGACAGCCACCCAAGGAGGCCCCTCACACCGTACTCAGCACAGATCAGAAGTTTGCCTTGTGAGTACAGGATAAGAGCCAACACAATGGCATGTTTTCAAAAGATATTTCTAACAATGGCAGCCTGATGAGTTATTCTCCTACATTTGTAGAATATTTCTACTGAAAGAATGTGGATCATCTACCCTCGGAAAATTCTGGAAAATTCTTATTACATGTAACCTGACTTTCCTCAAAGCTCATCAACCTATCAGCAATCCTCCAACCTATGGGCGACTGCCTGGACGTGATGTAAGACCTCCTGCTTCTAAAAGTCTCCTCCGGTTATGTCTAGTTCTTGGAAGTGGAATACAGGCACTCTAAAAGAGTCCTTCCCAGCCTGGCTCCCGCTCCTCGCTGTGTCCCCCGTGTTACACCTTGAGAGTGCTAACACCTCTGCCAGGATACAGCCTCCAGGGGAACTCCCAGAAGGTGCAACACAGTATTCTGCGTGGCACAGAGAGTGAGTGGCCCACCGAAGATTCATGTTCCCCTTCCACAGACTACAGCTGTTGCTGAGAAGCAGATGCCAAGCCAAGGACTTCATTTCCCAGCTCCCCCTGCATCTAGGTGGGACCATATAACTAATCCTCACTAACAGAGTGAAAATAATGTGTCACATGCAGGTCAATGATTAAGAAGTGGGTGTGTATTCTCCATGCTCTCTCCTTTCCCACTTGCCAGTGGACACACATTGGAGACAGCAGGCCCCCTAAGAGGCCGGGCCCCTGAATGACCCTGAGGAGGAGAGCCTTTCCCAACCCACTGAGATGCTGGGGCTTATCTCTTACAGCAGCTAGCATTATCTTAACTAAACATAGTGCTCACTGCTGAAGTGGAGAGAAACTTCTTCTCTCCAACACTGCTTGATACACTGATGCCTGGGCCCCAAAGCAGCGTGGGCTGTGCTCACATATCTCACCAAGGTTCCCATAAAAACACAATTGAGTTTCTTTAGTTTACTCTGGAAGAAACAATTAAACAGTGCCAGGGTTAGAAAGAGGCCAAGGACACAGGTGAGGACCAAGCTCTGTTGTCCCTTGTTTTCTCACAATGGTGCATCTAGAGCTCAGTGGTCCCAGCATCCTCCGTGGAGCAAGATGCCTACCAGACCAAAGGATCTCAAAACTGTGGTCGCACGACTACCTCCACTCACTTCAGAACCCCGAAACAACTTACCCCACCACAAAAGGCAATACTTTGGCTACTCAGCAAGTCCTATCGCGCTAGGCAAGTCCAGCTCCCATGCTCTCAGGTCCCACTGTGCCAGGAGTAACTTCCCCTGACTCCTACCTGCACAGCAGAGCCTAGAAGTTTTCTGTTTGCACCCCCTTCAGGGCTTCCCATGGACAAGCCAAGCCATGACCTACCACGAGCCATTCTCTGGGTCCACTGCAGACATACCCATCTCTTTATAACCTGGCTGGACTCGGCTTAAAAACAAGTTAGCACACATGAAGGAGAGAGAAGGTAGGGAACGCAGTGGAAGGGGTGAGGCTGAGAGAGTAGGTTGGGTCCTTTACGCAACAAAGACCCTTCAGGCTCTTAACCTCTTAAGTGAGGTCTCTAAGATACAATCCTCACTAGGAGGGTCACGTAGGGGAAATGGAAAGGTAGGGAGTCCAGCCGGGAGGCCATCACAGTCAACCCGTCAGGAGAGTTGGCCGTGAAAGCCAGTCCCCAACCTGTCCTGCAAGGTGACACTCTTGGCTCTTCTACTCATGGTTTGCTGTGCTTCACGGAATCCAAGTTCCTTTCACGGTTTGCGTTGTCCATCTTCATTCTGCTTCCTTCCCTGAAAAACTTGTAGGCTCCTATTGATTGAATGGAAATTTTGTGTTCTCCCTCAAATGAGCTTTAAAGAGGCACCGGTTCATCCCAGTTAGACTTCAAGTTATCCCCTCAGTGTCGGGCTGCCAACCCCGTGGTTCCTCCTCTGACTGTCCTCACTGGCCCATAACCCACTCATCCCCAAAGACAGATGACCAGAATTGTGGGAGTTGTCCTCACACCTCCCTCTTCTTAATACTCACACCTTGGAGTCACACACCAAATTCTATCAGTTCTACTTCCTGAATCTCTCCATCTTCACCGCTGCCACCATACCCAAGCCAAGAGCAGCTCTCTCGCACGTACTAGAGGATGCCCTCGGGCCCAGGTGTGCTTGATCTCCTCCAACCTGCTTTGCGCCCTGCCAGAAGAGTGATCTTCCACAGACCTACCTCTGATTCTGGTATTCTCTCCCTACCTTGAGTGTTTTCCTTCTATTATTCTCAGGATAGAACCAAACTCTCCATATGATATTCACAACACTGTCACGACCTGGTCCCTGCCTGCCTTTCCAGCAGTCTTGCCACTTTTCTCCTCTTCACTCCTTCTACTCCCTCAGATTGGTCTCCTTTCAGATCCTGAACTGCAGCAGGATTCTAACTTTCTCAGGCTGCCCTGTCTCTGGGAATACATTTGTGACCCTGCCCCTCAGGGTTACATATCCCACAAAAAAACTCCTATGTACCCTTCATCTCTGTTTAAGGCACAGCTTTCTCAGCGAAGTGTTTCCAGCCCACCCCACCCTCTTTCTCATCACATAATCCCACACTGTATTTGTCCAAATGCTTATTTAGATAATTATGTATTTAATGGCTTTCTCCTGTGCTAGATGTAACCTCCATGAAGGCAGAAACCAGTTCAACTTGCTCAGTACTGTATTCTAGGCACCCAGCACAACCCCAGGCTCATAGTAAGCACTCAGTAAGATTTGGCTTAGCAAATTCAGCCTGCCCACCTAACAGATGAACAAACCAAGGCTCAGAGAAGGGAAACAGCTTTCCCAAAGTCTTGCCATCTTTGGCAGAGCTGTGGTTCAAACCCTGGACTCTTAATCCACAGTTCCGTCCTTAGCCCATACTGACGCTGAAGTCACTCCAGCCCCGAGAGATCCATCCATCCATAATCCAAAGGAGAGGATGAGACCTAAACTATGAAGACCAAAGATCTGTATTCAAATCCTGGATGCACTGGCCACTTAAACCTCACAAAACTGTGGTAGAAATTAAACAAGGTGATGTGTACACTGTGGTGGGAATTAAATACAGTGAAATGTACACTGCGATTGGCATAAGGGCTGGCATGTATGGTCTCTCTAGAGACATGGGGGTTTCCAGGACAGCTTATGAAGTGGGTCTTCAATTCCTGTGTGTCCACCAGAATAGCAAGTACTTAGGAAGGCAGGAAAGCATTTCATAGTGAGCAGTTGCTGTTCCCTCAGGCAGCCAGAAAACAGTGTTTGATAAGGATGATAAACACATGATACTAATCTTACCACGCAGAGGTGTGTTCAATATTCCAGCACACAGAGTCACGTGGCAGGCGATCCATCTTGGGAAGATGGCATTGCTGGCTAACTGACTTCTGCCAGCAGTGTATTTACTGGGAATTTAAATTTTGATTTAAATGTACCTATAGCATTATTATGGAACCTACCAAAGGCTCTATTCACAAGTGGGCAAAAAGACTATCCATCATCCCAGCTCATACTCAGTCAATTCACAGACAGTTTCTCCCTGCCTCATCAAGGAAGGTGTGTGTCCTGGAAGCTTTCCAACCACTGGCATATTAAAATGATGTTTCAGCCAATTCCATAATCACCTATTTATTTTTCCCAAGATATTTCAGGCCCTGTGCTAGACCCCAGGGATCCAGCAATGATGAGACATGGCCTGTGCCCCAGGAAGCTCCCAGCCTACATTTTCAAATGTGAAACTCCATTTGTATAGCCCTTCACAATCTACTCGGTGATTTTACTTAACCTTTTTATGCATCTTTCCTGGTATTTTCATTATTTTTGTATATGCTTTCCTTACTCTGAGAAGAATTTGACATAAAATTTGTTTCCAGTTAAAATGAGGCAGGGGAGCTTAAGTACCCTCACATTTTGGCTTTAGAATTAAAAGTAAGGAGGAGTAACTCATGGGTTCCTCCAGAAAGGTACGCCATGGCAGACTGCTGAGTGGCTGCCCAGACACCACTGCAAACCCTGTGCCCTTGCTGCCTCTCCCTACAGAGACTGAAGGGTGGGACACCCACGTGGCAGCCTCCCTTTCACTGAGATGTCGCCACGCAACCTAGTTCTAGACACCGCAATGTCTTAGGAATCTGTGCAGGGGCTTCTATGAAAGCTTTTGCTTTGATTTTAAGAAAAGACAGTCCCAGCTAGCTTGGCCTTTAGATCTGTCTTTACCACAGATCTGATGTCTGAACCTCTAGCAGCCACCTTGCATCCAAGGAGCAATGAGGGAGTCACAAGGGAAAGACCCAGAGAATCAGAGCTGTTAGCCCTGATGTTGCTGAGCCAAAGAGACAATGACAGCGGCTAGATCCCTTCAGATTACTAAATAAGAAAAACAAACCCATCAGTGTTTGAACCATTGTGGGAGAGGTTTTCTGGTACCTGCAGCCAAATAGTCCTGGAACGTATAGTTCAGGGCATGATTAAGAACATGGCCTGTGGACAGGACACATGAGGGTCTGTGTGCCAGCTCAGTCACTCACTAACTACGTAGTGTGGACGAGTTATTTAACTCATCGGAGTTCAGTTTCCATCTTCTATGAAACGAAAATACTGTAATTGCCTATTTCACAGGTTTGCTGTTAGGAATATGTGAGATGGTGCATGCTATGGTTTGGATATAGTTTGTCCCCACCCAAACTCATGTTGAAATTTGATCCCCAATGCAGTGGTGCTAGGAGGTGGGGCCTTAAGGGAGGTGTTTGGATCATGAAGGCCTCGCCCTTGTGGCTGGTGCCAATCTCAAGGTAATGAGTTCTTACTTGGGCAAAACTGGATTAGTTCTCATGGAAATGAATTAGTTCCTGCAAAAGCAGATTGTTATAAAGCCAAGGTACTCCTTGGGTTTTGTCTCTTCACGTGTCCACTTCCCTCTTGACCTTTTCCACCATGCTGTGATGCAGCATAAAAGTTCTAACTGGAAGCCAGGGCCATGCCATCGAGCTTCTCAGCCTGCAGAACTATGAGCTAAATAAACCTCCTTTCTTTACAAATTGCCCAATCTCAGTTATAGTTATAGCAACAAGAGATGGACTAAGACTGTGCACCTGAAGAGTTTTTGTGCAACGTCTAGTTAAATGTTCAAATGATAAACTATGGCCAATAAGAACATGAAAATGTAATTAATAACCTACTCATTAGGGAAATGCAAATCAAAACCACAATGAGATACCACTTCACACCCATCAGGATAGCTGTTACAAAACAGAAACAGAAAATTCGTGTTGGTGAGAATGTGGAGAAACTGTGCACTGCTGGTGGGAATGTAAAATGAAATGGAATGAATGAAAACAAAATGGAGGTGCCACAGAAAACTAAACAAAGAATTACCATATAGTCCAGCAATTCCACTTCTGGGCATATACCCAAAAGAACTGAAGGCAGGAACTTGAGAAGGTATTTGTACACCCATGCTCACAGCAGCATCATTCACAAGAGCCAAAAGGTGGAAGCAACCCAAGTGTCGATTCACCAACAAAGATTTTTAAAATGTGGCATACAATGAAATATTATTCAGCATTAAAAAAGAATGAAATTCTGATATATGCTACAATATGGATGAGACTTGAAGGCATTATGCTAAGTGAAATAAGCCAGACATAAAAATACAGATGCTGCATGATTCCTGCTTGATTTATTCAACGAACCTAGAGTAGTCAAACTATTCACAGAGACAGGAAGTAGAATGGTGGTTGCCCGGGGCTGGGAGAAAAAGAGAAACAGTGTTTCCATCTTGTAAGAAGAAAAAAATTCTGGAGATAGATGCTGGTGATGGTTGCACTACAATGTGAATGTATTTAATGCCATCGACGTGTACAGGTAAAAATAGTTAAAATACTGATTTTTATGTTATATTTTACATTTTTAAAAAATAATTTTTAAACTATAATAAAATGGTAATTTGCAATACCAACACTAACATCTCACTGAGTTCATAAGTTGCCAGACAACACCGCTGGCTGGGCACCCCTGGATTAAGTCCTGCTATGCTTGACCCACTATGGATTTGTCCTAGATCAACGTATCTAAAAGGCATTTCATTCATGCAGCAAACAGGCACACGTACTTGTCTCTCTAGGAAACCAAAGATGAGTCAAATTGTTTCCTGCCCTTTAGGAAGGCAAAACAATGTTCGAGAACAGCCATACTCCAAAGTCGGATGTAACATCTGCCTTGAAGAGAGGTAGAGATAGGTACAACATTGTCAGAAGGCAGGGCCACTGCTCCTGGCTTTGGGGGTTGAGAAAAGTTCCAAAGAAGAGATGGAAATGGAGCTGGACTTAAAGAATGAGAACATTTATTGCTGAAACAGAAGGAGTTTTAAAGATGATTCCAGGTAGAAATAGCTGCAATGTGAGCAGGGACAGCAGAGCATCTGTGTGGTTGCAGGGAATTGTGCATTAGCATGAGCAGAAAAGATGACAGCCAGACACTGGGTAAGGAAGTCATATCTTTATTTCATAGATGAGGATGGGAAATAAAGTTGCGTCCACAGCAACTAAGACTCTTCTAAGGACATGCCCAAGTTCTCAAAAATTGTCAACTCACTCTGTGGTCAGCAGTATCTGGGGAATCCTCCAAATGACTACCATTGATTATCAGGGAAGGCAGCCCCACTTAGCTTCCGAGACCACCCCTACATGTCACTATCGTCCAGGCTATCATTTCCCAAGAGATGGAGGAGACACAGCAAACAGGCAAACACCTCAAAAGGCCTTTGTTATTGATGGATACCACAGGCCAGTCCTAACCTCCCAAAAGGTCCCAGATGGGGTCTAACCAACCAGAGCAGGGCTTCCCTTCTAAAGAAACACTGAGTCTACCCTCCCAGCACAACTCCAACTCTGGGCACCTTGCTCTTTGAGAGCATTTACCCATGTTCTTCTCTATATGGAAAGCAAGCACAAGCAGTTGAGGGGGGGAAAGAAAAATGGACAAGGAGACCCAATCCAAAAAAAAAATGTATTCAGTTGGGTCCAATTTTAAGAAATTATTTCAAAGTTCTAATCACTATAAATGATGAAACAATTCATGACAGAAATTGCAATTACCAAAGAAATGATCTGTTCTGCAACAGCAATTTTAGTGACATTTATAACACACAAGAAATCATGAAGCTTAATTATTTGAATTTACTGGGGCTACAGATGCCGTGTTGAAATCTAATTAAACAGATCCACCAAAACTGGCCAGCTGAAGAAATGGCAAAGTTGCTGAACCATGCACTGGTTTTTAAAAGCAGTTCGTGAACAGCCTCCAAATAGGCAGTGAGTAATGATCTATCTTTCTTCCTCAGCTGTCATTTGGGGAAAAAAAAAAAAGAGGAGAGAGACATTTCTGTATTGATCTTTAGTCCTTCACAATAGAATTTACTTCAACTCCTAAAACACATCCCCCATTCCGATGATCTTGGATAGATAAATGGAAACTCTTTCACTATTTACCCTGTAGGTCTTAACATCCAAACTATATCAGATCTCAAGGAAGTAGGTACAAATCCTTATGGCTGAGAAAAAAGACTTCCTTTCTCAATTTCTTAAGAATGTTAACTGTTAAATATTAGCAGAAGTTGTGTAATTCCTGAATATCAATGAACTATTTTCTCAAATACTAAGTATTCCATGAAGACAAGATTCTGATTATAAAAGTAATAAATGCTCAAAGAAGAAAATATAGAAAATAGATACAGGTACCAAAAAGAAAATTAAAATTTCCAACAATCCCACTAACCATAACCACAATTAGCATTTTGATCTCTTTCAACATATTTTCTAAGCATACATATTTTTTTAATCACAATGTGAACATGCTACATTTATAATCTTACATCTTGTTCTGTCATTAAACACTGTATCAACTACATTTAATTTAACATAATTTCTTTAACACTCTATTACTGGATTTATAGCTTGTTCCCAATTTTTAAACTTTCATCAATAACAGGTTTACCTATGCAGCCATAGGTAAACCTGTGGCTGCATCTGATTAATTCCTTAAAAGGGACTTCAGAAAGAAACTCTTGGAACAACATTCATTGACTCCTTCAAGTTTCTATTACTAATAAGACCTGCCAGACTGCTTTATCTAAATGTGATACCAATCCACATTTCTACCAATGGTGTAATGAATAGTCCAAATTAAAAACTCTTCTTTCCAACAGCATTATAAAACTTTCAGTAAATGTCTTATCAATTTTTTTCTGTATGTTCCTCTTTGTTTTACAAATTTTAGACATACTATTTTGTCTCCTACTGTTTCCACTTAGCATTACAATCATTGCCTTAGGATACTAAGGGTTCTTTGCAAACATTCTCTTAATGAACATATATAAACCATCATATAAAATGTATTTCTTTAAGGTGAGAAGCATTGAAAGGTTTAAGACTTTTTCATGTTTATTAGCTATTTGTATTTCTTCTGTTAATTGCCAGCTTACATCCTTCACCAATTTTCTGACTGGGGTTTTAGTGTTGTTCTTATTTATATATTAACAAAATTAATCCATTGTTCCATATGTTTTCCCAAGATTTTTTTTATCAGCATCTTAATTTTAATTTCCTGGGGAAGTGTTCTGACTTATAAAACTGTTAATTTTCTATAGAGTCATTTTCCTCCATTGATATTTTGTTTGTATTGGCTTCCCTAATATCCCAGTTACCTACAATTTTTCTAGTTTTTATTTCTTTATTATTGCAATTTTTGCATCCAACCAAAATTTATTTTGGTATATTACATAAGGAAAGGCTCTAATCATATTTTTTCCAAGTAGTTAATTTAGAGTATATTAATTCACTCTTTCCTTCCCTCGTGCGTTAAGCCCTCTTTCATATTAGTCTCTGTTTCTAGACTATTCTATTCCATTCACTGGCATGTTCCTGTGATAATAACTACATGCTCGTAATTAGCATCTTTTGAGTACACTTTATATCTGGAAATGCAAATTTCCTCTATTATACATCATTTCCAAAAATTTTTGGCAATTCCAGCCAGTGTATTCTTACTTGAGAATAATTTGACACAATCCAAAAAAAGAAAGAAAGAAAGAAAACCCCAGCTGAGATGTTGATTGGACTGGGGTGAAATGACACACTACTTTGGAAAGAACTGACATCTTCATCACACAGAGAGAAGCTGGCAGCACGCATCTCCATTTATTTGAGTCTTCCTTTATGTCAGTCAGTAAATTTTTGTGATTTTCCTCATGTGGGTTCTGCAACATTTCTTGTTATGTTATTCCTGTGTGTTTTATATATTTTTACTCCTAAGTAAACTACACCAAGCAAGGAAGGTCTGAGATGGTGACCCTAAATTTCAACACCCCATTGTGAAAGATATGCCTGTCTCTCCAGTGCCTGACAGAGGGGGCTCAACATTTCCTGAATGAATGAATGAAGAAATGAATGACAAATGGGCCCAAAAGCCCCAGAGTCAGGGCAGAGCTGGGTTGGCTAGATCACGTAACAGACTCATGATGGTTTTTGCATGCTCAATGCCAACTTTACATTTTCAAAGAAAAATAAATCATCTTAAAATAATCATCCAATTACCTCAGATAGTTGTGCCATCATGGAACACTCTCCCCACCACTCCCGACCCTCCATGCCAGCCCAAGGGATGGGCACAACCAAGCCAAAGTCTTTCTCGGGAACTTCAGCATTGAACAGAATGACCCTGGCCTTTGGAGCTGAACCAGCATGAAAACCACCCGAGCCCCGGCAGATGAGCACAGGGTAAACAGAGGCCAGCCCTGACCAATATTAAAAAGTGGGTGTGAAATAAAGGAGAAGATTAAGTTTTTGATGACTTTATTGAGATTTCATCCACATACCATACAATTTACCCACTTCAAGTGCACGATTCAGTGAGTTTTAGTACAGAGTTGTGCAACTGTCACCACAATGAATTTTAGAACGTTTTTGTCACCACAAGAAGAAACCTTGTACCTATGAGGTTTTGTTTTAATTGTGGTAAAATGCAGGTCACACAAAATTTACCATCGTAACCACTTCTTTTTTAAAAAACAATTTTGTACTGATGCATAATAGACGTACATAGTTTGGGGGTACACATGATAATACATTCGTATAATTTGTGAAGATTAAGTCAGTGTACTTGGGATATCTGTCACCTTACTTATTTGCCCTTTCTTTATGCTGGAAACATTAGAATTATTCTCTTCTAGCTACTTTGAAATGAACAATAGATTACTGTAAACGATAGTCATCTAAGCCTACCATTCAGGAGTGCTAAATCTATTCACATTGTTGTGGAACTAATCTCCAGAACTTTTTCATCTTGTAAACTGAAGTCTATACCCATCAGGCATCTCCCCAGTTCCCCTGTCTCCAGCACCGGGTAACCACCACTTTACTTCCCATCTCTGTGAATCTGACTACTCTAAGTCCCTCAGATAAAGTCGAATCGTACAATATTTGTCTTTTTGTGACTGGCTTATTTCACTTAGCACAATGTCCTCAAAGTCCATCCATGTTATACTGTAAGTCAGAATTTCCTTCCTTTTTAAGGCTGACTACATTGTAAGCTTTTTTAAAGGGAAGAGAGGGAGGGAGGGGAGGTAAGCAGAAAGCCGGGGGACGAAACAGGAACAAGGAGGGAGGCCAGCAGTGGGGAGGCTCCTGCTGGTGTCCAGCAGGAGATGACAGGGGCTGCCCTCAAGCAGAGATGGGCAAATGGAGAGGAGCAGATGGGCAGGGACACATTCTGGGTTAATAAAATACAATGAAAGAGAGGATCTGTTGATGAATTTGATGTGGGAGTCAGGGAGGGGAGCATCAAAGATGAACACCTTGACGGACAGAGAGGGAAGACTGGAGGGGACAGAGGTGGAAGGGAGGAATCCAGAGTCAAGCAGCCCTGGAAGGGACCGTCTACAGCCAACTTCCCTCTCAATGCGTTGACCAGGTTAGCACCACTGTTTGCCTTTGTAAGAAAACTTCACTCCTAACACTTTATTTTGAGGTATTTACACATATACACACACACACAGAAGCCACAAAGCGGAACCTGATGAACTGTCTAATTTCACACCAGTAGATTTAAGAAGGAAGACAAAGAGTCCCTTCTCAGACAGAACGAGCTGGCGGTGGCCGCTGCCCGCAGAGCGCGGCAGGAGAAGAAGCAGACGGACGCCCAGTGGCAAGGAACACAGCCATGCCTTAGGCTCCCCAAGTCAAAGTTAGCCGTAAAAACCCACCACGAAAGTAAGTGTGCAGATAGTTTGTTTATTTAGGCGAGGTTCAATGACCCAACATATGACTTACGAGCGTACAATGTGATAGTCAGCAGTACGCACTTTGGAGTCAGACACCGGCTCCACCACCAAATGGCTCTGTGGTGATGGGCAAATCACAGCGTCTGAGTTTCGGTTTCCTTATTTGTAAAATCAAGATATTCAAGCCTCACTCACTGGACTGGTGGAGGGCTACATAAAACAGAGGGGGGAGGGTGGAAGAGAGACGAATGCTGGGGGACGAGCGTTTGAGAGAGAGAGCGAGTTACAGAGTGGTGAGGGTGCACAGGGTAGTTTCACTGCTGGACAAGGAGTCAAAAGACTTGGTCTGGTTTCTACTCCAGCTTCTGCACTAACTAGTTCTGTGACAGCAGACAAGTCTCTTCCCTTCTCCTGCCCTGAGCTTCCTCACTCACTCAAGTCTCAGCTGACCTGAGTAAACTGAATTGTTAACTAGCAACAAGGAAAGCTAAGAACCAACCGATTTAACATTTCAGATCCCAAAAGGCTGAGGAATTCATGCTATGGGGTTCCTCCAGAGGTATGGGGTGAGGGGGCTAAAGAAAGAAGAAGTAATTGAAATTCTAAGCGAGACACAGTCAAGCCCCAGACTCCCTCTGCAGAGCTGAGCTACCTGCTCCTTGTCCGCCATGACAAAACACAGGAGGTTCGATGACAGGTGTATCAGACGGTCTCTAAATTGAGGGACCCCCCAGCACAGGTTGAGGGCTGGGGTACTCACTTAAAACAAGAGGATTAAACAAACAAAGGAGGATGCCGAGATACCCCCACACACCCAGCCCTCTCATCCTCACTGGCTCCTGGCAATTCTGGCAGCCGCCCCTCACTCCAGTTAGGAGATGAGAAGAGTCTTCTCTGAGCAGCCCAAGAGGACAGAACTAAAGATCCCAACACTGATTCTCAATGAACGGCCCCGCCAGATCACCGCCCCCACCCCAGGTGAGGCTCAGGGTCAACAAGCCCCACACACCCCAAAAGTTCCACACAGCTTTGTTGTCCCTCTTACAGATAAACCAACAACTAAATTATTCTCAGACCCTGAGGGAAAGACTTTCACAGGAAAACAGAGATCGAAACACAGGGGAAAAGAAAGAAAGAAATCTGGAAGAGACCCTACTGGGAGGGGAAAAACTTAAAAATAATTATCATGAATATGCTCAGAAAGATAAGGATACTGTAGCCATGAAATAAGAATAGCATGGCATAATAAAAGAACATCTGGAACCCCAGAAAAAGAAGTCTTGGGAAGTTAAATTTACATATTTGTGTATATTCCCAGACATGGAAAACTTGCTAGTTGGAAGACAAACTTGAGAAAATCTCCTAGAAAGTAAAGAAGAAAAGAAGGAGAGAGAAAGGCAGGAAGGGAAAGACGGAAGAAGAAGAGGGGGAGGAAGTAAGTTTGCAGAGCCCGAGTGTAGGGCCGAGTCTGTACAGCCACTTTGGGATGTTCATTAACGAGGAAAACCAAGACCAACGGGAATGACTGGGTTACAGACTCTCATATGTGAAATCTTCTGATTATGTCAGGGGTTAACTCCTGCCACTTGCTGTTTACAATCTTTTTTTAATGACCTCTCCAACTTGCCTGAATAGCATCTAGTGGGCATAACTGCACCTTTGCTATGAGCAATCATCTTGCAGAACTCAGAATTGGATTTTGAATCTAAACCACATTATGGTGAAGTGTTGATATAAATGGAAACGGTGCAGTGATTTGGTTCCATGGAAGTCACATTTTATTTTTTTATACCTCCATTTGATTTAAGCTTTTATTCTTATAATTTGCCAGTTTTATTTTTTTCCCCAAATGCCTATTGCCTCAAAAGCAAATTTCAGAAAAAAATAAGCCTGTCTAATATGGGAAAAGAAAGATAAATGTCTTATGAAAATGGTGTCTATTGACCTAGATCCTGCTGAGTGAGCAAGTGAATCCTTAGGTGCAAATGAGGCACTTACTGTTGCCATTCAGCCTCGGGAGGCTTCATTTATTACACAACTATTGGAGGGCAATAATAGCTCTTTAATAACCTGAAGAGCAAAGGAGTTTTCTAATATGACAACTGATCCTCGTTCACTTGTCTGAAAAAGGCTGAGCATTCGTCACAACTACTCCCGCGATTCTGGACAGAAATAAGTGACCCACAGTCAAGTGTTCAACATCAGAGTGACTGAGAAGGAACCTACCAACAGCCACTGGAAAACTGATGAGGTTTCTCCAATCTCGTTATAATCTTCTTTTCCCATTTTCTTGGGCAACAGGACCAGCCTCAGCAGCATCTGCCACTGAGACATCTGAAGTGCTAGCACAGAAACTCGCCGGGGTGCGAGGCACAGGGCTGCCTCAAGACCTCACCAAGGAAACCACCTCCTTTCTCCAGGCTTTCTTTTCTCAGGTGCAGGATAAAGAGATTGAAGGTTCCTCCCAGCTCCCAAAGTCTGTGATTCCAACTTTTATCAAATCCTACTACTTAGTAAGATAAATCAAATCAGCAGTGGCAGCCACCTGCCAGGCTTAAACCACTGCTCACCACAGGCGAGCGAGCAAACGCAGACTCGCAGGCCTGCCTGGCACACAGGAAGGGACTGGGCAAGTGGCTAATGGCACAGCTCTGCAATCCCTTCGGAGGCTCTGACCCCCGGGTCCCAGTCACACAGGGCTGGCAGCTGTGTCTTGTGCTGCGTGGACGGCAACACCAATCCACTGTGCACGGGCCATTGACTCCTGGGTAATTCATTAACAAAAGAGCATAGAACCACTCTGGCAACAAAAGAAAATCCATAAGCAAGAAGCCTCAAACAAAGGGCACGTTTCTGTCTATGTGTTAAGAATTGGCTTTTAAAAGGACACTCATGCCGGGTCCCTGGGGATGAGCAGTTACCTCTTCACAACCAGACAGGTGCAGAGCTCCCCGAAGAGCCAGAAAGCATGCTCCCTGTAAGAAAGAGCTACCCCTAAAGGTCACTGGGTATTTGATAGCATCACAATTTCCTGAGTCTCAGATACAGCCTGCTTCTATTTCTAAGGAAGCAAAAGAACAAAGCAAGTCAGTGACGGGCCTGGGGTGTTCACTTACTGATGACATTCCTGCAGACCTTGATCCACTACTCTGAGGACGTCAGCTAATCCTCAGGCCTCAGCTACTCTAGCTTCAGACTAAGGCCTCTGCATGCATTGTTTTAACTACTGTGGGTCATTCGTCCACCTACTTCTTAAACAGTCTTGCTAGCCCTTCGTGGTCTTCAGTGACAATCACAGTTTAGGGCAAGAAAAAAAAAAAAATATTCAGGCTAAAGAGGCTCTGACTTGGATAAGACACTGGCCCAGAGCAAATAAAGAGTGATACAGAGAGTAACTGGGAAGGCCAGGGAGAACTGGGTCCAAATCCTCAATTTGCCATTTATTAGCAATGGAATCTTGAGCAAATAGTTAACTTACCTCAATATAGTTTCCCTACCAGTAAAATGAAGATGATAATATTACCTAACTCACATGGTTGTACCAAGAAGTAAATAAAATAGTACATGTACGACACTCAAGTACATGACCTTGCACACAGGAGGTGATCCATAAACGTCAGATACAGGTGTGTACCTACACTCATACAAACTGAGGACCCCCACAAACTCTTCACAACACAGCTAGACAATTCAAACCCCAGTACCTTAGATGAAAGCTGACCCATCTTGTGCACTCAAGGAAGAAAATAATAAATACGTAATTGCCAACAAGGAAAAAAACAGAACTAATTATAGCAGGTCGTCTGTGCCTTGTGCCCAACAGAAAATGAGTTTGTTGCTAGGCTCCTTTTTTGGCCACCATTCACGGTGCAATTAAATCACTGGCATTGTTTTCCATGTTCCATTTTAAATAGCTTCCTTGTCCAGGTCCCCATTATGTAGGCTGCTTAGGGGGCCCAGCAGAGAAAGCAGGCCAGTAGCCACCCCCCAACTGGTACCTGTAATGGTCAAGTTCCTCAAATTTGACATCTGCCCAGGTTGCTGAGGTCACCTGAAGGAGGAATTTTTAAGACTCTGGACCCTCCATCATCTATGCTGCCACCACCAGTCCCATCAGGTGGAAAAGAACATGGGCTTTGGAAAAAGACAGGTTTGCCTGTCCACTTTGGCTGGACAGCTAACTATGGACATGTTATCTAAACTTTGAGCCCATGAGTTGTGGCTCATACCACCCACCTGCAAGGCTGTTACAGGTTCAGAGATTGAGGTACATGGACTTCCCAGTGTAGTACCTGAATCACACCCCTTCGATTCACAGCAACAGCTGTTCCTGCCATGCCCTTAGGTTTCCTCCTCGCCCTCTCGTTAGCCCTTCTCAGTGTCCTTTTTGTGCACTCACTTTTTCTTGCCTCCCCCTTTAACTCTGGTATCCCCAAGGCTTAGTCTTTGTCTGCTTCTCTGACACACACTCACCCTGAACAGTGATGGTTTCAAACATCACCCAGCCCGCTGGCTCCCAGATGGCTGTCTCCAGGCCAGTCTTCCCTCCCAGACCCCAGATCGCTATTTCCAGCTCCATACTTGACTTCCTTATCCAGCTGCTCCATGGCCCTCAACCATTCATCTGAAACAAACTTCAGTACCACCCTCACCGAAGCCTGTTCTTCCTCAGCTACCCTCACCAGCCCTCCCTCCAGACAGCCATGGGTTCACACAGCGCTGTGGGCTGCACCTTCCTGCCAGTTCTCACACTAGTGCTGCCTTCCCCCGTTCCATTACCTCTGCTCAGCTCAGGCCCTGACCCCTAATCTGGCCTCCAGTCGTGCTCCCTGCTCCTCCATCCTCTCCCCTGCCTCCTGAATCGTCTCCTAACTTGAAATCCTACTCTGTTGTTTACAATCCTGAAGATGGCCCTATCATCTAAAAGTAGGATAAAGACATCCTCTATTATCCAACCTGGACACTTCTGAGAATGAAGGGGGACACCGGTCATCATTACACCAGGATAACAAGTATGCACTGGGACTGTCCCAGGCAAACTGAGATGTGCCATCACCTCCCTATAAAGGGTGGGCCTCAGCCAGGCTCACAGGCCCTTCGTGGTCTAGCTTCTGCAAGGGCATTCTCGTCTCCCATCTCTGTCACACGCCATCTGCTCCGGCCTTACGGACTGTTCCCCACATCTCCCTGCATCAAGCTCTTCCCCAAGTGGCACATCCTGCTACCTCTGCCTAGATGCTCCCACTGTCCCCCAAGAAAGCTCCTACACTCACCACACTGCCTTCTTTGGGATGTCCTCCCTGCTCCCTGGGACACCCTGGGTCCTCTACCCCCACCCTCCCTCTCGAGCGCCATATACATGCCTCTGTCTGAGCACACATCACATGGGCTCTGCTTGGTGTCACAACAGCACCTAGTGCAGAATGCAGTGTAAGCGTCCAGGGTTTATTAAATAAATATGTAAGCTTCCAACCAATGACCCCCCTCTCTGGGCTTCTGAGCCCACACTGGACAAGAGTGCTGAGTCACAGCAGAGACGACAGACAGACCCAGGTACACTAGGACCAAGCCACTAAGCCTGGCCTCCAAGGAGATCAAAACCAAAACTCTCCAACAAACTTTTGAGATGCAACCAGAACTCTAGCTCTTCTTCTTGAGGCTCTGCTGTTTGTTAACACTGTCAGGTGCAAGTAACAGAACCACCCTCGCTCCATCCCAGGATGGCCTAAGGAGAAGAGAATCTATGATGCCGTCACAGGGAAGCTGACAGGGTGCGCAGGCAGAACTACAGCCAGGCCCTGGAGTGGAAATCACCCTCTGCTAACCAATCTCTTCCCCTTCTCCAGCCTCCTGGCAGGGAGCAGATGTCCACTTCCCAGCTCCCGAGCTCACACAGACCCAGCTACCCAAGCTCCTCTCCCATGTCCTGGTCTGAATTCCCAGGAAAGAGACTCTGATCAGCCCAGCTTGGGTGAGGGGCCTGTCCCTAGCCCAATCAGGCAGGATGCTTCCAGACAGCATCACCACGGAGGGGCCCACTGCTGTACACAGTGGGGAACGAGGCAGAGTGACAGGGCTCATGCGAGCTAGGGACACACTCCAAAAGGAAATTCCACTGCCAGCTCCACCCTGGACAGTTTGTTTTCTACCCTCCCCCCTTTCTCTATAGTCCCTTCCTCCTGAGTATGTTATTTTTCCTCTGATAGAATTATCTTCACAAGTTCTCTGCCCATTTTTCAGAACTGAGAACAAACATCACATCCACGAAGCTTGGTTGGGTTAATTCTACCTAGTTTCAAAATGCTATTTACTTTGCTTTAGGAAGCTGCATTTTATTTATGATCATGCTTTGTCTTCAACCCTGTGAAGGGTCTACTGAAGTTCAGTACAGCCAGATTGAAAAACAAACACCCCTCCGGTGTGCTGAGCACCGAGCTAGGGGCAACCGGAGAGCCTTGGGAAGCTTATAACTCATAGGGAGTAACGTATATGGTCCCCCAAGAATTTCATACAAGTTTTGAGTGAGGAAAAGTAAGAGGGAGTCAAAGGTGAATGCAAACATTGTTTTCTGAGAACGGTTAATTCAAAGGTGATTTTTTTCATGTTATAGAAGAACTTTTCCATTTTCACAATGGTTTAATCCAACAATCGGGTAATAGCCAGCTCCTTGGAAGCATTAAGCTCAAAAGCTGACTTTTGCACATGGCATCAGAAGTACATCTTCTGCGTAAAGGGAAGGAAACCCACACAGGACTTCAGACACTTCTCACTGCTGAGACTGAGCATAGAATTACTGCAAGCTAATAGATATATTACGCTCTAAAACGAATGGCATTCAGATTCCTGGCACTGAACAGTTTTATAAATTCCAAGAAGGTGTGTGAAGGAGTAGAAGGAGCTCACAATTCAAACTGAGAGTTAGGCCTCATTCTGGCTCCACCATTCACCACTTTCCTAATCAGGACCCCAAATTCATCCTCTATTAAAAAAAAAGAGAAAGAGAGAAAAGAACAAAAAAAGGGAGGTTGAAATAAAAGCTTTGTGAAATCCCTTCCAGCACTAAAATTCTATGTTCTCCATTAAATTATGTATACGCAGGCTCCACAATATCCCTTTGGACTTAAATATCACACCAAAAAGCAGTGCTGGGCATTTATTAACAATAAAAATTCAAATGATGCAGAAAAATGGTTATGTTTTATCTTTCGGGGAGATGGAAGTGCCCAAAGCCTTTTCTCTGGCTGTACCTTGTATAAATTTGTTAACAGCAGAGTCACCGCAATTAAACCGAACCTGATGATGCAACTAATCAATGCAGCTGCAGAAAATGACACAGCGTTTGGATCTCCAGAGAGCAGTTGGGCCGGGAAAAACCAGACCATGGAGGCTACCCAGACAAGAAGAGTAGAAACCCACCACAGCAGGGACCCAGAGGCAAAGGCAGTCTTCCCTTTGGTCTCTGCAGGACCCCACGGGTAAGAGATCCCAAAGCAAGTCTAACCTGGATTCTAAGGAGTCCCCACAGGAGGAGATGTGAGATGCAGAGTATGAGAAAATTGGGGATGTGCCAACACCAGGGAAAAGAGAAAAGACAGGCACAAGTCAACGTGGCTTAGGGACTACAAATGCAATGACTCTCTTATATTTGTGATTTTTAAAAAAAACACATAACATAAAATTTACCATCTTAATCATTTTTAAGTGTGCAGTTCAGTACTATTAAGTCCATTCATATTGTGCAACCAATCTCCAGAAATTCTTCATCTTGCAAAAATGAATCTCTAAACCCATTCAACAGAATCCCATTTCCCCCCTCCCCCAGCTCCTGGCACCCACCATTCTGCTTTGTTTCTGTGAATTTGACTACTTTAGGTACCGCATGAAATGGAATCATACAGAAGGTGCCTTTTGTGATTGCTGTAGCATGTGACAGGATTTCCTTCCTTTTTAAGGCCGAATGATATTTCGTTGTGTGTCTATACCACATTTTCTTTATCCATTCATCCACTGATGGATACTTGAGTTGCTTCCACCTCTTGGCTACTGTGACTAACGCTGCTATGAATATCGAATATGGGGGTACAGATATGGCGATGATTCTTATAAGTGGATTCTCATAAACAGAAATGGAAGAAAAGGTCAGCCTAATTTTTTTCATTGGTTACTAATATTAAAATATATTATCACTGCTTCTTGCCTAAGTCGGAGAAGAGGAGGGCAACCGCCGAGAAAGGCCTTCACCGACAGGGGAGAAGGATGTCTGCACAGAGGGACTGCTATGTGTGCTACGTAAAACATGCCACTGCATACAAAGGGAAGACCATGACCCAGCCACAGGGATACAGCTTCTCCCTAAAACAGTGGTCCCCTATTTTTTCTGTTTCTGTACAAGGAGACTCCTTTAAATATCTAAAAAAATCTTAATTAAAAAAAGTACACAGTGACAAAAAGCTCTTGGCAATTCAGAGGTGTTTTAAAATAAATAGGTATATTACGCTCAATAGCATACACATAATAGGCAAAGCTTGACAAGCATGTTGATTCACAGACTTGAAATCACCCTATAGATGCCCCACCATCACACCACGGCCACCATCCAACCCAGGCGTCTGAGGTCCAGAGGTGGGGAATGCCTCCCTACACCACCCCTTCTCACTCGTTCAAGCATCTGTGACCCTAACACTCATACCTGTAAGAGAAATGACACGGGTCCAATCTATGCCTACAAAACAATTCCTAACTAAACTTAACCCACCCACACAAGGCCAGTCAAAAACATTAACAATTCCAGGTGTATGATATATGTTCAAAATCCCAGGGGCTTGATGCCTGGCTTTGCAAAATATAGTCACATTATGGGCATCGAGTAGGCATTAAGCACTGGTATTAAAAAAATAAATACCAGCTCACTGGTATTTCAATAAGAACCACACCTAACCTCATGCCTGGTGCACACTGACAGTGAGAGGGGGCCACCTTCCTTCTTCCAAACATCACTGGATTAGAAACCTGGCAGTTTCCTCAGGGCCCTGAGGTCGGGAGGATTGGACAGAAGAATTCCACTGTGATGTGCAACTCCTCAGATTCCAAAACACATGTAGACGCCACCTGAGCCCCTCTGTACCTGGACTATTATTGGGACCAGGACTCCGCACACACTTTCATAACTAAATGGAATTCAAATGTAGGTGAGAATGCACGAATGAAAAATAATCAGATACATTTTTAAATTTTACTACTAAGATTTTCTAGTACTTAAGTTTTCAAACAGCAGTATATAAGGACATATTTTTCCTATCAATCAGTTTGAATCATTAATTCAGAATTAATTCAATGATGATTTCAGATTCCCAAACACCAAGTTCTCCATTGCTCTGTCATTCACAGAATTAGCAGACACTTTGTACAAATATATTCTGCAGTTGGTACCTGCTCTTCTTTCTGTGCGTTCCTGTTTTCCTCCTTCACTAGGGCAGGGCCCTGTTCAGAGAAGTCCTGCCTGGGGGAGGAAGGTCGGCCCTTCCACAGGAATTTGGCCTGAGGTCTGATTTCTGCTGAGCTGTCAGCTGGGTGCCAGGGAAGCGAGACAGCACTCTTCATCAAGGTGTGGCTTCTCTTCCACAACCTCCCAGTGATGTCCCTCCCCTCGGGCCCTGCTTCGGCACTGGAGCAGCTAAGCAGCCTGGAAGGAGAGGTCAGCTTTCGCCCCCAGGATGTGTGTGGGACCAGTTGCCCCAGCGCTCTTTCCAGCCTGCTGGCTGGCCACAGTCACAAACTAGAAAATGATTTTTCAACCAACCCAAGGGCCCAAAACTTTCTGCCCCATCAGACAGCAAGAGCCAGCGTCCTCCAGCAGACCACAGCCACTCCTGGGCCACGTGTCATGGATGTGCACCACCTGCACTACGATTTTAACCTCAGAACATTCTCTGCTCTACCCTGCCTCTCTCCTCTAGGCCCTGAATACAATGGTAGTTTCTTTAGAAAGTAGTTTTAACTTTAGCTCTGATACAACATCTTTTAAGAAACTTGAGCAGTTCTGATTATCTGTGTTTCTGTGGCCAGCAAGAGGAGACAGCTTCACAGATAGAGAGGGGCTCTGCCAAGTGAAAACTGTGAGGTTTCGGAGCCTCCTGCCTATCGAAGCCCCAGTTTCTTCATCTGTAAAATGAGGCAGTAATACCCATATCTAAGGATTATGTAAGGTAGCATTCATAAAAACTCTAGAAGAATGTGTCTTATGTAAACATGGTAGACACCCCCCAAAAAAGGGTAGGATCTTCCTCCCTCAATGCAAAAAAAGCCCAGGGAATCTTCAAGCTCTACCCTTGGAGGAGTGGAGTGAGATGTTGGGGTGTAGGAGGGTGAGAAGATTAAGGGCCTTCTAAAGGCTTCTCGCCTTCAATAGCTTTCACTCAAATGTCAACTGATGGCAAATATCAGAGGACCTCTGGCTCCCCGCCTACTCTGGGGAATTGATCGTGTTTGATAATGAGTTTATCATCAACAATTGGGGTAGAATGAGCTCAGTTCCACTCTGAGATTGCTGTGAGTCTTGTGCTTTTCAGCCTCAGTCCCTGTGTGGCATCCTGTGCCAACACATGCAAACCTGCTCTGTGTTTACTTGGGCATCCCAAGACATAAAGGCAGGTGAGGGTATCTACGCATGTTTATGCCAAAGCCCCCAGTCTCTCTCAGTGTAGCAACTCCACTGATCTGAAGACATTGATAATCCCCACACCTGGCGCACTCTAGGAACAGACCTCCCCTGTCCAGGACTCCTAAAACTTCAGGTAAACCACAGGCCAAGAGCTAGGTCACCTCTTCCTCTTTAATCCTCATGCTAAAATAGAACAGCTTCCCCCCTCTGATGTATATCCTATGCTTACTATACTGCATGCTGCCTGCGGTCAGAATCCACGCTCTATCACTCCATCTCTGCTTACCCCCAAGCACTCCCACGCAATGCAGAATTTTTCAGAAAGTGACTTATAACAATACACATTTTCCATGTTGCCCAAGCTCACATTTCTGCCTTAGCAGGGGTGAACTCAATGCTATTGCAGTGCTTTTTACAATGTCTTCAATTTTGTAGGACATCTGTCACCTCCTTTTCTTCCTTTTTTTAGTGACAATAAACACAAACAGAAGAATTACATTAAGCACAAAGAGACTCTTGAAATCTACCTCAAAGTTATATGAAAGATCTTCACTAATCCAGCTAATGTGCTTTCCCTCTAACACCACCAAAATCTAGTTCTCATTTGAATATTTAACAAGCATCATCTCGGTAAATCTCTTTCCCTTGATCTGTGTAAAAATAAAAAATGGATTTAGCCCATTCAGGCTGTGTTTAGTCCTGCACATACATTTTCTGCCTCCATTTGAAATCCTAATCCTATTGCAGCACACTAATTCCAGTTCGTATAAGATGCTGCCAGCAAAATCCATTGATTTGCTTCACCCATTTATATTAGTTTCCTTCAGCAAGTCCTATAACTTTTTAGCTCAGTAATTATGCATGTATATTTTCTACTTCTACAGATTAGGATAATTTCAGACACTACAGGTTGGGTTTCCTTTATCCAAAATGCTTGGGACCAAAAGAGTTTTAAATTTCAAATCTTTTCAGATCTTGGAATATTTACATTATATACTTATCCCAGTTGAGCATCTCATCCCAAATCTGAAAATCAAAAATGCTCCAATGAGCATTTCCTTTGAGTATTATGTTGGCGTTCAAAAAGTTTCAGATTTTGGAGCATTTCAGATTTTGGATTTTCAGATTTGGGGTGGTAAACTGGTATAACAACTGCATATTTTAGACCATTAACCACATAGAGAACCTTAAAAATATGTTTCGTAAAATAAACCAAGATCTAATGCTCTACATTTATGGTACATAATCTCACCATCATGTGCTACGTGTGCATTTTGTATCACAATGACATTTTGGCTAGATGAGCTTTTTGCCAAGGAATTTTTTTTGCATCAATTCTTCTGGCTTATTGTTATGCAGACTAAGAAAATATAAAAATGGAGTGTTTTTGCCAAGTCATTATGAAGCTGTCATTTTGAAAGGGTGGAGCTTATTGAATCCCAAATGATTTTGGCATCCTTTCTCCCATTTGAGTTGGCTATTACCTACTGCCATGTAGGAACATAATAAAAGTGAATCTGATTCAAGCTTTATAACATAATTTTGAAAAAACTCTTCCTTTTTAATGTGAATGTGTCTAACAGACATCCTGAAAAGACTGTATGTGCATGGGTGACATGCCCCACCAAGACCTCATGTAATAATTCTTAGTGAAAACAACAACAACAACAACAAATTCCCAGGACATAGTTCTGACCCACAATGGTACTTGTGTTTTTATCATTTGCATTTCAGATACAAAACTATAGTTTCACTCTTTGCTTACATGGCAACCCTAGTACATGGGTAATTATTTATCCTGTTTTCTCCACTGCTCTTTTAGCTCTATGAGGGCCCAGATGTAAATTCTCAATACATACATATTAAATTGAATATCAGTTTTTTTTCCTGGTGCTAGTACCAAAGTGGCACAGCTACTTAGGTAGAGAAGAAAGACCTGTTTCCTGAGAATTTTCTAGGGTACTAGTACCGTAAGAATCCAGGACACCTTGAAGCCCATAAATTTGAGTTTTAGGAAAAGAAAAAGTGGAGGTTCTTTGACTTTTTAAATCCTTTTCTATCTTACCATGTTCTTCACCTCCATTCAAACCAAAGGCCAATATTGGAGGGCTGTGCTTTCCTCAAATGTCACAACCAGCTGGTTTGCTTAGCAAGATAAGGCATGTTTCTGAAATAAAACTCAAAACCAGAGCCCATTTGGTCCTTCCAGAAAGTGATTATGGAATTCACTGTCAACACAAACAGTACCAGAAGCTCAACTCAAACCCCCTGATTCCACTAAAAAGCAGTGCAGGGAATTCAGAGTGAGAAGCTGCTTCACATACACCTCTCATTAAAAATAATTGTCAATTCCCTGTGTATTCTCTGTGATACTCCAGGGTACTACAAGACAGGAAAAATGAAAACATAAGCTTTACCAAAAACAGCCCAGTAGTAAGAAACTCTTCCAATATCTTAGACCAAGAGAAATGGGGCCCAAAATATCAAGGCACTGAAAGCTAAAAAAAAAAAAAAAAAACAAACATTATTTTGGCTCAAGGTACTATAATCATATCCAATTCTCAATTTTTTCTTTTGAGACAGGGTCTTGCTCTCTTACCCAGGCTAGAGTGCAGTGGTGTCATCATAGGTCACTGCAACCTCAAATTTCTGGGCTCAAGCGATCCTGCTGCCTCAGCTTCCCAAGCAGCTGGGACTACAGGCATGTGCCACCCTGCCCAGCTAATTTTTCTACTTTATGTAGAGATGGGGGCCTGGCTATGTTGCTCAGGCTGGTCTCCAACTCCTGGCCTCCAGCAATCCTCCCAAAGTGCTCAGATTACAGGTATGAGCCACCGTGCCGGGCCCTCAATTCTTTATTTCTTTCAGTATGGCAGAATCCAGCCATGGGTATCTAGAGCTCTAAGTTTAAGGAGCAAAAGGCTTCATTCCATCCAAGGCTGTGCTCTTGTTCAAGAATAGTTTTCTTGTAAGCCTATCAGCACCATGGATAGCTCCAAGCAGCATTACTGAAAGCTAGATGTTACCACTGCTCCATAAATGGTATCTATGTCACAACAGTGATGCAATTTAGCGGGCAGAGTAAGACAAGGTCAAGATGTCATTCTGTTTTATTTTGCCCTGTTCTGTGGGGGAACATGGAATGCAGAGAATAGAAAGCACATGAGAAGTCAGGTCTTAGAAGTCTGATGTGACTGTAGTTGAATCTCCTTTGTCCCCTGGGTTTCACTTCTCCAAAATAAATTTAGCTGTTTGTGCACGGATGAATGCAAATACACACCATGCTCCCTAATGGCAATATTATGGTGCATAAGGATGTTACAATCAAGAATGGAAGACAAGTATTTGGGATCAAGAAAAAAATGTAGAGGAGACAAAATCTCACAGTCCATCAATTATATTCAAGGATAGAGTAGGTGAGAATAGTGAAAATCAATCTTAACACAATAAAATAGGATCAGAGGTGTCTCTGATAGTGTGGCCCAGCCCATACAATTCAAGGATGGCTTGTCTGACAAGTAAAACCTGGGCCTGGATAGGTATTGATGAGAACTCAGCATGAGACAGGAAGTCAGACCTAAAACGGCAGCCACCCCCACACCAACTCTGATATCACAAAGGTGGATTATAACTACAAAGAGTCCTCACAAAAACTACCTGTAAGAATGGGAAAGACATTCAGAGGATCACTGAGCTTCCTTCTGCTTCATGTGGCTCAGTAACGTTCACATGAAGAAACATTTAAAATCTTGTTCCCAGCACCAACAGACCCTGAAGCAAATGCCATATCCCTGGAAATCCATACAATTGCCTAAAAACCTGCTGAGGTTGGAGGGGTGCACAAGATAAAACTTGTCAAGATAATGAGGTGAGTCCCCTAGAAAAATTCAAAATAATTTCTCCCAGCAATATTTGAGAAGGCTCACAATGATTAGTGCTCTCATTCAAAAGTGGATATTGATTCTTCTATGTAAGGATTAATAAACATTAAAGTTACATGATTTGCATGATGAGAATGTTGTTTTCCCTTAATTTTGTTTTGGCAAAGTACAAAGAAGGCCCTTGAACAATTAATCACAATTGCTGAATTTCAGCAATAAATGACAGATCTTCTACAATCCAAGACCAAGAATGCTGTCCAATCATATATATGCAAAGGGTCTTTTTTTTGCCTCTGAAAAGCTGTCACACATAACTTGGAGCACTTGAAGATAAAGCATAAATCTGTTTGTCCCACTGTTTTTCTACCCACAAAAAAATATAAGAAAACGGTCTTTTTTCCAAATTAATCACCAAACCAGACCTCCATTGTCTTAAAGGAGATGTTTTCTGTCTTCTTCAGACGCATGTTGAATTCTCAAATCTTTATACGATCAGTTCATTGAGCTAGGAATTATGGAGAAATGAGGCCAAGTTTTGAAGCTTTAACAGACTTTGTGCCTTACACAAGGGAATGCACCCTTTTATCATTGTAATAACATTGCTTCACTGTCATCTTCCAGAGCATCTTCCCCAAAGGATCTGCATCTATTCACACATAGCACCTTAAGGACAATAAAGAAGTTATCTTCTCCAACTGAGAGGAATCAGAGGCCAGAAAAGGTGAAGAGACTTGCCCAGAGTCCCACAGTAACTCATCAAGAAGGAAGGATTCTTCTTCCTTACGGATGGTTTTGTTTCCAGGGAAGCACTGTAGACACCAGGCTGCCTAAATGAAACTAAGATAGTTGCTTTCAGAATATTGAGCATGTCTCCTAGGAGACAGGGCCCATGCTGGCCTAACAGGGTGTCTGAGAAGAATAACTGCTTCATGGAGCTTAAATAAAGACAATGCAAAGAGATAGTAGCCAGCCAAAGTCACAGCCCTGAGATGGCCTGGAACAATAGTAACCATTTACCGTGGAGGTGTGTGCTGATGTGGTCTACGGCAACAGGTTGTTCCTCGTCTCTAGTACCCGCAGGCCTGGTCATCTGAGACACCTGGAGGATCTGCTCTTAAAATGGAATCATTCCTTCCTTCCAGCCACCAGCTTTCTTCATGGCTTAGAATTCAGAGACTAATTTCTTTTCCAACTTAGTAAGCTGGACTGGTCACATGAGGGGCCACAGCCTAAACCTGAGAAATGTCTGTGACTGTCCATGGTTCTTAAATGTCACTGCTCCCTGTGCTTCTCCTGTTTCTCAGGAGGTTCCTGCCCATTCCTGTGCTCAGGGATCTCATTTTGACAGAAGGAAAACTATGATTTTGTAGTATCACCAAACCCACATAACCAATAACTCACATCACCATCTATGTAGCTGCTTGCACATACTTTTAATACTTACAATGATTCCTTCTCTCCTTTTGGTAACTGAGAGGCAATGTACCCTTTATGCCTTCCGACTCTCCAACTGTATTAAATGCTGAAGAATCTTCATAACTCCTGATCCCAGGTGGCATCTTTATGTCCAACTACCCAAGGGTGTTTCTGACCCACCAGCTTCCTTAAGACTTTTGAAGTATTCATTCAATCAACAAACACTTACTGAACAGTATTATGTTCTGTCACAATTATCACCACTACAAATGTATATGAAACAAGCAAGCCCTTGTCCTCAAGGAGGTAATAATGAGTGATGGAGGCAAGAACCCATAACCAGTAAAAGATGATCTACAGGGACTATGACAGAAGTCATGGATACCATGGTGGAACCAAACAATAACGAGTTACCTAGAGCCAATCGGAAATTTGTATAAATTTTATTTTACCTCTGAGACTATAATAATGACAGCAAATATGATACTTCAACAAAAGATAGCTTGGCATCTACAGAAGAAATTCATTTTTAACACACACTACCAACTATACATCTGCTAGTTGATATATTAACCTTTGTTTCAAGAAACTACTAAGTCTAAAATAAGTCCGCAAGTTGTTTAGCCAAGGACTGTCTTCTAATACTCATCCTCCTGGATGGTCTAGGGCTTTTCAGTTTAGCTTGAAATCCAAGAAAGAATAAATTGAAATTTGATAACAACTCAAATCACCAGCTAAGATGAGGCTTCACTATCAAGAAGTTTCACATATGGCTGGTTCTGAGCAGAAACCCACACATAAGCAGATACCTGCAGAGGTCCTTATGAATTTTTCAAAGGAAGATCAAAGAGAAAATAGACATGAATGAGTTGGAGCAGAATGATATGAAATGGAGCAGTGCTGGCCTGGATTGGAATTTAGATAAAGTCTATCCAGGCAGGATGAGCTTGAGCAGAATACTATGTTCCTAGGCTTGAGGACACAAATGAATAATACCAGAGTGGGTTAGTGGTAGAGCACGAGCAGCTCCCGACTTTCAGACTCAATGCCACTCTTGGAGATTTTTTATACTATACCGAAAATCAAGAAGCTGTTCAAATCTCACACGCTGTGTTGACTATGACTTCCGGACAAGGCTGCTGCGCTCGGCCGCACAGGTAGGACGTGCATGGGGAAAGCTGCCCCTGGAGCTCAGCAGTGTGACAGTCCTCTTTCCATGAGCTCAGCCAGCGAGGACGTGTCGGTGTCTAATTCAGTCATTCAATTAGCCTTGTTTGAGTACCTACTATGTGCCAAGCAGTATAAAGACATCGGGGGTGCAAAGGTTAGAAAGCACTCAGCCCACTCTCACAGAATTACCACATCCCTTTTATTTCCACAAGAACATATTGGCTTTTCTAATTACCTCAGAGAAATGAAAAGAGGAATTTGTTCTGTGAACAAGATAAATCTCCTTCGGTTTTCAACAAAGTGGGAGCTGTATGTGGGGGATAAACAAAAGGACACAAAATGAGAAAATCCACAGAAATGACTCAATTCTGTTTGGTGGTTACTGAAAATAAAGCCAACAGTGGCAGTCAGTGCTGCCAGGAGACACAAGCAGGGACTTAAAGGAGTGACGCGGTGTCTCCTAAAGACGGGGGACGGTTTTCTTTGTGGACTACAGCATCGCAGTTGCAGTGACTGCTTGCTCTAGGGTAGCCTGCACTCTCAGTGGTGGGTCAGAGAGTACATTTCAGAGGGAACAGACCAAGCACAGAGGACCTGGCAGAGGCCCCACGTAAACAGACACCGGTGTCACTTTCTTGTGAGATACGTCCAAAACACATGCAAAATGCTCCTCAAGAAGCCACGGACTTTCGTCATCATTTCTAAAACTGGTCCCATGACCAGGCTCTCTTGACCAGCCTGGAAGAATCTTGGGGGGGGGTGGGAAAGAGTTGACTCTATTTTCTAAACTCCCTACAATGAATATATATTACAATTATTTTCGCAATAAGAGAAACACGTTTTTTAAAAACAGACAGTACTAAAAGCTGCCTGGGGCAATACCTTTAGCTCCCAGATGCCTTAATTTTGCAAATAATCCTCTCTTCTTGAGAAAGTCAGTGAATCTTGGCCTTCAGTCAAGTTTTTATGGTAAGATACAGTAAAAACTATGTGCTATGATATTTAAGACACTTTACTGTTCTTCAATCGTCTCATTTTCTCCTGGAGAAAGTTTCATTTCTTATTTTTTATCTTTTACCAATAAAGTCAGGAAAACATCTAACAGTCCTGTGTACGTCATATTGTCCCTTTGAGAAAACACATATGACCTATGGGCACAAGAGAAGCACCTGAGCATCAAATGAAAATACACAGATTAGCCCCCAGCTAAAATGAAATACTGTAGGAACTCTTATGTCAAAGTGAGCATTAGAGGAAGCTGATTTGGATGGTTTTACTGTCTTCTAAGCCTAAAAGGATGAGATACCAATTTGGTTGCACTAATTTGGATGATGTTTACCAACAGGGAAACAGAGAATACACGCAAGCAAGCTAGAGCATATTCCTCGCACTCTGGCTACATCTTGCCATTTCTCTGTGAAGCTACACAAACAATGAAATGTGTCCGAGCCGTCAGTGAGGCAGGCGGCCCAGGTAAAAGGCCCCGTATCGAGTGAGCTTCTTGGTTGCTGCATGTGGAACCAGGGCCCTCCCCTCTGACTCTAGATGAATGGATGTGGATGTAAGTGTCGTGTAGTCTCCTGGGAACTAAAAACAAGACTCATTACTGAATTCAAGGGCAGGGGATGCTCCCCAAGGCCTGAGACAAGAACATTTATCAAATCAATGCCACAAGCAACAAGACAGCCCTGTGACCAGGCCCAACCATCTCCAGAATTGACTTTCCTCCTCAGACACACAAAAAAAGGTCACCTCCAACTCCAAGCCTTGGGGGAACGGTCCCATCGATGAAGAGGTGTCGCCAAGAGAAAGATATCCTTGCCTTCTACACAGGGATAGAGGCCAACTCAAGGCTTCTGAGTAAGACCTAAAAAAAAAATCACTATCACAGCTGGAGTCCTGAGGAGTTACATCAGCAAGGGATTCCTTTTGGAAACTACCTGAAAAGCTGATTGGAACCACCTGGAAATTTAAGTGATGCTCCTCCATCTTTCTGGACTGTTTCATCTAGAATGTACTCCCACCCTGACCTGAAGGAGGCACATGTGCTTTCCAGCTTGTTCACAGATTCTCACTATCTCTGAGTTTTTATCAACACCATCAATAAAGCAGGTGCCCTGTCCTTCGGGGTATATAGGGGGAGGTAAAAGAAAAAACAGTTACCTGGTGAGGCCATTACAGCCAAACACTGTATGCACCAGAGCCGTTCACAGGTATACGCAAGATCCTCATGCGCTAAAGCAATCAGGGAAGGCTGCCTGGAGGGGCAGGTTTGGAACTGAAAATTGAAGGTGCACCTGAGTGTCAGGATAATGGAAAAGATATGCTAAGAGAGGGGCTTGGCATGTACAAGTGCAGAAAGTACAAGTGGTATTTAGATATAACGAGTAAACGCATTTGGTGTGGGAGAGAACCTGTGTAAGGGAAGAGTGGGTGAGGAAGGGCCGTAAGTAGGACTAAACTGTAAAGGGCCCAGAAAGCCAATCTAAGAGGTATGGATTCAGTTCATCGACGTTGAGCAGTCTTTGAAAGCACCAGGGCAGATACATTGGAGGATATGAAAGATAAATATGGAGCAGGCTGCAAGGGGGTCACGGGTGGGGAAGGCCTGTGCTGGAGAATGGGGAAAGGCTCAAAGCAGCCCAGAGTGCCCGGCCCCTCTATCTGTAGGGCTGAAGAGGTTACTGACCAGAACTCTTCTGAAAATCCCTACACCCCTGTGTGCTTAATAGTCTTCCTGGCAGAGGAGCAAACTCCTAGGATGTGAGACCCCCCCAGAGAGAATCTTCCAGGTCAAGGAACAGGGTAAGAACCAGCCTATTGAATGCACTTAAGGGACACAGAGGAGCCATGGTGCAGAGCTCAGCAGCTGCGCCCTGCCCTCCCCCTGTGGCCCAGGCCTGCAGGAGACACTAAAGCAAGCGGTTCCAGGCAGCCGAAAGATGCAGGCCAGGCTCCAGGCTGAAGCCTGGATGTACAGGGAGGACGACAACCTCCATCCTAGTAGAGAGGCAGGTAGCACAGGGTTGCCAAGACTCCCCAGGCAAGTCCACTCTGGGTTCCTACTTATTGCACTTCAACAGCAGACAAGGTGATCTCTAACTTCAAATAAAACCTAATTCCTCCCACTGATCTAATTCCTCCCCCTGTCTCCATATTCCACCACACTCTGCCCACCTACTGTGCTCCAGACATCCTTCTTTTTCTTCCTCAGACGTGCCACTCCCATGCCTCCCTCTAGGCACCTGTGCTGCCGCTGCCTGGACCAGGATGCCTCTCCCCAGGGCCTAACTCCGTGGGCCCCACTGGCCTTCCCGCTCTTCAGCAAGGCTGTCCCGACTGCTTTTATTTAAGTCTTGTGCTTCCAAGGAGGCACGTCGCACCTATCACGGCTCCCTGCCACATCTTCACTGCACAGAGCTCTAGTAGAAATTCCAACTTCTGTATACGTTTGCTTTGTTGTCTGTGTCTCTGTTAGAATATAAAACCCAGGAGAGTGGGAATCTTTTCAGTCTCGTTCACGTCTGTCTCTCCAGTGTCTACAAAAGTGCCTGACACATATTAGTGCTCAATAAATATTGGTTAAATAAATGAAGTGATTAATCAATCAATCCATGTCTTAGGAGATCCATGAAACTTTACCTCCCTGGGTAGAAAAATCTGTTTAAGGGTGTGTGACATTCAGGCAGATCTTAAAGAGACTGCAGCCGTCGAGTTTCTGGTTTCTTTTAAACCATATGCATCCAAAAAATTGGCAGCTGGGTATTGTGTGTGCTCACATCAAACAGGGGAAAAGCAATGGGGAACTTGCTGAACACACAGTCAGGGAGAAAGGATGCTTCCAGAAATGTCTTCATTAATGAAGCAGCTTTTTGGGGCAGCCCCTTGAAATGCTGTCCATGTTGCTAATAAACCCCCCCTAACTGTGGAGTTAAGGGCTGGAGAGAGGCAGGTAAGATCGCTGGCATGCCACTGAGATTGAAGGAAGAGTCTTCTGCAAGGCTTAGGCCACAAGTCACTGTCTGCTCTGGGGCCTGAGTCTTTGTCCTGCCCCTGTCTCTGGGCTCTAATGAGGCTTTATGAAAAGCAGAGATGCCTTTTAAGAAAATTTCATCCTAACCTAGAAACAGCAAATTGCAACCAAGTCTCACTTACTGGTACTAACGAGATAGACAATAAATGAAACTCTTAGATAATTCAGAAACATCTTCCAGCAAATCTATGATCTAATAATAAAAACTACCACCATTTCTGTCGCATTTGATTACTCGACAAAGCACTTTCACATCCCATCATCTCTTGTGATTCTCAAACTGCCTGTGAAGCCAGTGGTAGCATCTGCATTATCACATGAAGAAACTGAGGCTCAGGGAGACAAGGAGACTAACCAGAGTCCCAGACAGGAGGCCAAACGAGGGCTCGGACCACAACCCTCTGACACTGCTGAGTGCGGGTTAACTCCCAACCTGTATCTGCACCTGCTCACACTGAAGGCCAGAGTAAGGGGAAGTGGGAAGGTCCTGCTGGGCCCTGTGCTCAGCCTTCTGTGCCAGGGACACCATGAGGCTCACATCCAAACAAGCACCAGCCCTCACAGCCATCTTTATTTTCTCTTGTTTTTCACTGGTAGAAGTAGTTATTTTTTAACTTCCTCCAATTGTTTCTGGCATGCACATTTGTCTTCAACAACCAGGATCCAGAAAGGCCCCAAAAGCAGTAACTGTGTCTGTTGCTCCTCTGGCAGCTGCCAGGGCCCAGCACTTCCAGCCACTCCAGCCCCACAGTCCGCTGCAGGGGGACGCAGCAAAGACTGCAGTGCACACGCTTAGGTGAGAAAGGCTCCCTTGGGTCAGACCTACTCCTGCAAGCCACAAGCACTGGGAAGCTGGACGGTGCACTGGTGCCAGATTCATGCTCAGACTGCCAGGCTTGGAGCCCCAGATCAGCCACACCAGTATGACTTGGGGCGAGTTACTTAGCTTTGGTTTCCTCATCTGAAAAATGAGGATTATAGTGGTATCAACCTCATGGGGCTACTGTGAGTATTAAGTGAGAAAATACCTGCAAAGCACTTAGCACAGTGTCTAGTACTGTTACACAGGGGTTTAATAAATGTAAGCTATTGCCATTAATTGCTCTCATTTCACATACAGTGAAAGGTTAAGAGTCTGCAAAGAATGAGGGATGGGAAGAAACGTGTACACATATAAGTTAGAACGCAGTGTGTTTAATAATATTTCCAAGAGATGAACAACACAGGTTAGAAGCCAAATACAAAACCAAATATTCACTAGAAGAGACAGAGAAAGCCTCACTGAGAATTATCAAGCTCATTCCAGCTTCAAGGCCTTTGCACTTGCTGTTTCCTTTGCTTGGAAAGTCTGTCCCCAGATCCTCCCGTGGTGGGCTCCAGTGCCCTGTCCTCCGAGAGCCTTCCCCATCATTCTACCCGGTTGTAACGTCTTCATAGTATCCACCATTATCTGAAATGGTCTTGTGTGTCCAACTTCCTATTGCCCAATGCCCTCTGCCACCCCTGAACATTGGCTGTATGAAGCAAGGAGTTTTGCCTGTTTTGTTTACAACTCCTTCCCTGGAGCCCAGAAAAGTGCCTACCACAGAGTAGACGCTCAGCAAGTTTGCCGAATCCATGACTGGACACAGAACTGAGTTTTGAAGAAGTGAGAATTTTCCAGGTTGAGGAAGGATGTACCAGGTAGGGAACCATGAGGGCAAATGTGTGTCTGTCCTGAAGCTCTGCCCATGGCCAAGAGCCCAGCATCTCCCATGGCATGGCATGGGCATGGCATGGGCTCCACCACGTGGCAAAGACTACAGGCTCTGACCCATCCCTCCATGTTTCTAGAGTCAAGCATTCAGACAGTTCACCCAGGCAACTCACAACCGCCTGCCACAATATCCCCCAATATTCCCCACCACAGCAGCGGGCATCTGCCATGAGTGATGGAAAAACCCGGGTCTTCACCAACTGCCCTGGGCAAAAGAGAGTCCGTATGTGCCATGTGACAACCTCGTCACATCACGGCTTCCTCCTGCACATTCCGATAGCCCAAGAGACCTATGGTCTACTAAGAGTTCTCTTCCCCAACCACAGCCTTCACGGGGAAAACCCACTTGTATTGAAACTGATGTCAAAACATTTCAATAAAGGAAAATGTTTGAAAATTAAGAATTATATGAGCAGAGAATTTGGATTTTGGTTGATTTGGCACTTGTGGAGAACTGTCAATTTGTAATACAAAAAATATATGCAAATGGATCATTCATTCACTCCTTCATTCATTCCGCAAACATTTGTTAGGTGCCTACTCTGTGCCAGGCACTGAGCTGTAGTAATAGACAAGTCACGGATCATCTCCTCAAGGTGCTCGTAGTCTAGGTCTGACGGAAGGAGGAAGTGATCAACTCTGCCTGAGTGGGACAAAAATAAGTAATAGATCAAATAGTATTAATAAAATAGATAATTACTTGTAATCAGATGAATTGATAGTAAAAGTTCTTTGCACTAAGGAATCTGCTTTTTTATGATGCATTTATGTTAGGAAGCAGAGCACTGAATAGCTTAGAAGTTTATTATTAATACAAATTCATTCGGAGAATGTGTAGTAAGCATTAAAATCTAAAATGGAAATCTGAAGCATTTATGCTTTTATAACCCATTTGGGAAGGGCATACTAGCAGTGGTGGTTTTTAGGCTGACTTTTAGAAGCCCCCTCTGTGTCTCATAAACAAAGTGAGACCGGCGGGAAGAGTGCTAGGGACTCCAGAGGCGCAGCCAAACGGCAGCCCCGAGCTGATAAACGAGGCAAAATTAGCACTTATTACCTCCTACATATTTATCAGAAGTTGCTAATCTAAACTCTTTTAGTTTATGATGATACTATCAGCAACATTTATTGAGCACTTACTATGTTTCAGGAATGTCCCAAGATATACTTCACTCATTCAATCCTCAGAACAAACATCAGGTAGTATTATTGTTATCCGCCTTTTATAGGTGAAGGAACTGAGACACGAAGAAGTAACTTGCTGGAGGTCAGAGAACTAGTCAAAGGATACAGAGGTTGACTGTGCTCCACCTGGTACCAATAAGAGTTCACCAAGTGGAAGAATTCGGACTTAGTCCTGAGGACTACAAGGAGCTACCACTGAAGCATATTAAGCAGGGACATGACAAGATCAGATTTGGGTTTAAGAAACATGGAGCTCAAAGCAAGTTCCATATATTACTAGAAGATGGCTTAAAGGTAGTATGGCAAGAAATGACATGGGCCTAAATTAAAAGACTGACAGGCCATGTCAGAAAACCAAGAGAGTCTACAGCCACACCACCCTGAATGTGTCTGATCTCATCTGATCTCGAAAGCTAAGTAGGGTCAGGCCTGGTTAGTACTTGGCTGGGAGGCAGAAAACAGAGAGAGAACAGTGCTGTAGAAGCCGATGCAGGGGAAGGGGGTGCCAGAAAACACCAGAGTCCAGACTCAGCTGAATGAGAAGAAGTAATTAACAAGCACCCAAGGACATCAATTTTGGTATATCCATAAAATATAAGATACCAAAATAAATGGACACATTGCTCCAAATTTACATTGTTGAAGAGACTACCAAATTAAACACACATATTTAATTTGCTTGTGATCTCACTGAGGTTAGAAAACAACTCCGGTCTCAAAAAGCTGCCAAAACCATGACAGATGAACACCATGGGCAAAGCAAAGCCTTGGAATATGAAATCCAAGTTCTATCCAAATTCCTTCTCATAGCAACATTAAGATTAATGTGTAAGCTTATACATTTGAAAAACTGTAAATTGATTATTTTCCTAAGAGACCAAACTTGATCCTTGTTTATCTGGAAAAGTTGGGCTGAACTGTCAGAGGTTTTTACTATCAGATACACAGGTATGTTTCCAGAATATAAGGTCTTATCTGAAGCAATATTTCAAGTAGTTGCAGATTCAATATACATTTCATACTCAACAGTTATTTGCAAAATGTACATGCCTGGTTATTTTTCCATCACTGAAAATGAATCTATTTGAGTGAGCAATTATGATGCACCCCCACAGTACTCAAGAAGGTGGCAAAAATCAATTTGGAGGCAAGAGAGACACGGGCACATCAAACAACAGAAAAAGACAATAACGGAGTCCTAATCTTCCAAGAATTCCCTGGAAGAACACATATCCCAGAATCCAGGGCTCAGAATCACGATGCATACAAAATTACAATACAAGGTCTTGGAAATTCATAACCTTAAATCCATAGTGATCTTACACAACATTCATCTTTCCCACAAAACATCTTACATTCTGTTCTATTGCATTTTTAGATCTACAGATAAATGAAATCAAATGGAACATAAGCTTAAAGACATTATTACGGGTTTAAATATTCGCAATGCCACAATCTGCCTCAGACAAATCAGAGTCATGTGGTTAAATGTGCAAACAATTACTCAATTTAATTTCATCTTGCAGAAGTGAAAACAAGCTGTAATCACAGTGGATGCTGCTCATTTTATTCCAAAAGCCACCATCTTTTATGTCCCTGATTAGATTTTATTCTTGGACACGAGAGGAGTGGCTGAACAGAATTTGTGCCTGGACTTCCACACTAAGCATGCTAATTCACAGGGCATTAAGAGGGTCACGCCTAAATAAGTGGACAGCTGGATCGCTCCTAAACGGGCTTATTCCACCTCCTTAAAGAGACGGAGTCCAAGCTGAGTCAGTGCCCAAATCCTCATACAGTCACCCAACCTACCTGCATTGAGTCCTAGAAGCCCAAGGAGTCAGGTGCCCTCATCCTTAGGTGAGGAAGGAGCCTAAAGCCATTCCAGGTTATTTTCTACCTTCAGAGTGATGGTTAAGAGTACAGGCTCCAGGGTCACACCAACAGTACTCTGCCAACACCTCAATTACTCAAGCTCTCTGCCTCATTTTTCTCATCTGTAAAATGGAGATAATAACAGAACCTACATCACAGAGTGAAGGTGAGGAATAGGTAAGAGTGCACATGTTACGTGTTTAGCACAAGACCTGGCACATATTAAGTTCCCATGATCATCACTCATCTGCGTATGAGTTACCTACAGCTATATAACAAACTACCCCAAAACACAGCGGCTTAACACAACAAGCATTTATCATCTCAGTTTCTTTGGGTCAGGAGTCTGAGCACGGTTCAGCACAGCACCTCTGCCTCAGGGGTTCTCAGAGGCTGCAGCCAAGGATCATCCAGAGCTTCATCTGACGCTCCAGTGGAGGCAGGATCCACTTCAAAGTTTAATCATATGGTTGTTGCCGGTTCAGGTCCTTGGGGGCCACTGGGCTGAGGGCCTCAGTTCTCATGGACTGGCAACCAGAAGCCCCCTCAGTTCCTGGCCACACGGCCTAGGCCTCTGCAGGGCAGCTGACAGCATGGCGGCTGGCTTCCATCACAACGAGCAAACAGGGAGCAAGAGAGGACACACAAGACAGAAGCCACATTCCCTCTGTGACCTAATTTTGGAAGTGATAGCCTATACGTGTGCGGTATTCTATTTGCTAGAAGTCACTAGGCCCAGCCCATACTCAAGAGGAGGGATTACACTATACAAAGGCACGACTACCAGCAGGTAAGGATATGCCAGGACCATCTCAGAGGTTTGCCTATTACAATCTGAAAAGCCAGAATCTTCACAATGAGCTTCCAACTCTTTCTTTCAACACATATTTGAGTACCTACTCTGTGCCAAGCACTGCACAAAGGCCTTGAAAATATATCAAGGAGAACAGACATGCCTCTGCTCTCATGAAGCATATAATCTAGCAGGGGAAACAGATATTAAAGGAATAAGGCAAATTATCATTGAATTAAAATTGTGACAAGTGCCACAAAGAAAAAGTACATCGTATAAAAATGCAGGAAGAATGTGATCCACTTGGGATTCAAAGTAAGGCTTCCCTAAGGAAGAGAGCCAAGCTGAGACCAAAAGGATCAGGAAGAGTTAACCAGGCAAAGGGCACAGGCAGGAAAGAGAACGGAGGTTCGGACACAAAGGGAACAGAGTGCATGAAGGCTGTGAGGTTTAAAGTATCCTGCACATGGCAGGGAATCCACAAGTGGAGGGTGGAGGCAGGTATACCTCGAAGCTACATTAAACAGGAAAGTTTCTAACTGGCCATTGTTCTCAACTAAATTAAATTCACAAAATGGAATTCAGGTATATTGGCCCTAACAAACTATCCAGATAAACAGAGTTAATAAAACCCACTTTGGTCTCAATCTTCCACATGTTCAAACCTCCAGAGTCTTGGGGGCTTAGTTTTATTTTAATAAGTTATCTATTAAGACAGCCTTACATAACAGGACACACTGCCCCTAACCAAAATCCGATCTCATCCCAATGGGTTATTGCTAACCCACACACACTTGCTTACAACAACGAAGACTCCTCCTCATTCCATTTCATTAAATTCAATCAATTGTTACATAAATAATGCTAAGTGACTCCTGGAGCTATAGAGAACAGGGGGATGTTGACGCGTGGCAGAGGTAGACTGCAACACTCAAAAATAAAGATGCTTTTCTTTTGATTCCCAAGGTTGGAGAACAGACCCAGAACAGACGCAACCCAGTGGGTGTTTAAATAAAGAACTTCCCTCAAAGGCATTCGAATGCTGCTCAATGCTCTCTCCTGCTTACCAGCAGCAGGTCTAAGTGTCAAACAGCCATAAAAGAATACACTTTAATACATCTGAAATCTGATACATTTGTACAGGAAAAGAAATTAGCAGACCCTCATTATATCCATGTTAACCTGGGCTGAGATACTTATGATAAATGGCCTCCATTGTACTCCTATTGACAAAGGATCATCTTTCCTATTGATGCTGTGAAAACCCCAAGCACACTGTCAGCAGTCAATACACACAGAATAATGCAATTGAGGTTTGGGGGTTGCTAACATGGTTTTATTATGCTCAAAAATTGAGCACCAACTGGAAGCCAGCTCTGGGAACAACCTGCCTTCAGTCCCACTTCCCTCAGACCTAACACCAGGATGGAATTCCCATGGTAAAACCCACAGGCAAAACAAGGCCGGTACCAACGAAGTCGAGTGCTTTCTTGGGGCAGGAAGCTGTAGCAGGATAAAACTGAGGAAAAAGGGCTGCCCACCCACACACACACCTACCTGCTGACAAGTTGTCCCATCACACGCTTCATCTTAGCTAAGGCCCACGGCAATGTGGAGAAGGGGAGTTGAGAACGACTGGTCAGCAGAAAACTCCTTAATAAAATAGTTAAAAAGCTTTTGAAGTAGTTTTAGGAAACCGCAGGAGGCTGGAGGACCCTAAATTTGGAGTTCCTTTGTTGGCAAAACAAGCCTCTGGCTGGGAGTTGAAAGAACTGGATTCCAGCCTCAACTAATTAACTCTTTGGCCTTTAACAAAGATCTTCAATCAATCAATTAGCAAGCAGTTATTGAGTAGCTACCACATAGCCAGCGCTGAGAGAGTCGTGCGCTCGCTCGACACAAAGGACGTTCAGATTCCATTGCTTGCCTACAAGGAACTTAACATTTTAACTCAAGAGGAAAAACAAGTATGTGATAAACCTCAGTCATTCCTCCCAGGAATGACTCTGCTCTTCAGTTCTCTGAGAGTTGAGAGTTAAACCTTTATGTAAAGTGCTTTTAAGATGGAAATCTTTCAGAAATATACCATCTCAGCATTTTCAAAGGTTTTTTTTAACACTGGTTCTGCTGGACATTAGTAAGAGTTATGTAAAAAAAAAAAAAAAAAAAAAGTAGAGAGATCCCATGGTCAAACAAGTTTAGAAAACAGTAGGCTGAAAAGTTAAATAGGTTCTTTAAGAACAGGACTTCTCCGAAATTCTTTAAACATAAAGTATGTTGTGAGTATCTAAACTGGGCATGTTATGTACTTTTCCAGAGAATCATTTTTCTCCTGAGATTAAGGTTCTATGTGATGGACTTCGGAAAGACTGTGGTATACACGTCCCTTTCTCCTTAAATGCTCCCAGTGGCTCCGTATTGTCTCATCAAGGGCCTCGGTCAGCGTGACGGGCTGGCGATGAGGATGAACTGCTGCGCAGGCAAGGCCTTGGCTCCGCTGGCCACCCCGGCCACGTGAGCTCTGGACACCACTGAGTCACGCTCCACCACTGACTGTGCTGCCATGGGTGGACTGTGAGAGCAGCTCCACCTCCACATGCCTGTCTGGGACCCAGAGTCTGGCTGCGAAAACCTGTCAGGACCTAGAAATTTTGCACTCCACGTGCTGCCCCACTGTACGTTACCCCCCACCCTTAATGTCCCCCTCCTTTGAGAAACTCCAGACCACAGTGATCTTTTTCTGCTCCATTCAGAGCACAGACGGCCACTGATGTTCTTGGCACTTACCCAGGCGCTGCCTCATGTCACCTCCTGTGGTTACTTCTGTGACTCTCTGACCATTTCATTGTGGACAGATTTGTGAGTGAATCCTCAGCTGAACAATATGTTCTATAAGGGCAGAGTCTTTGTGTGTCCCTGCAGCATTGAGAACATAGACTAATTTTTGCTGACTGGCCAAGAAAAAAAAAATTTTAATGCGAAGTTTTGTTATAAATGAGGCCAGCCAAGCTTGTCAGCCAGCCTGGCATTGGCCTTCTGAGATAAGAAACTATGCTGTTTGTCTTACCCAGGGGCAACAGTGTGAAAGGTGAGGCTCTCCCCCAACTGTGATGGTCGTATCAGCAGGAAGGCCAAACCTGAACAGCATGGAGTAGGCCACAGGTACATCAGGAAAAGGGTGCTGAAGGGGTGGCTGCTGAGCACGGTGCCCTCCAGACCCCCGCAGGCCCCAACAGGTAGTCAGCTCTCCAGTCCGGTAGCTCACGCACTCTGCCGCTCATGGGGACTGCCCCGGTAACAAGCCCACCAAAGACAGAAAGGAAGTCAGCCTTATTAAAATCACTAGTCACTGGTTCACCAACAGTGGACAGCAAAACATCCCGGCTTCCCTCCCCTCCAGTACTGGAAGGGAGACTCTGACTGGAGGAAACTTCCAGGTGGTTGGACAGAGTCTCCCCAGCCGCAGGGGAGGCAGTGTAGTGAGATGTAACAGGAGCATGAGTAACTGGAGGCAGAGCAGCCAACTCTGAATCAAGGCTCTCCAGTCATCAGTCATTGTCCTTGGGCAATTTGGTTACTGTTCTGAGCCTCAGTCTTCTTACATGTAAATTGGGGTGAAAATAGTTCCTTTTTCATAGGGTTGTTGTGAGAGTGCATGAGGTAATTGCACAGAGTGCTTAGTTAGCCCAGCCCTGAGCACACAGTAAATGCTCACTAAACACTGGAATATTAATCAACAGGTCTCCCCAACCACAGCCTGCCTCGTGCAAGACTTAGCTCTGCTCAACTCTCCAACCCAAGCTGAGGTCTCCAGAGCCACAACGGTAACCCCAGGCTGATCTATTCAGATGACATATACCCAAGAAGTGGAAATTATTTTTCACATAATTAGACTGGCAGATTTTGCTGCCCTCCCCACCAAATTAAAACACTCCCCAAAGTCAAATTATTCACATATTTTTTTGCTTTCCTCTCAATAGCTGTGAGGATTTGGGTAGCTTCTTCATGTGTAAAAATGGAGATGATAATAGCACCTACTTCATTCAGTTGTTGCAAAGGCTAAATGGAAATATAAGTAACATGCTCAGTGCACAGTAAATTCTCAATCAATAGTAGCTGCTCTATCTGTGTGGCTGTAATCGCCAGAATCAAGAGAAAGATCCACCACCATTGCTTTCGCTGCCATAGTGTGGCTAACAAACGCTGGACACTGCAGGGCCTTGGTGGCTGTTCTAAAATAATGTGAAAAAGCAGAAGCAGCCCCCTTCCCACCCAGCATAAATAACGACGGCTCCCGGGGGCCAGCTAGGTGCCAGCAGTCAGCAGATCAGACCCGTGGCAAAGCCTAGAGGGGCAGGTCCCAGCAGCAAGAAAAGGAGCATCTCCCCAGAGCAGGAGGGGCCTCAGCACTCCCTCCACCTCTCAGCAGGGAAACAGGAGGCTGCGAACAGGTGATCAGGGAACTCTGCAGCTTTGCAATCAGCAAAGAGGTAATCACATATCCATGGGAACCGAGGGCACAGAAAATAACAGGGCAGAGTGATTTAGCCCAGGTAGGTTGAACAGAAATAAGAGTGAGGACAACATCCCTCAAGTCACAAGCTGTGCTCCCAGAGTCAGACTCTCTCTCCACTAAGGAATTCACCTGGAGTGCAGCTCACCGAGGACTTGCTGCCATGAATTCATGGGAGGACATGCATCAGGGACACGGCTCCAGCGCTGCCAGCAGACCATGTGCATACTTAAGGTGGACCTCAGGCACACGGATGCTTTGAGAATGGTTTAGTCTGCAGCTGCAATTAATTCCCCAGAGGCAGAGCTCCCGGTTAGACAGGAGGGATGCCTGTCATACTATCTTCCCTTTGATGCCCCCATCACCACCTCTTCCAGGAAGGAGGACTGCCAGGAAAAAGGGGACCCAAACCTTAAAAGAATGTAGAAGGCAATACAGCAGGAAAACAAATACAAATGTCTCAAGCATACACAAAATTCTCAATGCAATCTAACACTTTACAGCGATCTCATGTTTCACCAATCAGGGCAAAGCACCAAAAGGCAATACCCAGGCAGCTCACAGGGTTGGGAGGAAACAGCCACTCACATATCCTGCTGGCAGGGATGTAAACTGGGGCAGCCCATGGCAGGGGAGTGTAATTTGGCAATATCCATTCATGAATATACCCTTTGACCAGGCAAAGTCACTTCTGAAATGTGACCTACAGATACAGCTGCTCACAACTATTCAAAAGTGACAATGTCCTAAAAGACCCCTCCCTCCCAAAAAAGGCAAAGTTCCTCTTCTTTTTTCTAGACAAAAGGTAACAGGATAACCAAATTTCAATATTCAGTATCTGATAGATCATGGAATGAAAAAAAAAGTTATACATTATGATTTTGGAAAGAGAAATTTTTAATGTACACTAGATAACATTATTGTATTAATGTTAAATTTCTTGGGTCTGACAATTTTATTATTGAAAACATGGAGTCCTTAGGAAATATATCAGCTAAAGTGTCTTTAAACAAAGAATGAAGTCGTTTTCCATGTTCTGATATATTTAAAAGTTTCTTTGGCATATTTTGTGTACAAATAAAGGCGAGATACAGAACAGCATACACAGAATCCTACCTTGGTCTAAAAAGTTGGGGGAGGATAAATCATACAATTTTATTTGCTTGTATGTGCACATGTAATTTCTGGAAGGATATATAAGAAATGAATGGAAGTGGTTACCTGCCATTACCTTCCTGTTCCAGTGGCAGGTAACAAAGAAGAGCAGAGAACAGAGCAGACAAGAGACAGGGGTAGGAGTAAGTTTATTTGCTGTATGCTTTTTAAATATTTTGAGAGGTCCCCTTTGAACCCCAGTCAGCAGGCTGGCCCCCTCCTCCTCTTTGTAAGTTACACTGAGAAATGTTACAGGAGCCAGAGACTCCTTAACGTTTTCTAGAGGTGTCAGTGGTGTCCTTGGTACAGTGAAGCATGGTCTTCTCAGGCTAAGTGGAGAAGAGTAAATGGATAGTTCAATAAAACAAATCAAGTCTTACATGTTTGCACATTCTTATTTCCCAGCAATTCAGCAATTATTTTACTATCATAAAAATTTATCCTAAGGAAATAATTGTAAGAATAAACAAAGATTTAATCACCAAAAATGATCATCACAATATTGTTATGAGGGGGAAAAACTGGCTGGGCACAGTGGTTCATGCCTGTAATCCTAGCACCCTGGGAGGCCAAGGTGGGAGGATTGCCTGAGCTCAGGAGTTCAAGGTCAGCCTGAGCAAGAATGAAACCCCCATCTCTACTAAAAACAGAAGAAATTATCCAGACGTCATGGTGTGTACCTGTAGTCCCAGCTACTCTGGAAGCTGAGGCAGGATGATCGCTTGAGCCCATGAGTTTGAGGTTGCAGTGAGCTATGATGATGCCACTGCATTCTAGCCAGGGCAACAGAGCAAGACTCTGTCTCAAAAAAAAAAAAAAAAAAAAAAAAAAGGGAAAAACTGAAAATAATCCAATAATCCAAATTTTTTTTTTAAAAAGGCTTAAGTAAATATTGGGATATCCAAAGGAATACTAGGAAGATGTGGTCAAAGTATATGCCATGATCTAGAAAGATGTTCATGTAGCATTTTAAAATGAAAATGGCAAATACATTACATGATTTCATTTAAAATTGTATATCTGTAGGTATATAAACACATAAAGCAATATAGCTATCTCAGGGTGATAGAATTACAGGTATTTTATTAATATGTTTTCTTCTTTTTTTCTCTAATTTCCTCAAAAACTGAGATTTTATGGTTTAAGTAGCAAATTTATTATCATAAAGTGGCACTGGAAAAGCCCTGTGCAGAAGGCTCTGGAGAGGTCCAATCCAGATGGCTTTCTCACCAACTTCAAGGTTGGGAAAGCTCTTGCAAACCACTCAGTTTGGGGTAGCCAACACGTCTCTAGCTCCTGTAACATTTCTCAGTGTAACCTGCAGGGGGCCTGCCTGCTGGCTGGGATATCAGAGCAACCTGTCAACCTGCCAACAACCCCCAAGAGCAGCTTGAATAGGTCAACATCCACCGGACCATGACACGTCCCCACTCACTCCGCAGGGAACGATCACATCTGAGGAGGAAACGGAGCCTCGTTTCAACCTAGCACCCCTGGCGAAGCTCCACATGTCAGCTCAGACAGCACCTGACGCTATGGAGCCCTGCAAAAAGCTGACAGAAGCAGCTCCCACACATCAGCACATCCTGGTGACTCTGGGAGGAGGGACACTGGCTTCAGGTAAGAAAGCTCAGAAACTCCGGTTTCTGTGAACTTGCTGGCTGCCGAGCCAGTGAGCAGAATGAGGTCTCCTTGTCCAGCACAGCAGACTCAAGGAAGCAGGTTTGGAGTCGAACCCAAATTTGAAGCTCCCCTTCTCTTCATTAGCTCTTCTACCTGGGCAAGTCACTGCTCTGCACCTTGGGTGCAACCTGGAGGTACCAGGGTCTTTTAGTAGAGCCATGAAGGTTAAATGAGCTACATGTGAACCTCCTGGTAGAGAAGTGAGCACATACATGCACAGGAGCACTGACGAACAGAGAGCAAATGGTGACAAGGCCGTCCTAGAACAGTGCCTGGACATACTAAGCCCTGGTAAGTACTAGCTGTTATTGCTAGAGCAAATATTAGTGGGCTAGTCATCCACCAACAGATGGAATAAACCAAACACAGTGCTTAAAACACAATCACCTGTGGCAAGATTCAAAGCCTCCAGGAGCTAAGACTGGCATCAGTATTCTCCAAAAGGGAAGAAAATATTGGATTAAAAAAAAAAAAAAACACATCCAAGTATCACACATCAAAGACATTCAGATTTGACATAACCACTGGTTTTACTTTAAATGGAACATAAACTAAATGACCCAGTCAAATGTTTGTTTTTAGAAATGAAACAAGCTTTCTCCCCAGTTCCTAGTAAATTTGAACAGAAAAAGGAAATTTGCATTCAGCAAAGACTCCAGTGTTAACCAAAATAAGCTAGGTCGCAAATCTAGAGGATTTTAAATTGGTATATATTAGTAAGGCTTCCTATTTCTCAATGAACTACTATATTGCCAAGCAGAGGGTTAGTTTCCTTATAACAGGAGTGTGGTGTCTAAGTGGGACTTTGAATTTGCCCACCCCCTAAATTTAACTAGGATCAAAGTTCAGCACCAAATTCCTGTACGTTCTAAAAATAAAAATTAAAAAAGGAGGTGGGGCTGGGGAACAGGCAGTAAGTTTCCAGATGTTAAAGAACGATTCTTACCTAGAAGGCTTCATAAAGGGAGCAGAAAAAAAACTGACCCCTACCGTTATGCCACACCAGCTCTCCCCTGTCCCCTGGTGTGTATGAGAAGAGGGAGAAGGTGGTGGTCACCAGCCTTCTGAGACATGCAATGTTTACCAGGTTCTCCCAGGGAGGTGTGCTTGCCTCCCAAGTGCCATGTAAGGGAGTATTATAAGAGCACTGCTCAAAAACTGGGGCACCTGAGAGAAGAGATGATTAGTTCCCCCAGCTGGACACGTACTCCAGCAGTGAGCTTGCTAATTTGTCCTGTGCCTAACTGAACAGAGACGAGGATTCAAGAAGACTGGCCAAACTGAGAGAAGGGGCAGCACCAAGGAAACTTCTGTCTCCACTATTTAGTAGAGCAAGCAGATGAGAGGTTAGGAAACAATAGAACAACACAAACAGTAGCTCACCCGGAGCCACCATGTGTGCACGCCTCCATGGGGACCACCCACAAGTGAGAGGGCCTTACTGGCATAAGTCTGTAGAACAGGTCTCCAGCTGAACATGCTCTTGGGATGGTATTAATGCCATCAGCTGAACACATGACTTCTCCTCCTTCCAGGTCCATGGTAGGATTACCCTTCACTGCCCCATTGATGTGGGCTCTGGCTGTGTGACCTGCTTCCCTCTCAAAAATGGCATCTCCTCTAACAAGATGCACTGAACTGCTAATGCAAGGTTCCACAGCACACTCTTCCTCCTGCCACAGTGGCTGTGAATGCAAGGAGATGAGGCCTTCATCAGCCTGTTGTCCTAGGACAATGCAGATCAGAGCCCCTACCAACCTGTGAGCGATGTGTAGCATGAGATAGAAATAAACCTTTGTTGTTTTAATCCAAAAATGTGATTTTGGGGGGAGTTCTGTGTTACCACAGCATAACCTGGCCCATCCTGACTGATAAGAGGGATCAAACCACCACATCATGCAGTAGGCAGGTCCCTGCCTGGCCTCCCAGGGGCCCACCGTGATGCCAAGCCTGGGAGGAAGGGGGTTAAATAACCAATCCTACATCCATCCCCACACGGGCTCTGCAAGCCACACGTCTAGACTGTGCAGGGGAAGAGGAAGAGAAAAACCCAAATCTGATATGAGATGGAAGTTTAAAACTCAACTCAACTTAGTTTTGAAGCTAAAAATGATGGGAAACTATGGAATCTGCCAAGATGTTATTAAGGGAAAGCAGCAATTAAAAATAAACAAAATTGCCTCATGTTTATTTCCCAAACTGAAATTCTTCAATACACTGGCTGCCCATGCATGTTTGGTAAACAGGGACATGTGTTTATGACTGGTCTCAGAAAGCTGCAGCTGTTCACATTTGCTCTCCTTAAAACACACACACACTCGTAACACTGAAATAGTTTCCAAAAGACAATCAATATTGCCCCAAGACCATCAATTCTAATCAGCCTACCAACTGTGGCCTACTAATCCTATCACGTGGCCTTCCTGCTTCTTTTCGATATATCTTGTTTTACTCCGCACACCCCACGGGGGGGAGAGAGAGAGATCAGGATACCTGAAAATAACGTGTCCGAGAGAAGTGGATTAGAGCTCAACTATCATTACCTAGAGGCGGGCACTGAAGAGCCAAAGTGTGACAGGGAGGAGCCTTGTTGACATGTCAGGGTCCCCCACCTCCTCCCCATGCCACATCACCCACTCCGGGCCCCGCAAAGACCAGTTTTGTCTTTTTCTAGCTTGGAAGTCAGGAGGGTGGGAGAGCACCTAGGACGCCAGAGGAAAGTGGGAAGTATTTGGCCAGGAGAGACACAGCCAAACTATCTAAAAGAGAGCTGGGAGAGTTTGATGGTGTTGTCATAAGGGAGTCTCCCGAACACACAGAGGGACGAAAAGAAACAGGAGGATGAGCAGAACAGAGCTTCTGAGAACTGCAGTTGTGGGTTATGATTTGGGTCTTTTACGTTCTTTGAAAGATAGAAGAAAGAACTAGAATTCTTTTTGAGTTCCTTTGGCTGGTGGACCATGCATCCGTGAACAGGACTTGAAACAGGCCTGGCTGTGTGAGGCCCTGGGGCGTATTTGGGGGGCAGATTCTTCTGCAGAAACTCCTCGGCTACAGCAGCCTCCCCCCTTGCCCTCTTGCTCTCACCTTCTCCAAAAGGCACTTCACAGTTTAGAGCAGACACCTTCTCCCTGCAAGCCTCTCTGACCTCTCCGTTGGGCTGGGATGACCCTCCCGGGGCTCCCTTGGCATCCTGTGTTTCCCTAGATCAACTCACAACTCACACTGCCTCGCGTTACTACTGTCTATTATCTGTTTATCCAAGTAGAGTGTCGGCTCCTTAGAGTGTCTTGAATTGCCACATCCCCGAGCCTGGCACCATGCCTGGCACACAGGTATTCAATAATTAAGTCAATCTAGTCTCTCTCGAAATTTTACTTGACCAAAACAACGGGAAGAAAGTGATTCTCACCTGCTCCCCTTGTCCATGTAACACAAACTGTATTTCTTGCCTAGGCATCAACATCTGTGTTACTTCTGCAGAAAAGCAACTATTCTGCTGATCAGTTTCGTGTGCGATGAAAACACTTCACCTAAAGACTAACTCTGGCTAGTGGGGAGGGGAATAGAGAAGAGAGTAAGATTTTAAAACTATGACTGAAGAAAAGTATTCAAAAAGTGACTCCAGAAGGTGAGTTTGTGTGTCAAGGTCCCACGTTCGAGGATTAGTAACAGAGCAGCACAGTCAGTAAGTTCTGTCAACCCCACGAAGGAAAGGTCCTGCAGAGCTGTGGTGAGGGAACAGGTTATGGCAATACAGGTTGTATTCTCTTTTTCCCACGCCCTCTAAAGCAGAGGTCCCCAACCTTTTTAGCACCAAGGACTGGTTTCATGGAAGACAATTTTTCCACGGACTGGAGGCAGGGAGGGGAGGTGCAGAGCTCAGGAGGTGATGCCAATGATGGGGAGCTGCTGTAAATACGTAAATATGGATAAAGCTTTGCTCACCTGCTGCTGTGCAGACCCCCCGGATCCTAAGTTTCATGGAAGACAATTTTCCATGGACGGGGGCAGGGGACCTCTGGGCCAGGTCCCTAACAGGCCACAGACTGGTACCGGTCCACAGCCTGTTAGTCGGGGACCACAGCTCTAAAGCATGAACTCAATGGGTCTTTTGAAGTTTAGGCTAAAAAGGCAAAAGATACACTTTTAGCTTAGCTTTGCACAGGAGTTATATTGGGAGGAAGTTAATATTCAAAGTGAAAAAGGTCTTTCAGACCAGACCAAAAAGATCTTTTTTCCACACTCCTACCCATGCCTAAGACATTCAACCTTCCCCAGGAGTGCCAACAGCCAGGGCAGCGGTGGCAACCCCTGCTGGATGTCAGGGACCAAAATTGGCAGGATTTGGGGAGGGACACTGTGGACAACATCCACGGGAACACTCTCTGCCAGCCACAGGGTGGGCCACACAGTACATCCCTTCCTCCCGGACTAAGACTTCGCATCCATGAACAGTAGCTACAGAAACATCCAGAGGCATTACTTGCCCCATCCCCACTGCCACATGGACTTCATGTGGACTCAGAGACTGCTTCAACCAGGAGTAAAGGCAGGATTGAGCATCCGCTGAGGGGCTGGTGGGCTTGGTCACTTTGTTATGGGCTGTGTCCCCATTCTTGCCCAAGGAAGAGCTAGAATTATACAGAGAAAGAGAGAAGAGTTTCCCAGCACATCCTCAAATACGTACTGGGTATCCAGAGAAGCATAGAGATGCCAGAATACATGAGCCAAGGTCCCAAAGCACAAGAGTTCACAATCCAGGTGTGCCTCAGTCAGACCAAACGAGAGCCCAGTGTGAGGAACACGCTCCCCAGTACCGAGCTGCGTGGCACTGGCTGTCACTGCTACAGAACTCAGAGGAGCCAGTCTTTACAATGTGCTGTGCAGCATATGAAAAAGAAGTGAATTGTGAACAAGGATGATCCTGTTGGAAATAACGATACTACCCAAGATGTGAGGAGAAGCAGGAATCAAGGGAGGGTAACCAGCCCATCCATCTGGACACTGTCAGTTCTTTTGGGCAACAGTAAGTTTTACGCAGCATTTCCCTCACTCTTCAGGGGAAGAAAATCACACAGGGTCTCCGATTCACAGTGCAGCCAACTTACTGTAACTCAGAGGTAGATACACAACTCCCACTGGCCATTTATCTTGGTGAAAATAGTAAAAGTCATGTAGTATTTATTGTACCTGACTGGTTGCAATAATCTATCAAACTTCCTTGTGATATAGAAAAAATCATGTATTTGTTCAATTAGTCCTTCCTGCTCTTGGCTCTGGAAAAGTCAAATATCACCAACGAGAGGAGCTCTATGCCCTGTGTAAGCTCCATGAGGGCAGGGGGTTTTGTCTGTGTCCCAGAGCCTAAGAGAATACCTGGCACACTTATTTCTTAAATGAAGGGAAGACTGGAAGGTCGTTCTCAATTTCATCCACCTGGGCTATACTCTGCATTAAAAAATAATTATAAAAAGAGCAACCGTATCGCTAGGCCAGCAGTTCTCAACCTTGACCCTATTGACAATTTATCTGGAGGTGGGGGACAGACTGTTCCGTGCACTACAGGCTGTTTGGCAGCACCCCCAGCCTCCACTCACTAGACACCAGTAGCACACTCCCCACCCCGTTATAGCTACCAAAAATGTGTCCAGACTGTGGCCAGATGTCTCCTGGGGGCAAAATCTCCCCTAATTGGGAATCACTGCCCTAGGCCTGCAGAGAGCTCCCAAAGGGCTGACACAGACCAAGAGAACTGACGTGTTTTCTGTCTCTTTCATAATGCTGAGATGGCACTGGGGAAACCCTTCTCCCTGCCTACTCTCTGAGGTGGGTGCACCGACAGGCCTGCGGTGGGAGGAAATACTGGGTAATGAAAATCAGGCAGATGCCTTGAACACAAATGAAGACTGAGCTGTGGGCCCGAGCCTTGTCTGTATTCTACAGGAAAAAGCACTTTACCGCTGTGGTGGGGATGGACTTGGTTTTTAATGATCTCCTCTCACCCTCCTCCACACAAGGGCATTAAAGCATCTATACATTGCACGGGTAGCAGGGGATCCGTCAGCACCAAGTTCACTCAAAATCCAGCTTGGAGCATCTGCGCCTGCTCCCAATTATGAACAAGGCTGGGATTCATTAATATCTCCACAACAGGCTCAAAGGGCTCTTAGAGAACAGGCTCTGCAAAGCCCTCACAAGGCCAGGCACGAATGTGAGAAAGGGCAACAGCTTCCGCTTCCCGGCTCTGGGTGAGCCGCGGACTCTCACCTGTTTCCCTGACAAAAATCAAGAGGGATCAGAGAAACGTTCTCCCAATCAGGACTCTTGATAATCACGCATCGTCTTACCTGTGCTGGTTTAGTCCTTGCACTTATCTTGGCATGCCATGTTTCCCACACTCTTTTTCCTTACCAAAAAATCACTAATACCCAATGCTGGCAAGAATTCAGTAAAACACACATTCTACAATTTGGGGAGTAGAATCAGTATAACATGGTAACATGCATCAGTGGCCTTTGAGATGCACATGCCAGTACCCCAGGTACTTCCACTTCTGGCAATACATCAAAAGGAAATAATTCTAAATGTAGAAAGACCCACATGACCAAAAATATTCATCATATTAATATAATTAATTAGAATAAGGAAAAAATGCAAACAACCAATTGCCTATTACTACATATCTTAGTTTGGTATATTATAGCAGGTACATTCACTGGAATAATACACACCATTAAAATCTCATTTACAAAGAATAGTACCACCCTAAAATGTTTTTGCTATGTTGTTAAATGAAAAATGAGAGCACCAAATCAGATAAACAGTACGATATCAACCATGAAAATAAACACTTTGGTCTTAAAAAGTCTACTGGAGGCACAAATGGCCAACAAGCATATGAAAAACTGTTCAACATCACTAATCATCAGAGAAATGCAAATTAAAACCACAATGAGATCATCTTACACCAAACAGAATGGCTACTGTTAAAAAGACAAAAACTACCAGATGTTGGAGAGGATGCAGAGAAAAAGGAACTCTCATATACTGTTGGTGGTAATGTAAATTAGTGCAACCCCTATGGAAAACAGTAAGGAGATTTCTCAAAGAACTAAAAATAGAACTACCATATGATTCCCAATCTGCTACCGGGTATCTGCCCAAAGGAAAAGAAGTCATTATGTCAAAAAGACACCTGCACTGATATGTTTATTGCAGCACTATTCACAGTGGCAAAGATATGGAATCAACCTAAACGTCCATCTGGGGACAACTGGCTAAAGAAAATGTGGTGTGTATACACAGTAGGATACTATTCAGCCATGAAAAAGAATGAAATCATGTCTTTTGCAACAACATGGATGGAACTGGAGGCCACGATCTTAAGTGAAACTCAGACACAAAGACAAATACCACATGTCCTCACTCGTAAGTGGCAGCTAAATAATGTGCACACAAGGAAGCAGAGTGTGGACTGATGGAAGATGGGGACTCAGAGGGGATGATGGGAGGTTGCTGGCTGGGTACAACGTGGGTTGCTCCAGTGATGGGTGCACTAAAGGCCCCAACATAACCACGATGCAATACATCCATGTAGCAGAACTGCACTTGTACTCAATGAACATAAACAAATAAAAAATAAATGGAAAAAAATTCTACTGGATCCAAATAGACCCCTCCCACAAAAAGCGACTGCATATTGGAAGGAAGTGATCTATTCCTCTTTTTCTGTATCTTCTAACTTTTTTTTAAATTTATCTATGTCTTTAAATTGGGAAAACAATGTAATGTCAAAAGAATAATGGAAAACCCACAGCTAGAGCATAAACACTTCCCCTCTGTGTTCCCTCTACACTAGCTTATTTTTGTCCGTAACACTTAAAACCAACCATTGTACCTTCACCTGTGCAGCTTTTCTCCCAGACTAGAACATAATTTCCACAAGGGTAGGCAAGCATCTGACATGTAGTGGATGCTCAATACATTTTTGTCAAACTGGATGTCTAAGGTAGATTATAGGTTTTTGTTTTTTAATTTCTCAATCAGTAAAACAAAAATGTTGCTCTCAGTGAACTTTCATATACTAGTGGTGAGAGAGTAACTGGCACAACCACTTCAGAAAATGGTTTAACTGCATATCTTAAAGTTGAACACTCACCCTATCCTATTGGGACCAGTGGTTTCCATACTTAGGTGTGTACCTCAGAAAAATGTGTACATAGGTTCACCAAAGACGTGCCCAAGAGAGTGCTATTTTGTAATAACCAAAACCTGGAAACTACCTAAATGCCTTTCAACAATAAAACAGGTAAATAAATTGTGGAATATTCATACTGCAGTGAAAATGAACAAAAAACAGCTACACACAAAATGTATCGCAAATTTAATGTTAAAAAGAGAGGCCAGATATAAAAAGTAGCACATACTTATTATGATTCCATTTATAAAAGCATAAAAACAAGCAAAACTCATCTATGGTTAGAAGTCAGTGATCACAAGGGGCACGAGTCAGACTTCTCAGATGCTTATAGTATTTTGCCTCTTGATCTGGTGTACAGGTGTGTTTACCTTGGGAAACTGCATCAGCTGGTACCTTTCTGATTTGTACCTTCTGATCTACGCACGCCATACTCCACTGCAATGTACTCCCTACCAATCCGGGCTGCTGAGGACAAGGCATCTTTTCTGTGATTATCGCTCCATTCAGTACAGGCCTTGACAGGGCTAATAAACGCACCACACCTCGGCATTTACACACACATCTCTGACTCATCTAAACGCTCCACCTTGACAGTACAGGCCAGCACCCTCTGGTTGGCAGTGTCTGGTCTGCAAACCTGGGCAAAACAGCAGAGGTTACCCATGTATGTCAGTAAGAGTCGAGGTAAGCCAAGGTGACCTGACCCCAGAAAGATGCAGGGATGAAGGCTTCATCTACTCTCCCCCAGAGATGTGACCCAGGGTCACAAGAACAAAGCCTCTGGAAGTCCACCTTGACAGAACCGCTCTGATCCATTTACAGACTAGGCCTTTTTCTTTACAGGACAACCCCCAGCAGGTTTCCCTGACCTCTGAGCACCTCTCTTTCTTCACTTTGTCTCAGACAGGAAGCCTGTAGCCTGTCCGGAGAACAAGAATCATGTTTGCTTTTTTCCCTACTATTTCCCAAGTACACAGCACAGCACTTGGTACATGGTAGCCTGGCCAACAAGTATCTCTGGTACAAATGCATGGAAAACAATCAAGACCTACTGAGTTAGTTGGTTCCAGAAACCAGATGCTGGTTTCTGAAAAGGCAAGGATCTAGATCCAGAACAGCCATGGAAAGAAACAAAAGAAAATGTTCAAAAAACACATGAGGAGGTTTTTCTGAGGTAGGAATTTTTAAACCGCTAATCCTGGCATATAAAAATCTCAGAATTTCTCTAACATCAGTAAATAGAGCATTATTTTATCTTTACCATAGACAGCATTTTCACTCTCTCACCCACTGAGAGCGATACAGGCCTCATTTGGGATGTCTGGCCAGAGTCTCCAAAGGCTAGCTAGCTCAGATGGGAAGCGAGGCCTTGGCCTGAAGGAAGGGCTAGACTTCAACCAACCAAGCCCACAAAATTCACCAGGGAATCACCATATTCAATCAGCCTGGAAGGACCCAGAAACTCCCCATATGCCCCTTAACAACAGATCGATGGAAAAACCCCAATTAACCACACAAGTCTGTCCGATAGACTTAACTATTTTCTCCCCCTTGGTAATATTTTTATCAATTTTAGGTGCCATTAATTTCCCATTAATTAAAGGAAATTCAACCAAGTGGGGTAAAGCAAAGTTTGAATTTGTTCAGTGGGCAACGGAATGGCTTCAGAACAAGGAATATTGACAACTATTACTGATGCTTGTAAATTTTCTAAAGTTTGATGAATCTTTGTTTTTGGTGTCCTCTGATCTTTCCAAAAAAATCTGGCCAACCAAGCAAAAAAATGCACTATGCCAGGGAGAGAGTAGCAGATAGTGTCACTGTCCAGCCCATATCCCTTAAACCTTCTCTGTGCTTCCAACTGCCAGTATCTGCATCTCTCTGTCCAAGGCACACCTCCTATAAGAGTAAAAATTATTTATTGCATCCACCATTCCTTGTCTATTACATACCCTTAACACCACTTCAGTTTCAATACCCTTTTCACTGTAACTAAAGCCAATGTCAGAGTCAATCTCCTTCAGTTCACCTGTGCAGAAAGCGTATCAATTCTGTTAGAGAAGATACAAACTCCGGTCAGAGTAGGCTGGAATCAGGCCCTATGGAGACAGAAAGATTTGCTGAGATGATCCCTTGGGACTTTGTCATGTAGAAGGTCTTACATCAATTCTACTATGCTCACGTGTGCAAGCATCCCTAGGCTCTAGAAGGCAGTCAAGGGTCAAATGTTATTCCATCCCAGGAAAACCTCAAGACAAGAGCTGTTGCTGAGACTTCTGCAGATACCCACATTGGGAAATAAGACCTTTCTTCCTACTGATGTCCATGGCAGCCCTGTTGGCTTAAGGAGAAAATACCACACTCATAATAATTTATTGCAAGTCTTCAAAATAAAATGCTCACTTTGTCTAAAATGTTATTATTCATGGGAGTTAATGATGTTGGCTATTTAAGATGAATAATAATTCTCTAGGATTTTCCTGAAAATGCAGGCTGAGAACTACCTACAACAGAGTCACCCACAATGCTTATTTAAAATGCAAGTTCCTGAGTGCCACTCTTGACCTACCGAAGACTATGCTCTGGACTAGGGATGAAATCTGCATTTCAAACAAGCCCTGCCAGTGATTTTTCAAGCTCTAAAGATGCCAGTCTGAGAATGCTGCTCGAGCACATCCCTCTGGGCATCCTCCCTTTCTGCCTTGGCCTGGCCTCCCAGAATTGAGTTGGAGTGAATCCACCTGCATGGCGGGACAGAACGAGTATAGCTGAAGTAGAAATAGAGGCCTCTGCTCTCTGGATATTTGTTTCTCGCATGTTCTATTTGTGCAAAGATTACCTGGAACACCTGCAGCAAGTTCTGCTTCCCTGCTCCAATCACAGGCACCGAAGGGCTTTGCATAAATGCCTGCTCACCCACCCCATAATTATGCCAGGGAAGGTGGACGGTGCCCTCTGTAGTGTGACATGCCGCAGATCACACAGGAAGAGTTTGTAAATTATTACACATAGTTGTGTAACGTGTCCTGTCTTCCTGCCTTCCCCATTGCACCAAAGGCAAGTTCCTTTTCAAGGGTCAAGTGAGAGGGCCTCCCGGGGGACATATTTTTATAGAACCATAAGAAAAGCAACCCAATCAAGTTAATTGGACATTAGCATTAGCCTTCTAAAAGAATCGCCACCAGTCTGCAAATGCATCTTTCTTCTTCTCCTCCAAAAACCAATTTTCTCCACGTCTGGCACAGGAAAGCTGGGAGGACCCAGACCCAAGTGCTACAAAGCACACATAGCAGCCAACACGCCCCACGTGGTGCTGCAGTAACAGCATGCATGCCTGTCTCTCCCCCTGAGCTGGGATCCCCGAGGGTGGAATCTTGCTTTTCATCTGTAACCTCAAAGCCTGGCCCCCAGTTGGCTCTGAGCAATGGTGGAAGGGAGGGGCGAGGGGCAGGAGGGCAAGGAGCAGCACCATGTATACTAGTCTCATTTTTGAAATATAAACTTCACAGATCATCACTCTAAGAAATACGATGGTGCCCTTATTTCTAAACAGCAGTGGGAAGTGTAGGAGCTCTAAAGCCCGGGACACTTGACCACAGAGGGAAGGATAAGCTAGGAGTGCCTGCAGATGCTAAAGGAGCAGGAAGGATTTTTTTAAGAGGGGTGGGGCAGGGTGAGGAATATTCAAACAACAGAGATGGCAGCAGAAGGCAGCACAGAAAGGCACAAAGAGGGGAGAAAGAACAGGCCATCCTTCCAAGTGTTTGGGCCATCTGTGTACCTCACTTTTCACAGCTGACTCATTCCCCTGCCCCCAAAATGAGTGTTAAATTGAAAATGTGGGAAGCGTGCTTTTTAAGAACACTCAGAGAGAACGTGCTACTCGAGGGAACCCTAGGGCAAACACATTTGACGGAAACACATCAAGGCCTTTCCCACTTCAAGACCTTCGGACCTGCTCTTCCCACCGCCTCTCTCACCTGGCGACCGCCGTCATCCCGCACAGCCCGGCTGCAGTGCCAGACCATCCGTCAGCTCCTCCCGGCCCACGACGCATCCTCAGAGCATCAGTGCCTCCACCTTGACGTACTTAAAGGATCGTTTTGGGATTGTTGATGGTCTACCACGCTAGACCATCATCTCCAGGACGGTAAAGACGTGTCTACCTTCCTCACCTAGCAGAGGCCTGGCACGTAGCTGGCATCAGAAGAACAATTTTGCACCAACAAACCAACCCTGCCCTGCAGTAACTATTTGTTATTGTTTGGGTTTCTCCAAAACCACAGCCAACCTGCTTCAGCTGTCGTGAATTGTAGGCTCTCAGATGACCTGTAATGATCTGGGCTGAAGAACTGAGTCTTTGGAGAGAAGGAACAGAGGTCTAACCAATCCTACTAGAATTTGCCTATTGGTTCTAAAGCCAAACCTGGAGCTTGACGATTTCCTGAATGCCAAGAAGCATTTGCTAAAACCTGCGGGCACTTCCCCAAGAACAGTAATGCACCATCATGCCAAACCAAGACCAAACCGTAGGCACCAGATGTGCAGAGGTGCTGAGAAAGCCACAGCAACACACAGGCTGGTTGGACCCCACCCCCTTCTCTCCCATAAAGTCAGCCTGGGACCACTATGCAGGACAAGATGTTTTTACCTCTTGAGATGGGCTAGAGGCAACTGGGTCAGAGCTTAATATTAAAAGCAACACTAATTAGGGCTTTGTCTGCATAACAGGGCTCCCGGGGGAGCCCTTCACATAAATAGGATTTCAGGCACAGTTGGGCACAACTCCCCTCCCAGACACTTCATGTTGAGAGTAGCCCGTTTCAGGAGGGGTCTGGCGATAATATGAAATATGATGGGTAGGTCTTCGGTGCCAGGAACAGAATGGGCCATATGGAACCTCACACAGCCTCCCAGACTGGCAAGGCATGGAGTGAAGACAGGCTCAAGGATCATGGAACGATTTTCCCCAACATGTTTCTAAGACATGAGATGGAAAGCAGCCATGTGCCAACAACTCACTCATACAAGGCGGAAGTGAAGAGAAGTGAGTCTCAGAAAACAAATTAAAATAGCAGATCTATCGGCCATTCAAAGATCTCAGCACCTACTTTGTGCCATGTGTTCACTCAGTCCTCCCCCAAAACCCACAAACTAGATACTATCATTCCAGTTTTACAGGAATGAGGAAACTGAAGCTCTAGCCAAAGACCCAAGCTTAGACTTGGCAAAACTGGAATATGAACTCAGGTGAAGAGTGGGCACTTAACCCTGACAGGAGTCAGCCTCAAAGAGCTTTTCATGGATTCGGAGATCGTGCCCGAATCGCGAGGGGGACTGCGTTTCCCTGTCAGGGGCTCCCTCCCTCTCAACAGCACCCCATCTATTGGTATCCATCATCATTTTCAATTACTAATAGAATGAGAAGCACATTTGCAAAGCTAGTATGACTCACTGGTTTCAGCCCTCTGCAATGAGCCGCCTATACCCACCCACCAGAGGTGTGGAAAGTTCTGGTCTGGGATAGTTCACTCATCCATTATTCATTCAAATTCACCCAAACGTTCACTGAGCAGCCTTCTGTGAAGAGCTCTGTGGTAATGGTCTGAAGATACACAACAGTGTATCATGAAAGAAACTATGAAGTTGTGAGGTCCTGGTTTAGAGATAGGAGTTAGATCAAAAAAAAAAGTGTGTGACCCCTAGAATTTCCACCTACCAAAGACTATATAAGCACATGTGCCTATTATGCTCCTAAGAGCTTTCCTCAGGAGTTCATCCAAGAGGTGTGCTTAGGATGCAACTCAAGTCAACAAAATGCTTGTCTGACCACCTGCTGTACATGAGGCATAAGACTTGAGCTCTTACTTCAGGAAGCATCCGACTACTAAAGAAGCTAAAATATAGATATACACAACTGTAAATTGAGAAATAATGCATAAAAGTGCTATAGGAGTTAATATTAACAAAAATAATAGCCTCTACTTATTGAGTATTAAGCCAGATACTGTGCTAAGAGCTTCACCTGCATTAACCAAACACTCTTCATGCTGAGCTGTGAGGACGGTCAGCAAGCGGACACCTGTTGACGTTTGCCCACCAGGCACCCATTTTCCCTTAAGGAACTACGCTTCTACCACCTTCAATCATGGGACCCAACGGAGCCCCGTCCACCACTCCAGCCCTAGGCTCCAGCCCTAGGCCTGTACCCAGGCCTGAACAGTCAGCACATTCTACTACCTTGGCCGAAGTGATTGATCGAGGACTGGATACATAACAGAGGTAAATCCAACACATCTCAATTTGGGACTTTTATTGGCACTGAGACATAAAAACTATATGATGTAAATCTGTAGGTGCCATGAGCTGCTACATGGAACTAGTCAGCCCGAGAACAAAACCAACATAGGAGAGAGAAAGCCCAAAGGTGGGGGCCAAGGGAGGCGGAATGACAGACACACACAAACCCCAAGTCCTGTAATATAACTTGAGCCCCTGGATCTAGCCTTACATAAAGCCACAGCTTATCGGTGGAATTTTTAGTTACACAAGTGAATAAGTTTTCTCTTCCATTTAAGCCAGCTTGGCTTAGATTTCAATCACTTGCAATCTAGAGTCCTCACCAATAGCATATTATTATCCCTACTTAACAAATGAGGAGTCAGAGGCTCAGAGAGGATGAACAACCTGTGAGTGCTTTAAATTAAATTAACAGCGTAAGGTTGTGGGGGCTGCAACGGTAGTGTGCACTTAGACCAGAACCAGCTGGTTCAATTGGTCAGAGCTGATCTTTCTTTTCTCTCCACCCAACAACGTAAAGGTAGAAACAGATAAGTTGCCTGGCTGTGGTCCCTTTCCCTCATGGTGCATTTACTTCTTGTTTAGCTCTACACTGAGGGATAGCCATTCGGAGTCCCAGCTTTATGCAGGGTCTATTAAACTCTTCAGCCTGGGCACTGTCTTCTTCCTTGGTAGCGCATAAAAATGATACATCTTACAATTGATGGCATCCTATGCTGGATGAAATATGGTTAAAAAATACTTATAACCTTGGGCAACTTATTTAATACCTTATAGGAAATTTCTTTTGTTTGTAATTATCTCACCTGGGAGATAAGACCAAGTGTGAGCTTGGGTCTCATGAATTTCCCAAGAAACACACACAGTCACCTCACTGTAAGAAAGGCAAAACGAGTCATCCTGAACGTGTTTGGTTTGAAGTACATTATATTGAGTAAATGATTTATTATAAAATATTTAATTACTAGCATTATTTTTAAGCAACCTAAAATGGTTGAGCTAACGATGAGGTCCCGTTCCTCTAGGGGAATATTACAGGTACGACTATCCATTTGGAGCCACTTCTTGGTTTTGAAAATAGCCTCATCAGAATATAAGAGAGTACTTATCCTCCCAGCAATGCAGTTCAGCTGACATACTGTGGGCCAGGTCTGGGAAGAACCAGGAGAGGCAGAAAACTCAGTCTGGAAAAGTCAACTGGGGCAAGAAGTTCAACCATCTAAGACCACACTGGGGGTATCTCTGGCAAGGGCAAACTGAAGGTAAGGACAGAGAAGACAAGAATGTTCTTAGTCCTATCAACTTTTAAACTGTCCCTTTATAATGATGCCTGTGAAATAATTATTTCTATCAATGGTCATCTGGTATAGGGGATTTAAGATAGTGGGTTCATTAAAGAGAGTCATGATCACAAACTCATTTAAGTCTCCTTGAACCTGTTTAATCGAAATGATTTTCTGCTACTCTCGATTACAAGCCGAGTTTCCGTGGTGACAGATTAATGACCGATCCACTAAGCCATACCACCTCTTTTGTCACCAGCCCCACTGACTGAGCCAGCCACAGTTTTATCAATAAGCCCCACTTGCCCTTGAAACTCATTATAGCTGAGATGTGAAGATCAAATGAGCAGATCAGATGCTCGCTGCCACCTTAGTTCTGCTACAGAGACCACCAAACCCCACAGAGTATGTGCCAGAAGGAACTGGTCCTCGTGCTCTTATTAGAATTACAAACGCAGGTCACTCTGCAGTAAGATAAATGCCAGCCAAGGCAACACTTCGGATTCTCTGGGCCTGCTAAAGGTAATTATCCTAAAGTTAAATGTCAGGGATAGTTTCATGTGTGCAAAAGAAAGAAAATGTCATGTTTGGTGTAAGCAACAATATTATTTTATCAAATCAGAAGCTCATTATTAGGAGAAGATAAGCCCTCACATAGCACCCACAATAAGCTGTGTCCACCTGGCTTTCCATCCCACTTTGTCTTAATCTAAGGCTGTTCATGGATTGCCCTCACCCATAAGGCAGGAAACACTTGCAATGTGACATCACTGAAGGTGCACACCCCAAATCCACTCAGCTCCTGATTGGCTGAGGTGCAGAGTGAGAGCCTAGTTCAGCTGGCCTAGGCCAGCCCAGGCTCCTCCACATCCCAGCTCTGTGATTTGACCAAGAGACTCGACCTCCCAGGAAACACTGGATGCTAATAATAGCACTTCTCCCACAGGACTGTGATGAATATTAAATAATATATGGAAAATACCTTAAATAATGTCTGGCACACTAAGTGCTCCATAAACATCAGCTATTATCTATTTCTGCAATGTTTTAATCTTTTAATTACAACCAGTATATCTTACCTTTATAAGGAAAAAAAAACTTATTTTTAAAAAAGGGTTAAATAAGAAATGTGACAGTATAAGTTAAAGGATTTCATCCAGCAGACAAGAGGTTACCTGAAAGATATTACATTTCTCTTGTTCGCCCTTATAGCCCAGTGCCTATCACATGGCAGACAGTCAAATTTTGTGTTGCAATGCATGAATGTACAAATGGATGTGAGAATGAACAGCAGAAAATTTCCTTACAGTAATGGTTATGGAAAGCCAAAGCCAAATCAGATTCGGAAAAATTAGGAGAATCTTGACCCCTCAACCTCAAACCACAAAGGAGTTAAATGCATGACAGCTGGAGATGGAAAATTACTGTACAACTTAGTGCAAACATCTGCCTTCTTCACTTCCTCCTCCTCAATATTGTATTTGCGCAAAAGTCCAGGCCTCCATCTGGCCAAAACCTCCCAATTGCTAGTCCCTGTAAAAGAATAATGACCAAACTAGCAGACCACAAATACCTTAGGAGCAATCATCTGAATGTTGTTATATTTCTCCTGGATCCATAAGTCCAGGCAACAACCATGGAGTAGTTGTGAAGGTTTTACTTCTGGAAATAAGACGACAGTAAGTATTTATGTACCTCAAGCAATAGGACATATTTCAACATGCTAAGTAGAGGCTGCCAGCTCATCTCCGACAATGTCACAGCACACCCAACAGTAAGGGACACATGGAGCACACATCTCACCACTGTACTTATTTCGAAGTTGGCCCAGTAACAACCAATGGCTACAATCGATTCTCTAAAAAGAGCCCTTAGCTTTCAGTTTCCCAAGTTCAAAAATCACTTCTAAATATCTCTCCCCCAAGTCCAACAAAATAACAAGTCAGGAGGAAGGAAAGAAGTTTTCTTTCACAATGAATTTCAAAAATTGACAAGCATCATAACAATAATCTTGGGACACAGCCTTTTCAAAGTTATCAGCAGCTTCAACAAAACAATTAAAACAAGAGCAAAGAAGCTGGGGTTTTGTCAACCTCAGGCAAGGCCTGGCTCAGTGAAAATGATCAGGCTGGCTGAGCCACTGTAACACTAACTGGGGCTTTATCCATTGTCCACCAAATAGCCAGTTTCTATAGAAAGCAACCTTTTACTCCCTGGTCCCAGGGGACTCAGGCTTTGCGATTATTCCACATAAATGACCTGACTGAAGACACTTGGACTTTCCCTAAAAGAGCGTCTGGTCTGAGTTTCACAACACTTTAAAGAGGTTAATAACTTTAAATTATGTTTGAGCCACTGCTACTATCAGAAGGCTCAATAAAGCATATAAAATGGTTGATGATTTAAGATATTTGTGATTTTTTGAACACTTTTAGATGTTTGTAATGGTATGCTGGATCAAATTATCTTTAAAAAAAAAAAAAAAAAACATGCTGCTAAAAATAATAGTTTAACATCTAAAACTGCTCCAGAAACAGAAAAGGAGTCACTTGACCATAAAAGCTTTTCTCTTTTTGTTGTTATGTCTTGGACGTTGCCCATAAAGAAAAGAAATGAAGAAAAGCCCAATTTTAAAAAAATTTAAAGCTAAACGATAATTAAGGATGCCATGCTTATAATACACTGAGACTAGAAAATCTTAAACAGGCACAAAAGCACAGTAGACCTTTCCACAACAAGCACAAGTATTTTCAATCTGACCCAGCTGCCAGGAGAACCAAAGCACCTGCAAAGGCAGCCCTGCACTTCTACTCCTGGCCCAGTTCTCCCGTCTCTAGCAGAGTTTAGCATCTGCCCTGGTCCTCAACTCTAAGACATCATGATAGAAAAATAAAAACAAAACAAAAAAATTATTTCTGCCCCAGGTGACTCCTTCATCGTTTGGGCATCTTTTGAAGCCATAGGCAAAGGTAGTCAATGCAGGGCTCAGTTCCGAGCAGAAAGGGGATAGAGATGGTTAATACAGCAGGTCAAGCATGGGGCAAGGTGTGGCAGGAATCTCACTGGAGTTGGGGAGGGGAGCAGGGGGGCACATCTGCTGCAAAAGTAAGGCCCCAACAATTATGTATCAATTAAAAATATTGTAAATGGAATTATAATTTTTTAAAAAGGTCCTAAATAACTATGAATGTTCACTGAAAGTGTTTGAAAGCCCCTTTCCAAGAGAAGTAGCCCAGTGTCATCTATTAAAAGAAAGAGGAAGAAGAGGAACAGAGGGAAGAGAGATAAGTCAGTCTCCACCCAAGGCTATGGGTGCATGCGCTCCCTGCCCCCTGGAAGGGGACCTGGAGAGGGTGCTCTTCAGAAAGTGTAAGAAAACATGACATTCCTTCCATTCCTCAAACCCTCTCCCTGCAACGGCTGGGGATGCTGGGAATGGGGCTAGGAGGAATCCAATAGAGAAAGTTGACCCCCCCAAATGCCCCACCTTGAAGAGTCTGCAAACCATGCCCTGTGACAGAACAAGGGGCTCTGAGCTATGGATCAAATTACCATTTTTTTAAATATATGCTGCTAAAAATGTTAACACCTAAAACTGCTCCAGAAACAACAAAAAAAGCAGTGCATTTGAACATGCAGCTTTTCTCTTTTTGTTGTGAAGCCTCAGGCATTTTTACAACATTTAAAGCCTCTCAGTGCCTGGAATTCCTAATGTTAAGTGCCATAAAATATGTCAATTTCGAGTCCCCTAGAAGGGCATGGCCCCAACCACCTGGGGCAGTCCTTGAAGGAGCTGGCAGAAGCTCCCACAGCACAGAGGAAATGCCACCTGCTGGAAAGACTGCACCAGGTGCCTCCTGCCCCGCATCCTCCGGGGCACCCCTGGGGAGTGGCAGCCAGCCCTGGGGCAGAAACACGCAGCATACGTGCTTCTAGGTGCCCAGGAATCACTTTCTCCCCTCCCAGGGCTCTCCCTGAGGAGCAGTCCTCTGCCACCCTGGCTACCCTTCAGGGCGGGACCAACTCCACAGGCTGCCTGTTTCCTTTTACCTTCCCCTACAGACTCCAAGGGTCAAAACCCCCACACTCCTCCCCAACATCTTACCAGGCCATTGCATGACCCTCCCCCAGGACCTGGTCTCCTGCCTGCAACACCTGACTCCCTCATAGATGCGCTGGGCTCACCGCAAACCTAACCTCTCCAGTAGGGATTCTTCTGATGCGTCCTAGAGACCGTCCAAACCACTGCTGCCCCAGGGAGGTTTTTCCCCAGGGCTTGGCAAAGCCAACCACCACCCTTAGGAGACCTGAGAAGCTTAGGGAGTCTCTGTCCCCACAGCTGCTCGTGGTATGTGTCACATGTTAATGTAGTCACCTCCCCCAGTCCTACACATACACACACCTGGACCACAGGTAACAGGCAAGAGCATCAAGCCTTCAAAGTTCTCTGCCAAGTTCTTTTCATGCAAGATGCAGCCCAGGAACCACGGACGGACAAGCCCCAGGGGCAGCCCTGCACCGGCCCCCTCCCCACCCCGCGTCAGAGTGCCCTCTCCGAGGGGGTCCCCCGCCCCGCTGGGACTGGCAGCGCCGGTACTCACGTCTCGGAAGCGGTTCCAGTACTTGTCCCGGTCGTACTGGGAGACGGTGCTCAGCCACTGGTCATTGTCCAGGAAATTGCCGCGGTCGGGGCCCGCGCCCCCGGCGAGCGCGTCCAGGTGCCGGCTCTCCACCTGGAGGAAGCACCACGCCGCGGCGGCCGCCGCGAGCACCGCGATCGCTGGCATCTGCGGGCGGGGACACGCGGGGGCAGTGAGCCGCGGGCAGGGCGACGGCGAGCCCCTCGCCGGGCACCCGGGCGTCTGAGCGCCCCCGAGAGCGGCCCCCGCCGTGGAGGAGGGGGTCTCACGGCGGGGACAGTCCCCCCTCGCACACCTGGGGAGCCTGTCGCCGACCGGAGACCCCGCTCACCAAGGGGGGCTCAGATACAAATGAAGAGGCTGCGTCACAAATTAGGGGCTGCTGTCAAACTACAGAGGACCCCTCGCACCCATTCTCCAGGTGCCCCACAGACCGTGCTCTCAAATCAGGGGAGCCCTCGACCGCAAGCGGCGCCCCCCAGACGGGGCCCGCAGCTCGGGGCAGGGCGCGCGGAGAACAGGGCTCCGAGCAGCGGCCCAGGCTCAGGGAAAATGAAGCTGGGGTGCGCTGCTGGGGGTCCCCGTCCGCGGCTGAGGTTTCCTGCCGCCCGCCCTGCGGCCTCGGCGGCGGAGGGGCGCGCGGAGCTCGCCCCAGGCCCCGGCCCTGCGGGCCCCCGGCGGCCGCGGGAGTCCCAACTACGCCAAGTTGGGGCGCGGGGTTCCGCGGGGCACGTACCTTGGGGGCCGGCCCGGGTCCCCGCGTCCGAGTGGCTCGGGCTCCTGCGGAGCGGTCGCCGAGAAGGCTGGGCGCCGGTGGCTCCCTCAGCTCCTGCCGCCGCCGCCGCGCGTCCGGCGCTGTGTGAGCCCGCAGCGCTGTGGCTGCCCTCGCTCGCCGGCTCGGGCGCGGCGTCCGCGGGCGGAGGAGCCCGAGCGCGCGAGCCGAGGCCTCGGGCGCCCCCTGGCGGCCGCGCGCTGCCGTGCGCCCCGGCCGGAGCGTGGCAGCCCACGACCCACGCGGCGGTGAAGCCACGCTCCGGCCAGGCTGGCGCCGGACAGCGCAGAGGCCCGAGCACTCAAGGCCCAGAAGCCAGCCAGCGGCGAGGCCCTCTCAAAAGGAAGGTTGTCAGGCCACCCAGATCAGAATCACGCGGGTGGAAGCCGGGCGTGATGGCGCGCACCTGTAGTCCCAGCCACCGGGGAGGCGGGGGCAGGAGGCGCGCTTGCCCAGGTGTTGGAGGTTGTAGCACTCCAGGATCGCGCCTGGGAGTAGCCACTGCACTGCACGGGCAACATGGCGAGACCCGTCTCTCAGGAAAAACAAGAAAGAATCACAACCTCGTCGGTGGAGAGAGGAGAGAGCTTCTTTCAAAATGAGGCTTGCGGGCTCCCAGCCCCTCCCCGCTTGCCGAATCGGCATTTCTTACAAAGGCCTGCAAGTCTGCGCTTTCAATGCGCTCGTTGCGCTCATTGTGCGCAGGTGCTTGCTGTGCACAGCAAAGTTTGAGAACCGTTGCCTTGTCATTCCTGGTGAGTGAATTTCTGCACTGCCTGGCCCAGCCATGCACCCACCTGCGTCTCTGCATTCCCCATGCTGTCAGGGCCCACTGCCCTCGGTCCCTTCAAATGGCCCTTCTAGCTTCCATTTTTGTCATTTCTACATCCTAGTGTCGCCACAGTGGCCCGGTAGGTATCCCTTGGTGTCTGTTACTATCTTTCGCCTTGAGAACTGGCACTGCTGCTAACTGCTGGGGGAGTGAGGGGAAAGAGGAGGACTAGACCAGCCAGGCTTTGGGGCAGGACACCAAGAAGCAGGAGGCTGTCCTTGCTCCCATTCCCCCCACCCCCATTTCCAAATACTCACCCATGTTTGATTGAATAGGGCTGGAAGGGACTTAACACCCTCCCTGCCTGAGTACAGGTGACGCTTATCTGCCACCTTTCTCTGTACGACTACACTCCATTCCCCAGACACCTGAGTGCTCTTTTAGCACAAGTCTGACCCTACCCTCACCCCTCTCCCCTCGACACAAACTTAAGACCCTTCATGATGCTTCCCAGTAAAGACCAAACTCCTGGCTGGAGCCCCCGGGCCCTGCCCACCTGGCCCCTGCCCACCTCTCTGGCTGCCTCTCACCCTACTCCCTGCTCCTTCCCTGACTTCCGGGACAGGCTGGCCTTGGGTACAGACCCCAGTGGAGATGGGATCCCTCCAGCACTGGCATTCACTTCCGCCTGGGCCACTGTCCCCACACCCAGCAAGAGCCTTGTCAAGTCACTCCTCTGCCTACTCATCCTCACTTCTTCAGAGAGGCTTGCTGAGCCTGTGGACCAGGCCAGACCCCCAGGGACGCTGTCCTTGAACACACAACACTTCTCCAGCTTGAGCTCACTGCACGTGGAATCACTTACCCCCGGTCTGCGTCCCCACCTGCTGGAGCTCCTGAGGAGCAGAGGCCATGTTTGTCCCATCCACTGGTGCTCCCTGGAGCCCAGAGCACATGCTCCTGACAGACACACAGCAAGTGCCCAAAAAATACTTCCTGGGTGAATGAATAAATGCCACCCAACCATGCCTGGAACCACACGTCTCAGCCAACACGCCAACAATAATGTGTGATGTGATCTGTAGTAAGCTGTGCTGCAAATAATTTGGTTGTGTATAATAGTTTAACGTGTGGAAGTTGGTTATGATTTTTCTTAAAAACATCAGCAGAGCCATGGTTATCCCGACATCACTCTGACTGATTTGCATTCCTAGAAACGTTCTTGAAAGGGAGAGAGAGGAGTGGAGTCACAGCTACTATGTTGGGGACTCCACATCATCCATGGTTTATTTTATCATAGGAATGTTTTAGGTGGGTGTATCAGAGTGGGAGAGAGGTTTAGAAATGATGAAGAGAATGTTTCTTCTGTTCATAGAAAACCAAGTAAGCAGCTCTTCCCCATTTCTCTGCCCAATCTGACAGCAAAATTTCAGACTTGTCCCTAGATGTCATGTTTGCCTCCTCACCTCCCAAGTTTTTCTTCAACCTGCTCCAGTCTGCCTTGCATCCTCACTGGCTGAAATGACGTGGCACCAGCAGCCCCGTCCAAGCACCCCTCCATCCTCCCTGACTTGCCTCTGAGCAGTGTCCTCAGGCGCCCCTGGCCCCAGCCTCCTGGCTTTCCCGCTCCCTGCTGTCATTCCTGCTCATGCGGAGCTTCTCGGGGCTCCAGCCTTGGCCTGTGCTCTGAGCACCCAAACCCTTTCCCGAGGTGCTCACATCGAGTCCTGTGCTGAGATTCTCCAGGTATTGTCCAGCCCTGAGGTGTCTGACTTCCAACTGTACCTGCAGCTTCACACTTGGCACTTCCCCGGAGGGCCTCACAGGTATGTCACACGTCACCAGGCCAAAACGGAAGCTTGGGTCTCCCTCCGCGAACCTGTGCTCTCACTCATCCCTATTACAGTAAGTGAATCCCTGTCTACGCAGCTGCTTAAGCCAGAAACCTGCCAGTCATCTTCAATTCTTCTATTTCCTCACCCCTCACTTCCTGTCCATCAGCGAGCCGGTCCCATCTACTCGGGGCCATCTGTTTCCCTCCACCTCTGTGGACAGCACCTCATCCCCTCAGCCAGGTGGCCACTGCAGTGGCTGCTTGACTGGCTTCCTTGGTTCTCTCCTTTCCCTTGCAACCCACTGTCCACTCAGAGGTGAGGGCATCTTTTGAAAATAGAAATCACTCCCTTGCATAAAACCTTTCAGTGGCTTGCCATGACACTAAAACAAGAATTCAAATTCCTTCCTATGACTGAAAAAGCCCTGCACCATCTGGTCCTGTCCCTCTGCTGCTTCATTCCCTAGATTCTAGCCACATCCTTCACGTGGTTCTGCAAACATCCCAAGATGTGCCCCCTCAGGCCCTCCGCCTGCAATGTCCCTCTCGCTGCTCTTCACTGGTCGGCTCCCTTCTTAGTTGTCAGATCTCAGCTCGATTGTCACCACCTCAGTGAAGCCTCCCCTGACTACCCCTCTAAAATAGTCAGTCCCCACCCACAGCCACATCAATATTCCCTATGGTCATACCTGGTTGTTTGGTTGTTCCTTTGTTTCTCTTTCTTCCTCAATTCAAATATTAACTCCAAGTGGGCAAACGTATTGTCTTTTTCACTCCTGTATCCCCAGGCTAATTGCAGAACCTGACATTCAGTGGGCACTCAATAAATATTTACCCAGTGCTTGAATGAATGAATGTATAATAGTAAATTTTATAACCCTTAATGCATCCTAAAGTTTGAAATCCTAGCTGTCTACAGCCATTTCTTTTAGTCCCCCTTAAATCCTTTGTTCTGCAGATCCAAGCTCTGCTTTTCAAGGGGACCTGTCCCCAGTTTAATCAGAGGGCACCTGCTGTTGGCCAAGCTCCAACTTCACAACTGGAATCTTCCCCGTAACCACCCACCAGAGTGGGAACGGCAGCCAGCCAGAGCAGCACGGGCAGGTGTGCGCTGCTGGGCCTGGCCTGAGCCAGGAGAGGACATAACCTTGGAGCAGGGGCAAGGAGGCCGGGAGCTGGAGACCTGCCATCAGCTCCGCCAGCGCTCGAGGGGAGAAATGGCAGATTTATTCGGCTGCGGGAAGCACCCGGGAGCAAAATCAATACTGAGCCTTGGGGCTGTATTTCTGCTTTTCATTGGCTTATGCACAACTATAATAACTCCTTGTTTTAACATAGTTCTTATTTCCAAAGAGCCCCACGTGTTTTATTTGCGGTTTAATGGATCCTCAAACATGTGCTCCTGGGTAGTCTAAAGCAGATATAACTATCACTATTTTATGCCCAGGATAGGGGAGCACAGAAAGGTTAGACGAATTGCTGAAGGTCACAGAAAGAGGGAAAGTTGAATCTAGTAGCAGAAAGTTCTAGGCGTATGCCCCACCCCATTCAGGATGCTGTGCTGGCTAGGATGAGAATCACCCGTTAGGCTCCATGCAATAACCCAGGTGCCTTTCATGCTTATCTATCACCAGCCCTCACTTATTTTTAGCTGCAAACTCATGTCTGCCTGCTACGTGGCATCTCCATCTCACTGTCTCACTGGCAATCTGAACTCCGTATGTCCAGAACTGAAAGACTGAGCTGCGTCCCTTGTCAAACCTGCTCTGTGTCCCCACCTCGGGAAAACCACCACCGCCGCCCTAAACCCTGGTGTCATCCTGACCTCCTTCCCAGCCCCCACTTTCCACGGCTTACCCATTGCCCAGCCCACCTTTCCACTCTCCCCAGCTGTACCCACTCTGGAGTCCACTCCCCACCACCTCTCACCTGCACTCCACAGAGCCCTTGTAAGGAGCTCCATCTCCTCCTCACCCCATGTAATTCATTCTCCATCCAGGAGCCAGAGTGGTCCTCTCTCAGTGACAACGTGATCACTTCTCTCTACTTACTGTCCTTCCTTTGCACTCAGGATGAAGATCGGGCACCGCACCCAACCCCCTGTGCATCTTGCTAAGCCCAGGGACCCCCAGTCCCCCTGCCCCTCCCCCTAAGGGCCATCCCTGCAGGGCTCCCTACAGCCTAGATGCTCTCCTGCCTGGACACCCTTCTCCTGCCCAACCCCTCCCACCCTTCCAGCCACAACTTTCTCCAAGTCCTCAGAAAAGGCTGCCCAACCCCCGTGGCCTCGCACTCATCACGGCTGCATTACTGCTCACTATCACTCCCCCCAAGACGTGCAGCAGCACAAAGGCAGAGTCGGGTCTGAGTCTGTCTCATTTGCTGCTGAGCTAATAGTGCTTAAAAGAGCAGCTGGTACATAGTAGGTACACAATAAATATTGAATGAATCGATAAATGCTCATAGCTCAATGCATTTATTTCCTTCCCTTCTTAGAAGTCAAGAAGCTCAGGGTTTATGTTGAATATTCTAATCCCCTATCACCCCTTGGATGGAAGGTTGGGACAGCGAGGGAATGAAACAACCTTCCCACTCCAGGCTACTCTGCTGTGGTTTGAGAGTGATGTTGGGATGTATCCTCGCCACACAAAGAGGAGTGATGAAACAGATGCATTTCTCAACACCATCGAAAACAGCTCACCCAGCAAGGCCTGCAACTTGTACGATCGCGTCAATTTTCCCTATCAATTATATGTATTCAGCAGGGCCCGGCTCACTCCATCTCCCTGCATCCCCCATGGCCCCAACACATGCCTCCTTGTTTTCCTCTCCCCACGCAGAGCCATGGTGCATGGTGGCCCAGACTGGGGGGAATTGATTTTAAACAAATGAATATCGCATAAAGAAATGAAAACCACCACCAGAAAAGCGTAACGGCCAAGCAACTACTCAGAGACAGAGCAGAGGATGCCAAAGTCCTGACCACAGAGAAAAAAAATCACGAGGACCACAATATTAGTAACATGGGCTGGCATGCATGAGCACTTACGATATGTCAGGCCTGTGTGTCATCTCATGCAATCCCCATCAGAGCCCCTGTGAAGTAGGCACACGCTACAGACAAAAGCCTGGAGTCCCAGAGTCGAGCTATCACGTTTGCGGGTCACTCAGGGAGTAAATGGGAGAGCCGGGGTTTGAGCCGGGGACTACCTGATGTCAAAGCTCCGCTGACCCCCACAGCACTCAGCCACACGCTGCCGTCCCACCGTGCCTGCAGCGTCTCCCTTGATGTCCAAGCCTCAGGCACTCTCTCCCCCTCGTGCTACAGGCTGAGATGGGAAACATGGAGACACCTGAGCTCTGCTGGCTGAATAACAAGCCCTCTGAGACTCAAAGACAATTTTCTTTTCTGCTCTCAGAAAAGCAATCCAGGACCCTTTTCTTTTTCTCATTAGCTTTATGTTCATTTAAAGAACAGAAATGCACCCACATGTTGGCAACAGCCTCCACACACACTACAAAGCTTCGGGATAGGTTGGCAGGGGCCTCCTTCCCTCTCAAGGTCAAGGCCAGATCGCTGCTTTTAGAAGGACCTCACAGGGTGGGTGTGATGCAGGTCCTCACCTTGGGGAGTGGCGTGCCGGTGAATGCTGAGTCAACAGAGAGCTTGGTCATGCCCCCAAAGGACAAGTTTGGTGAAAGAGACCCCTGCTTAGCAAAGGACCCCAAGATTAAGAGCAAAATGGGGTCCATTATGGAAGCAGCTCTCCAGGAAGCTTTCAAGCTGGGATGGAAACGGGAGCAAAACCGGAGCCAGAGGAGTCACACAGAGCCAGGTGGGCCTGGGAGACCCGACAACATGAATCAAAGTATTAACAGTTGGCTGAGCCCCCAGAGAAGCCCAGTCTTACTGCACCATGAACTCACTCAAAAGGATTTCTAAAATCACCCTGTGCACTAAATTGAACCAAACCAAACTTCCTGTATATATTTCCTACCAAAACTTCTAAAATGAAATGTAGATGTGTCAGCAAGTTCCTGCACACTAAACTGAACCAGCTCAGGCCCCCAGGAATGAATGACACTAGACTAGATAGGCATCACCTTTTTATTATTATTATGGCAAGAACTCTTAACATGAGATCTACTGTAACAGGTGTTTTTTTTTTTTTAATTTCAAAGTATTACAGGGGTACATATGTTTTTGGTTACATGGATTGCTTTTGCAACGCTTGAGTCAGGGCTAAAAGTGTACCCAATACCCAGATAGTGTTCATTATACCCATTAGGTAGGTTTTCACCCATCCACTCCTTCCCCCCTGCCCCCTGCTTGATTTCCACTGAGTTTTACTTCCCTCCATACACGTGTGCTCATCAGTTAGTTTCAATTTAATAGTGAGTACATGCGGTGTTTGTTTTTCCATTCTTTAGATATTTCACTTAGATAATGGTCTCAAGTTCCAACCAAATTGTTACAAAAGGCATTAAGTCTTCCTTCTTCGTGGCTGAGTGGTATTCCATTGTATACATACACCACATTTGGTTAATCCACTCATGAGTTCATGGGCATTTGGTTTGATTCCACATCTTTTCAACTGTGAATTGCAGTGCAATAAACATTCAAGTGTAGGTGTCTTTTTGATAAAATGACTTCTTTTCCTTTGGGTAAATACCAGTAGTGGAATTTCTGGATCAAATGGTAGGTCTACTTTTAGTTCTTTGAGGAATCTCCATACTGTTTTTCATAGAGGTTGTACTAATTTGTTGTCTCACCAACAGTGTAAAAGCGTTCCTTTCTCTCTGCATCCACACCAGTATCTATTGTTTTTGGACTTTTTAATAAAAGCCATTCTGACTGAGGTAAGGTGATATCTCATTGTGGTTCTAATTTGCATTTCCCTGATGATTAGTGACATTGAGCTTAACAGATTTTTAAGTGCACGATACAGTAGTATAATCTATAGGCACAATTTGTAGAGCAGATCTTCAGAACTTATTCGTCTTGCATAATTGAATATTATACCCATTGATTAGCAACTCCCATTCTCACTCCCCCAAGCCAGGACAACCCCCATTCTACGCTCTGCTTCTAGGAGTGTGACTATGTTGGATACCTCATGTAAGTGGAAGCAGCAGTATTTGTCCTTCTGTGACCGGCTTATGTCACTTAGCACAATATCATCTAGGTCCATCCATATCGTCACATATTGCAGGATTTCCTTCTTTTTTTAAGGCCGAATAATATTCCATTGTAGGTATATACCACATTTTCTTTATCTGCTTACGCATCAATGAATTTGAGGTTGTTTCCACGTCTTGTCAATTGTGCTGCAATGAACACAGGAATGCTAGTATCTCTTTGAGATTCTGATTTCAACTCTTTTGGATAAATACCCAGAAGTGGGATTGCTGGATCATATGGTAGTTCTATTTTTAATCTTTTGAGGAACCTCCACACTGTTTTCCATTGCAGCTGCACTACTTTGCATTCCCACCAACAGTGTGCAAGGGTTTCTTTTTTTTTTTTTTTTT
>CM052447.1:28790829-28803140 GCA_028533085.1 Varecia variegata | reverse complement strand
ACGCCCGGCCAACAAGGGTTTCAATGTCTCCACATCTTCCTAAACACTTGTCTTTTGGTTTTTTGATAATAGCCATCTTGACAGGTATGAGGTGATATCTCACTGTGAATTTGAAGTGTATTTCCCTGGTTATTAGTGACATTGAGCATCCTTTCATATACCTATTGGCCATTTGTATGTCTTCTTTGGACAAATGTCTATTCAGGTCTTCAGCACATTTTTTAATCAAGTTACTGCTTTTTTGCTATTGAGCTGTAGGAGTTCCTTACATATTTTGGAAGAAAGTTATCATCTTAAGGCAAAATAGTCCCAGGGGGCCTTGACAGACCTGTAGGAGGACACAAACCTCCGTCACTGTGCCAAGGCACAGAGCTCTGAGGTTCTGACAAGCCTTGGTTCAAACACCAGCTCCGCCTCCTACTAGCTACGGACATTCAGACTAGTTGATTAACCCCTCTGGGCCCATCTGCTTGTCTATAAAATGGGGATGAGAATGGTGTGCCTTCTTTCTAGGGCTGCAGAGAGGATTAAGAGATATGTAAAATCCACAGTGCCAGTGTCTGCATGTGAAATACTACCTGTGAAGTGGTTCTGTCATTGCCTTTCAAATTACCATGCAATTTCTTCTTAACATCTCACACGTGAGGCTCACATAAGTAGGTTCGTACATCCCTTTATAGACTGAGAAACTGAGGCTCAGAGAAAAATTTTTCACTATTTACACACTCATCTTCACTAGATTTTTCTTAAGGTCGAAGCGTTGGGAAGAATGTGCCTGGCTACATACATATTTGCATATAATTTACAGATGCCTACAACTACGAAAGACATCCTTAGGCAATTTGCAAGTTAAATTGGTATCATTTCACTCAAGACATGAAGTGAGAAAGGAATTATCAAGCCAAGGAGAATTGCAGGGGAGACAGCAGGGGTCCTCAGAAATTCTCCCAACAGCTTCAGTGGGAGAACACTAAATTCAAGAATATAGCATCTGCCCAACAAAGGAATATTATGCAGGGCATTAAAATGATGGCTATAAAACCCATGAAGCAACATGGGGAAACAGAGTAGGAAAAAACAAGTTACAGAATTGGATGCACAGGGTGATTGCAGCAGGAGGGGGGAGTAAAAGGAAACAATCCGGCACTAGTGGTGGCTGAGGAGAAGAGAGGGAAGCAGGAACTTTCAGGGAAGAAAGCCAAGTAAGGGGGTGGTCTCCGCTGGAGATGCTGCAGCCCAGCCCCAGGGAGCGGGAACACAGTTGGTACCCCTTGTCGATGCCCCTTGAAGGGCTGGTCTGTGTTTTCCCGCGGCGTTGGCTGCTGGCCGCCAGGGTAGGGTGCTAGGATGAGCAGGGCTGCTGCCCCCTCCACCCCTCGATTCTGACTCATGTGTTCTGCCTACTGGGGACACGGCACCATGCAATGCCTATCAGTTTAGGGTGTATACTCTGCCTAAAAGATATTGCTCCTTCCTTGAAGGATATCATCTTTAAACTCATACCTCAGCTACACCTTCAAGAGGCTGTTCCAACCCTTAACCAGGCCAGCAGCTTTGGGATGGGACAGTATTTAAAGGGAACACAGTGGATTCCATGGTATGTGCTCACTGCTATACCTCCTTTGCCATAAAATGGGCCTTGGTCCAAGGCGACGAATGTCAGTAGATCGGACACTGATCTGATCCTAGCATGGTGGTGTTGGCTGAGACACTGCAGGCAGGAAAGGCAAATCTGATCCCTGAATATGTGCCAGTCCCAGTCAGAATGAAACACTGCTGATTCCAAGTTGGAAGAGGTCTGATATACAAAGGGCTCAACAATGGTCTCTGTTTCTGGCAGGTCAAACATTCAGCTGCAGCAGTAGCTAAATAAGTCTTAGGGAAAGGGAACCTGTGTTGTTGGAACCATACACAGTTTTCATTTCTGCAACCCTGACTACTCTGTTCATCAGTTCATCATGCAAGAAATATAGATGGGTGTATATGCATGGATTTGTGATATATGTATATATAGTGCATATGTATATATGTGTGTGTCTATATATATATAATTTCCTAGCCCTATCTACAGAGAGGGTCTACAGTAATCACACCTCAGAAGCAATGAGCATACCTAGTACCTAGATCTTGGTTTCTAAACACATTCTCCAACAAAAAGAACTAGGTTTCCTTGAAAATTAGTTGATTCCAGCACAAGGACAGGGAAAATACAAGATGAGGATAGAACACTTTGTAATGCCAGAAAGTAAGGAAATGCTCAAAAAAGAATGTGGGCTTGTCAAAGAAGGGGTTCTGGATGGATAGACTGTGGTACATCCAGACAATGGAATATTATTCAGTGCTAAAAAAAATGAGCTATTAAGCCATGAAAAGACATGGAGGAACTTTAATTGCATATTACTAAGTGGAGGAAGCCAATCTGAAAAAGCTACATACTGTATGATTCCAACTTATGACACTCTGGAAAAGACAAAACTATGGAGACAGGATGAAGATCAGTGGTTTCCAGGGAATGGGGGAAGGGAGGGATGAACAAGCAGAGCACAGAAGACTTTTAGGGCAGCGAGATTCCTCTGTAGGATACTATTAACGGTGAATATATGTCATTATAATTTGTCCAAACCCATAGAATGTGCAACACCAAGAGTGAAACCTAATGTAAGCTATGGACTTTGAGTGATAATGATGTATCAGTACAGGTTTGTCAATTGCAGCAAATGTACCACTTCAGTGGGGGATGTTGATGATCGGGGAGGCTGTCCAGGTGGGGAGGGAAGGGGTATGTGGGAAATCTCTGTACCTTCTGCTCAGTTATGCTGTTAGCCTAAAACTGCTCTAAAAAATAAAGTCTATTGAATAAATAAATAAATAAAAGAATAAGATCTAACCTGAAGGAGTTCCTAATGATCAAAGCTGGAAAAATTTTGGAAACAAAATGATAGTATTGGATTTAACCCATAGAATAAAACAAACAAACAGAGAAATAGAGAAGGGAAAGATCTTCCTTAAAGTAGAATTGTCATTAATAAATGTAGAAGGAAATAGAAAATCATCACTGGGCAAACACTATAGTAATAATTGTTACAGACAAGATCGGCCAATGATGGTTAAAATTAGCAGGTGATGGTTTGAAGAGGCACAGGACTTGCATCGTCTCAAAGAATCTCCCCCAGGATATTTAACCATAAAAGGAAGGATAGATAGCAAACTTCCAGTGAAGACACCTAGTAGAAGCCACCTTAACCAAGTGATGAAGATCAATTGCCATCACAAATGTCTTGATATGACCCACCGAGGACATTCCTTTGGTGTTCTTGCCAAAAATGCATACCCTCAATCCAGGCATGAGAAAACAACACACAAACCCAAACTGAAGGCATTCTACAAAATACTGATTAGTATTCTTCAAAAGTATCAAGATCATGAAAAATAAGAAAAACCAAGAAACTGTTAAAAATTGGAGGAGCCTAAAGACAAATAATGACTAAATGTGGGATTATGGAACAGAAAAGGGGCATTGCTGGAAAACAGGTGAAATTCAAATGAAGTCTATAGTTTGTTTCACAGTATTGCATCAATGTTAGTTTGCTAGCTTTGTACTATAGTTATACATGATGTTAATGTGAAGGTAGACTGGGTAAGGGGTAGAAGGAAACTATACTACTTGTACAACTATTCTGCAAGTCTAAAATTAGTTAAAAATGAAACGTTTTTAAAAACCCAAATAATAAAATATAATTCACATTTTGTAAACCAAAGGGAAAAAAAGAGAGTAACTGTAGGCCCAGATAATGCAGATTCCTTTTAGTGTTTCCTAAGCCCAAACAAGATAAATAACTCAGGTGGAAAAATAAAAAAATCATGTCTATTCCCTAAACCAAACAGAAACTGTATTTAGAATCTCCACATGCTGTGTTCTTCCATTAGCATGGATAATTGGAAATTGACTGCCTTTAGAAATGATGCCCAGTTTCTCTCTCTGGGTACAACACAAAATAAATTCCCCGGGCAATGGCCTATGTTATTGAATCCAACAGTAATTAAGTTAATGTATCCTATCTTGTGTGTAGAGGTGTAATTCAGGTGGTACGGATCCTTTATTGAACTCAAATTCAATAGTCATGTACAATTCCCCATATCTGTGGCACATACAAAGGTCATAGGAAAATTTTAACAGGTGATACATTATAATCATATTCTTATAAGGCTGGGAGTGTTCACCTGACACCAGCCATTCACGGGGCACCCTTTCATTTGCACAAAGGAAAACGTCCAAGTGAATAAACATCAGCACATAATAAATGGAGCAGAAACCTAAGGCTTTTGCCTGCCCAATATTCTTTTCTTTTCCTGGGGCTAAACGTGCCTTGATTTTCCTTTGAGGAGCCCCCTCCTCCCCACTCTCAGTCCACATGATTCAGGAGGGCAGGTGCCTGCAGATCTGGGCGTGGACCTCAACCTGCTCCGAGAGCATCAGATTCCCCTGGCTACCGGCATTCGCTCAGGATGGGCACATGACCCAAGCTTGGCCAGTGAGGCTCCATTCTAGGGCTTTTGTTGGAATCAGTAGGAAAGAGAAGGTCCCTTTGCACTATGGCACTAAGATGACAGCCCAGAGTGAGGGGTGGCCACCGTGCCATTCTGGGAAGAGTTGTTGAATGAGGCCAACAGAGAGGAAAGCAGAGCTGAGAGGGATGGATGCAGCCAGGTCCACTTACCAACACATTCCTTTGTTTTGGTTTTGCTTAAGCCAGCTTTACTTGGGTTTCTAACACTTACTAATATAGTAAATAATTACAAATAAAGATTTCCAGGCAAAAAAAAATCTTTTATTTGAAATCTCAGCACCCAGATCTGTCTCTAAATTTACTCACTCTTTATAAATTACACCATTATAAATAACCCTGTCTTTGTAACTCTTGTACTTATCCTCTCTCCCACATTCCTGGTCTTCCCTCTTGCCTCAGACCCCAGCAACATTCACAAATCTCACCTCTTCCTGAGCGGTCAGGTTCCCCACCTGCCCTCTTCCCCGGCTGTCACACGTTTGAAACCTCTAACTCAGACTGTGAATTTTCTCTCAGCTCTAAAATAAATGGTGTAAGAAATAGAAATATGAGAAAAAGAGGGCGAGAAAGACTTGCATAGTCATTCTAGGGTTATACTTGGAGTTTTGTTCTGACAGCAGAGGCAGCCAGACTGGAAGTGGCCGTGACCTGTGTTTCCATGCCAGCCACCCACCAGCTCAGCTATGTCGCAAGGCACCTGATGGCACAGACCTCAGCTCTTGCACCGTGACATGAGGGTTGTGCTAGATGGGAAAGGAAGCTTTTTCCACCGATGGTGTTTAAATCAAGTCAGATCATCCCCTAGAAGGGGGTTGAAGGGAGGAAACCCATCGTCCAATATACAGACTTACATTTCCATAAGACTACAGTGTGAGGACTTGACCTTAGCATTTTACCCACCTCCCCCATTAACCACCCTCCTACAGGGCAGAGACCATCCACCCACAAATGAAGAACAGCAGCAACAATGATAGCAACTATTTTCTGCATAGTACTATGTGCTAGGCGCTATGCTAGACGTGCCTCAAACCGCATCTCCAATCCTCACCCTTTGAGGGAGGTCATCTTGGCCTCCTTTGTTCGGCAAGGAGCCGAGTTAAAAGAGGTAAAATAACTTGACAGAGATCCTACAGCTAGGAAACGTCAGCACCATCTTTCTACCCCAGGTTTTCCTAGTCACAAAGCCTGTCCCCTTTCCTTTATGTCATGTTCCTCTACAGAGAAACTCCTGCCCTTTATCAGCTTCCAGTTTGGCCAGAAAGGCCCCAGGCTGGAGCGCTTGTGTTCCGCGGGCGCCATGGGGGGATTGGGGGGTGGGCTGGGATCCTGAGTCTGCCGGATGGAGACAGGGCAGACAGCCGCTTCCAAGCCTTTCATCCAGCAGTCCAAACGAAGACTAGACTCCAAACAGTTTCTGTTTAGCAGTGATGAATAAAAAGTACAAATCTACAACGTATACAAAGGGGCTTATCACGACCCTATTTATAATGATTTACAAAAACACCTGGAATCATCTATCTGGGGAATGGCTAAGCCGGGTGCCATAGATCACTAGGATGGAGATCAGATAGCCCTAAAAAATGACTTGGCATTGTGTACATGAAACAAGATCAAACTAAAAGAAAACATGCAGAAACCAAAAGAATAACAACACCAATTACAACCAAATAACTTTTTTTGATCACTTACTATGTGCAGATGTGGTGACTAGCACATGACAAGGGTTATCTGACTGAACCCTCAGCTATAGCTCTATGAAGTGGATATTGTTATTTATCCCCATTTTTCAGATGAAGAAACTTAGACTTACATTAAGTAAAATATCCAAATTTTACTTAAATTAAACTGGAACCCATTTTAGAAGCTAGGAAAGTTGATTCCAGAGCCTTCGAAAAGTCTGTCATTACTAAATGAAAATGCAGGAATGAACATGCATCCAACAACTAGGTAGGAATGTCTGTATATGCCAGGCCTTTTGTAGGGTTCTGGGATACAGGATCAACAAAACAGACGAGGTTATATTTCTCATGGGGCTTGCCTTCTGGTGGCGATGGGAGACAGACAGGCAAATGGGACCAGTGGAGCTAGGGACTGTGAAGAAAGGATACGAGGAGGGGAAGAAGCAGGAGGAAGCTAGTTTAAACATTTAAATAGGGCCATCTGGAAAGGCCTTTTTGAGAAGATGTGATAATATGTGACTAGAGGGAGGGAAGGAGGAGCCACGCCGTGCAGTGGGGGTGGGGTGGGCAGAAGTGGGGTGCTCCAGGGAGAGGAGACACTGAGTGCACAGGAGCTGCAGAAGGGCATACCTGGGTGTCCCCAAAACAGCAAGAACACCAGCGAGGCTACAGCAGGTGAGTCAGAGGGAGGGGCAAGGTCTTGAAGGACTCTGCAGCCATGGCGAGGCTGTGGGTTTATGAAATGGGAAAAACTTTGGGAGAGTTTGGAGCAGAGGAGTGACATGATCTGATAGGTTTTAGGATCGTTCTGGCTGCTGGGGGAGAACACACGGGCAAGGCAGGCAAGTGGAAGTGGTAAGACTGGGTAGATTCTGGATAGATTCTGAAGACAAAGTTGGCAGAATTTCCCTCGTGCTTTGGATGTTGGATATGGAGGGAAAAGACAAGTCAGATCCCAAATGTGTAACTGACCCCATGAAGGAATTTCAGTGACCCTTATATGTTTGTTTTTAATAAGCCCCCATCCCCCTTAACTAACTACTTGCACTTTTGAGTTGTTTCCCAGAAATGGTGGATTTTCTGCAAGACAAAGGAGCTGAGATTCTGAAAGCCCCTGGGCAGACGTCCTGATGCCAAGATTCACCACCCCCCACAACCTGCCCCCGTGCATGTAGCTCCTTGGTGGTTACGCCACAACCTGCCCCAAGGCACGTGGCCACTCCTGTAAAAGCCCATGTTGGGAGGAGAGATGGATCTGAGGCAGCTTCTCCTGTTCTTCCAACAAGACATCTGTCACATCAAAAAATTCGTTTCTCCCTTGGCAATCCTCATTGTCTCAATAATTGGTTTTTGTGTGACAAGCAACTGGACCTAGACTAAAACCTCCTCGCAGACAACAAAAGAAGATCCACTGACAAGGATCAAAAGGTAACACAGAAAGAATATTTTTAGGTAAAAGGAATTTTTCTGTAAAATATTTGAATATATAATGATTATATATCATTAAAATTTAAATGATAAAAATAATTATACATATATTCAGTAAAATGGTGGAGTCATTATGAAAAACAGTACAGAGTTTCTTCCAAAAATCAAAAATAGAACTACCATATGATCCAGCAATTCCACTTCTGGGTATGTACCCAAGAGAACTGAAAACAGGATCTCAAACATATTTATACAACCACATTCAGAGCAGTATTATGGATAATAACCAAAAGATGGAAGCAAACCAAGTATCCATTGACTGACGAGTGAACAAAACGAATCATGGTATATGCATTGCATAGAATATTACTCAGCCTTAAAAAGGAGGGAAATTCTGACATGTGCTGCAGCACGGATGAACCTGAAGCCATTATGCTCAGTGGAATAAGCCAGTGACAGAAGGACAAACACTGTCGTATGAGATACCTAGTGCAGCCAGACTCACAGGGACAAAGTGCAAAATGGTGGTTGCCAGGGACTGGGGGAGGAAGAACGGGGAGCTGTTGTTTAATGGGTACAGAGTTTCAGTTTTGCAAGACGAACAAGTTCTGTAGATGGATGGTAGTGATGGCTCCACAGCAAGATAAATTTACTAATCCCACCGAACCGTACACTTAATGGTTAAGATGGCAAATATTATATGTATTTTACTACAATCAAAGTTTTTAAGTCATCACCAACCCGCCCCCACCAAACAGGTCTCCCCGGTCAGAGCCACCGTTCCGCGGCAGGGGGGCGAGCCCTCCCAATTGTGTTGTGAACAGTCCCAGAACCTCCAGCCTATCTGGGGGGAGGGCGCCTGAAAGGGGCGCAGGGGCCGGGGCTTCTTCCTGACTGTTTGTGTGTCTCAAAGAGAAATTGTAACAAAGAGTGTAATAAACGGTGTGGTGTTCAAGCATCTATTAGAAGAACGAATGAGGGGTTCTATTCCAATTTAATGAGACGGAGATCATCAAACACACATTTCCGGCTATAAAACATCCCTTCTCATTGCAAGCTCCCCAGGGGAGGCTGCAGAATAGATGGGAGTTAATATCTGAAGATTAAATAACACGATAACAGATCTGGTATGTTTGACCTACTTTTTAAGAAATGAACAAAGATTTTTTATTTTTTTTGCTCCTCATCTCATCATAAACAGCCTAATAGGTCAGTGTCAAACCCACTATAATGAGGATGGGGGTCAGGGGGGAGATAGACGTGTGGGCGCCCATTTATTACACGGACCAGATGGAATGTGGAGTCTCCAAAGAGGATGAACACCCCAAAGTAGGCTGGCAACCACCTCAGAATGTTCTCTGGTTCTCCCTCCACGCCACAGGAGAAGAAAGAGCCTCCGTTTAATGGTCCCTCCATTGGACAAGAGAACCCGTAAAAAGAGCCAGGAGCCCCTGTGTACACATCTTGCTTCCCGCGGACTAAAAAGGGCCCCGTGTGAGGCCGAATTCCAAACTCAGGGTGTCTGAGTCCGTGCGGCCCCTTAAGGGCACCTCGTCCATCCATAGACAGGCAGGCTGGTCCCAAAGGTGACTGACCCAAGGTCAAATAGGCATCTGTGAGAGAGCCGGTTCCTCTGGCTACCTGCACGGCCTTGGGGAGAGGCAGGGAGTGAGCAAAGGAAAAGGAATCTGAACGTTTCTAATCAAAAGGAAAAAAGAGCTGTCGGCCTCCTCAGGCACTAGGTCTCCAGGGCCTCTGAGGCTCGGTGTTCTCGTGTGTAAAATGGGAATAATATTAAGTTACCTCACAGAATTTCTTATAAAAAAATAAGATATGTACACTTACCTAGGTGTGGGAGTGGGTTATTGATTATATCATACTGTGGTCACCCATTTGAGAAACTTTGCTGGTTCCTAGTTAGACAACAGGATAGAATCTAAATGATTATTTTCCAGATCTCATCTTAAATATCACCACATACTTCACCGGCCCCATCTTTGCGCATGCCCTGTCAAGTGGTATCACCCCCGCTGCACCCCCAGGCCTCCCCACTGCATGTTCCTATTTTATTTTCTTGATAGTATTACTGATTCTCTTATTTATTCACCTATCTTTCTCACTGCTGTGTACCCAGCACTTACAACCATACCTGTTACGCGGTGCTGTCCTCTGCAGTTGCTGACTGACTTGACTTGGACGTGAAGACTTTCCACAAGAACTTCGAGAATGAAATGATTCCCAAGGCACGTTGAGACGCCCTTTTTCTACCTGGAATGGCTTGGATACAAATCTGCCGGTGGGCAATGAGCTGGAGCAGGAGACCTCTTAAGGCCCTGTCTGCTTTTTCGAATTTTTTGCCCTCTCCCTATGTCTATTTGCCACTGGGAAAATCTATCATCTACAAGAAGAGACAACGAAACAGCAGCATGTTCCATTTCCCCGTGAAGGCTTAAGCCTCTGCAAAATTGTAAACGCTAGTCACGCAACTGAAACTCAACTCGTGGAAGGGATGGAAGGAGAGAACTTTTTATACTCAAGAGCTAAGACTAAAATATAGAGAGAACACAATAACAGTGCTGGCAGTGAGCATTGGCAGTTTCTCTGATGGCAAAATTCAATTTTTTAAAATTCAGGCAATTCTTCAAACTAGAGCTAGACTTGAGGAAATTAGGGTTTGTGTTCAACGGGCACATTACAATTTCATAAAAATTGTCTTAGCTATTTCTCTGCCGTGGATGTTGGCAGATAATGATGCCCTTAATGTGTCTGATTGTGTTGCTGGGCAAGTGAGAGACCGTGGAATAATTAGAGAAGCAGGGACTGAAAGGTGTTTGGAAAGAAATAAACTAGAGGCCATCTGCAAGGCTTGCATCCTTAGTGCAGAGGCTGGGCCGGGCCTTCACCCCCAGCCCCACCTCACTCCTACTTCTGCTTTGGACCCTTTCAGTCGAGTTCAACCAAAGGAGACAGAATATCCTAAGTCATCCCTAACAACAATTGTTCTGTTTTCAGATAGGTGATGTCAAAGGGTGAGAACACCTGCTGTGTGACAAACATCACAAGGGGTGAAAGCAGCAGGGAGGCCCTTTCTCTGAAAGCAAAGGGTCACTGCGCCTCCAAACCAAGATTATTCCAAGTCAAGAAAAAAGATGTTTAACAAGGGAATTTAGGTTTTATCTTCTAGCAAGGAGTCTCCACTAGTTTAGGTCCCAAAATGCCTTGCTTTAAGAACACCCAGCATAAAGAAAATCAGATCCTATGAACTTAAAAGTACATAGAAGGAAGCCCAGAGGCAACTCTCTCTCATTTCACATGAGGAAATTAGGCTCCGAGGCACGGAATGCCACGCCCAGGGTAATTCCCCGGAGCCAGGACAGGATCCTGGATCTCTTTACTCCCGGTGAGGGTGACCAGCCATCCTGTTTCACCAGAACTGTGTCCATTTTAGTATTAGGAGGCCCTTATCTGACTCCCAGTTTCTGGTCCAGAATGTGAAGGGTTTGGAAGTCGTCACTCTCTCCTAGTAAAAAGCTGAACAAACTGAAAAATTAACAATTCTTAGATCCATCAGAGAAGTGAGGTCACGGGGCAAACCCCTGCACCCAGACCTGGGGACACAGACAGACATACACTGAAAATCGTAACTGAACAGAAACCATCGAGCAGAAATCTCTGCAGGAACTAGCGGCTGGGGTAGGAAACCTGACCCGTAATTGACGAATCGCTACAGGCTCAGCGTGGACAAGCCCAGAGTTGAAAATTCCAGGGGGGACCAGTTACAGAGAGGCCCTCACCTCTCCTGAGTTTTACCTCCAGGAGCCTACCAGGTTCTTACAGTAAAGATGGGAGAAAACCCCCCGCATGCTTCTGTCAGAAAGAGGGGAAAGCAGCCAATTTGAAATGCACCAGGGAATTCTGTTCCTTTTAATAAAGCCGGCCCAGGAGAGAACTGTCTGCCCAGAGCTTAACCTATTGGGGTTGTATCAGAGCCCGATTTCCCCGGGGCAGGGAAATGCCCAGCTCTCTCCCACGCTAGCACTGCATGTGGAGAAAGGAAAATGCACAACTCTAGCCCCCTCTCACCACCCTGTCCCACATAAGAGGAGGGTCTGAGTGGTGAAGTTCACAGTCCAGGGGCATAGGCTCACTAACAGACTGCAACCTGATTATGGACCATAGAGCTCTTCCCTCCCCCACACCTTCCCACCACACTGCTAAACGCCTAGTTCATCACAGTTCTTTTTACCCAGGACATCAGGTATGGCCATTAAGAAAAAATTTGCAAGGCATACTAAAAGGCAAAAACACACAATTTGAAGAGGCTGAACAAGTGTTAGAACCAAAGTCAGATATAACAGGACTGTTGGAATCATCAGACCAGAATTTACAACAAGTATGATTTACACGGTAAGGGCTCCAGCGGAAAGAGTAGACAACACATACGAACAGATGGGGACATAAGCAAAGAGACGAAACTTCTGAGGAAGCATCAAGTAGGAATTCAAGAGATAAAAGAAAAAACTGTGACAGAAATGAAGAATGCCTTCCATGGACTCACTAGTACACTGGACATGGCATAGCCATACAATAGCCTCCATTAAATGTTTGCTGAGTGAACAAACATCTCTGTGAAGTC